>OZ014503.1:2284044-2694044 GCA_963966045.1 Xestobium rufovillosum | reverse complement strand
CATTAAACAACTTCCTGGTTTCTTCTTACTTCTTCCAGAATTGTTCTTGTCAACGTTTTCTTGCAATTCCGGTATACAACGTAAATAACGGCCAACAAAACCAAAACAAATGCGACTACTCCTAATATTTCGGTAACCTTAATTTTTCCTGCTGCAACATCGTTGGAAATACCACCACTGTTACCTGCCTGGGCTATAATTACTCCTTTGGATTCTTTGGATTGATTTTTCCCCATTTTAAAAATTTATTGCTAAAAATTATATAAAAAAATTAACTTCTTGCTTCTTTTCCACCATTTATCAATAGTATCCCAGGACTGGCAGGGTCGCCATGTGATAAACCTCCGTCTGATTATATTTAAAGACAATAATTGTTCTTAGACATAATTAAACACTTGTGTTCATTTCAGTGGTTTATTAGGAAGTCTTGCTTCCTGTATTATTATATTACATAAAAACTTACAACTACTGTGTGATGTGTACAAAATGCTTATTCTACAAAAAGAGAGTACATTGCCTCGGAGCTACGGTGGACGGCTAACGACCTTAACAACGATTATTGCAATTAATTATGAATGGTAATGAAATATTTAAAATGACATAATTTTGGATGCGGCCCATCACATCACCGGTAAAATTGAATATGATTGTGCCTCAAACCGAATTGTCGAGTTTGTCTTACCAATGAGAGACGGTTTACCCGAAGCAAATGCTTATATAGCTACGACGGTTGAAGCTATCGACAATTATTTCGAGACTGGAATAAAGGCCAATTACGCCTACGTCATAATGGCTCAACCGCTGCTTGATAGTGCACCAGCATTTTGTCTCTCACTTTTCGGGACAAACAATAAATTTACAAGCAAAGACGTAATAAATAGGTGGAAACATATTAAAGAACTCGCTAAAACATTTGGTATCACTATTGCAGGTTTCTCAGCCGATGGGGATACCCGCCTTCTGAAAGCTATGAGAGTGAATACATGCCTACCAATTCAATATCCCCCAGAGAAATCCGAGAATCTTCAAAGAAAAACAGACCAACAAAAAAGACATTCCTCAAAAAAAACTGACAAAGAAGCTCGGCTTAATTGGCCATCCTCTGTTGAACACTCTGCTGAACATAAACAGCTGTGGGAGTGGTATCAAATCGATTTGGACAAGAATAAGGAATGCTACATCCAAGATACCATACATATACTTACAAAAATGGGAACCAGACTGCTACATCCAAACATAATTTTGCCGATGGGGAGTCATATAGCTACAGCAGATCACCTCAAGCAACTCGTGGAAACCGTCTCCAAAGACAAACACTTATTAACACTTTCGGACTTGAAAGCCGAAGATAAAATGAATTTTTTGTCGGCACAAAAAATGTGTTCGCCATCAGTATCCAATAATTTGCGCTTATTAATCACCGACAGCGATGGTATACAAGAATATTTGAAAATAATGTACTTCGTCCTGTCATCATTCTTGGATACATCTCTTGATTTGGCCACCCGTTTACATTACATCTGGTATGCTGTCTTTTTCCTTAGAGTATGGCGAGCTTGGATAAAGAGTAACAAGAAATATACTCTTAAGAATAATTTCTTGTCCAATAATTGCTATATTTGCATCGAACTTAACGCACATGGGTTAATTAAGCTCATCATCATCATCATCATAAGGTTCTCAGTCCGAAGACTGGTTGGACGCGTACCTCCATTCTTTTCTATCCTGAGCTAACCTACGCATTTCCCTAAAAGTAGAACATCCTACATCCCTAACTATTTGAGAGCAGTAGTCTAATCTAGGCCTACCCCTACCTCTTTTTATTCCTATCTCTGACTCTAGTATGTCACGAACTATTCCTTCGTGTCTTAGAAGGTGTCCTACCATCCTATCTCTCCTACTCTTTATTGTTTTCCATACCTTTCGCTTTTCCCCAACTCTTTCTAATACTTCCCTATTGCTAACCTTATCTATCCACGGTATCTTCATCATGCGTCTGTAGCACCACATTTCAAACGCTTCTACTCTTTTTCTATCCGCTTCTCCTATTGTCCAAGTTTCGCACCCGTATAATGCCGTACTCCATACATACGACGTTAAGAGTCTCTTCCTAGTCTCTATATTAACCGTTCTCGAGCATAACAGTTGTTTCTTTTTGTTAAACGCAACTCGGCCCTGCGCCATTCTTTGTTTTATATCTTTAGTGCTCCTACCGTCTTGAGTTATTTTACTTCCTAAGTAGCAGAAATCCGCGACCTCCTCTATCTTCTCATTTCCAATTTGTATTTCCATTTTAGTTCTATTTTCACATCCCCTACATACCAAAATTTTAGTTTTCTTTTTATTGATTTTCATGCCGAAGCCCTGTGTCAAAACTGCTTCCATTTCATTCAGAGCCGCTCCTAATTCTTCTTTGCTAGATGCTAACACTGCTATATCATCCGCAAATCTGAGCATGTTAATAGTTTGGCCCTGTACATTGATCCCTGAGGCTGTTCTTTCCTTAACAATATTAATCGCATCTTCGATATATAAGTTGAAAACTAGAGGTGACAATGCACATCCCTGTCTCACTCCCTTCCGGATATCTACTTCCCTTTGTTCCTGCTCACATTCTATAACTGCCTTTTGCTCTTTGTAGAGATTATGTATTATTCTTCTGTCCCTGTATTTCATCCCTACCTTTCTCAGCACTTCGAACATCTTCCCCCATTTTACGTTGTCGAAGGCTTTTTCTAAATCTACAAATCCTATATAGACGCTCTTTCTCTTTTCTATCGTTTTTTCTATAATTACTCGTAAAGCTAGAATGGCCTCGCGCGTTCCTCTATTTCGTCTAAATCCGAACTGATCTTCTCCTAATATTTCTTCCGCCTTTTTCTCCATCCTTCTTTGCACAATTCTAGTTAAAATTTTTGACGCATGGGAAGTTAAACTGATAGTTCTAAAATTTTCGCATCTATCCGCGCCTTTTCTTTTTGGCAAAGCTACTATGATGTTCCGTTTGTAATCTTCTGGAATCTCGCCTGTCAGGTATATGCGACTAACTAGTTTAAATAAACGATCTATTACCTCTTGACCTGCGCACTTTAAGATTTCTGCCTGCAAGCCATCTATACCTGGTGCTTTATTATTCCTTAAACTTTTTAGTGCTATCTCAAACTCTTCTCTCATTATAGGACTCCCTAGGTTATCCCCCTCTACACTGCTTTCGCTTTCTAATATATATAACTTGAACCCCAGATGTTTATTGTCACAAATTTCGGAAGCCAAGCCTGCGAAAGTCTCTTTCGAGCTGCACGTTCCATGACGTCTACGTACTCCACTGTGGTCAGTTTCAGTGTTAAGGGTTTACTTCATCGAATTGATCGCATTAAAACTGTGAATGAAACAGTCAATGATCTTAAAGGAACATTTACCTTTCCTAGAGAGGAACAACGAGTTGCCAATAAACTGAAGAATCACAAAATAACAACTCCACAAGAAATACAGAATTTGGACATTGGATCTAAGGTACAGAGAGCTTTGTTGGAGGCTTTCGACGATTTAAAAAAGTTTGGAATAGTTGGAACTGAGGTTGGAACTAATCCAGAAGCTGATATGCAGCCGACTTGGAAATTTTTAGATATTCCTTTACGTTCGGAGGAAACCTAGGAGGAAGCAGGGCCGGAAGCTGCGGTGAAAAACAATATCATAAATAATGATAACCCTGATGGAAATTTAGACGAAGACGCCGAAGTCGACAGTCACACTGTTCCCGTAGACAGCAACAGTGAAAGGTTGGAAGTCCAGAACATAGAAAATCTAATTTTTTACTCCGATGAATCAAATTATTCTAAAACTACTGAAGATCGACAAAAGACGGATCCATTCATGTTTAAAGATTATTCTCATAAAGTATCCAATATAAATGCAGAATCTCCGTATGTACAAATACAATTCAAAAACAAAACAGTTGTGGTGAAAAAATCGACTTATTGTTGGTTGTTGGACGAATCTGGGGGAAAAGTAAGCACAGATCGTTTACGTAGATTTTTCATCCCAAGGACGGGCTCAAAAAACAATTAGCCAACAAATTACCTTTGAAAAAAGCCAGGAGAGAAGTAAAAATTGAATCAAATTCAGAAGATGAAACAGAGGAATTATCGAAGGAATTCTATGATGATTCGACAGATACATAAGTATTCACGTCTCAGTCGGAGGAAGATGCTGATCTGAAAGAAGGGCTATCAGATGTAGAGCTAGAAAAGTATTATGCCGTTTTCTACGACAAAAATTGGTATTTGGGGAGAGTTACGGCCAAAGTTGAAGACAACGTTTATACGATAAAATTTCTTAAATCCGAACTAAACCATTGGGTATGGCCCAGAACCGAAGATACCAATAGGGTAAATCAAAAATTTATTTTTTATGGCCCAGTTTCCCTACTCGGTAGTGGGCCCTTTGAACTTAGACGTTCAGATTTAGTAAATATTAATAAAAGCTACAAGCTTATGAAGAGACCGAAGTAAGAATGGTTCAAATAGTTTACTTTATTCTTACACTGTTAGAAATTTATAAGAAGACTGTTATTTATTTCTGAGAATATTATCTTTATTTTTATTGTTGATCTGTGACGTATGAATACAACATTTATTTATTTATAGCCTTTTCTGTTCATTTATTGCTTTATTGTCCTCTTCACATTAGCTAGATCCTCAATTAGGTACCTACTTAAAACTTAAAATGTCAAGAGTAGGTACGTACCTATAAAATATTTTCGTTTTTACTAAAGAAAAATCTGAAAATACAAGGAGTATATGGCAGGTATGTCGGCAGCTATACAGGGTGGTCCAGCGCTCTGGAATTCTTCTCTCGTGCCCTTATTATAGATTTTGGAGAAAAATATTATATGTGACACACCCATTGATTTTTGATTCGCTATTATATTAAAGGACGTGTCTAGAGTCCCGAACGCGGGATCGCTTAAGAACTTTAAAATCCCGAAGAGGTGTGGATTATTAATGACGCCGTTCGGGATTTCCCCGAAATATTTGTAGTCCCGAGCGCGGGATTGCTAGTACGAAATTAAAATCCCGAACCTGCATGTGTTTCTTCGTAGTTCGTAGTATAAGGATACCGTGTTCGCTGGTGCTTGTGTGTTTACCGTGTAAGGTTAGGTTCATGTGACTTTTCCAACTGTTTTGCTGAGAATTAGTACGACTAGGTACCTATCAAGCCAAGTTATAATGGCGTTAAACACAAACGACACATTTGATTCGTATAAAGAACTACAAGATGCTATTGATTTATTTGAAAACAAAACAGGTTGCAATTTTGGAAATGGTATGCGAAAACGATAACATCCGCGAAGTACCATGCCCGTAATTTTGTATAAGGCGGTCAAAGATAAACTCGATTTACGGTACTATTACAACATAAAGTATGCATGCGTACATGGTGGGCAGCTTCGGAAAGAGCAAGTTCTACATCAGAAAGTAACGAAATGGAAGAAAATGTTTAGCTAGATGCCAGTCAAATATCGGTTTCCCATGCAATTAGTTCAGCACCAAAAACCTCATGTGAGAAGGCTCAGGCAATCTGCTTAGAACTAGCTACATTATGTAGTGAAGTTTCTACAAGTGAATATGAAAAAAAAAATGGACATTTTAAGTAAGCTTCACACACTTGGCATGCACAAGCATGATGAAGTAGTCATTGCAACAAACATGTTCCCAAGAAGACATTAATAATTTTGATGTCCTAAAAAAATTCCAGAACCCCATTAAAAGTCGAGGCAGGCCTAGAGGCAAGAATCAAACGGCGATAGGTCTCCCAGTTAAAAAAAAAGAGCGAGTAAATAAAATTTCGAATTTTTGTTCCATTATTATATTTTGTTTATTTAGAAATACATGGTAATACATTATTTTTGCTGATTCTTTGTTTTTGCTTTTAGTCGCAGTGGAAATAGGTAGGGATTTTAATTTCGTACTAGCGATCCCGCGCTCGGGATTACAAATATTTCGGGGAAATCCCGAACGGCGTCATTAGGCCACACCTCTTCGGGATTTTAAAATTTTTAAGCGATCCCGCGTTCGGGACTCTAGACACGTCCTATATTAAATTATTTTCAATTATACAGGTTGTCCCGGTTCTTCTGCAAAGCACTCAACTTTTTTTTCGAACAAAGAATGGTCATTATAATTTCTTAACAGAAAATGCCATGGCACACTATGCCAGCTACAAACGTTTTCATTGTGAATTAGGCAGTTAGATATTTGAGGGCGATTTTTATTTGGAAAACGGTATCTCACCTTTAAATTATTTTTACGTAAACATTCGTGTACCATTTTAAAAATATACAGTCACAATGGGAAAATATTAATTTCTTTTGTTTGCAAATTAGAGACCCTTTAATATTTGAAGGTGAATAGGTACTCGGGTGAAAGCATTAATTTTAGAGCCAGAGGAACTTATACATAATCGAATGGATATTGGACAAGGAAGAAAACATGACATTAAAATTGTATGCCTCCATTTGAAATAAGAAAGCTTTGACAGTTTGAAATTTTCTAAGTTGGTCAGGTAATATTTAAGTTTTTTACTGTTGCAGCGATTACTCCGAGGATTACTCCTACATGTTGTTTTCATCTTAACAAAATATCACTGCTTCAGCTTCGTTCAATTGGAAGATTTATGTTTTTCAAAATTTCTACATCTATACATCTTCTAGGAATGCCCTTAACGTCAAAAATATGCATTTTAGGCAAAAATATCTTACACACCCATATAGCAAAATCAATTAAGGAATTGAAAAATGGACACAAATACAGGTTGTTCCATTTAAAAAACCAAAGTGCAGAAGAAATGGGGCAGCCTGTATAAGTGAAAATAATTTTACATAGTAGGGAATCAATAATCAATCTCGAGATCAATGGGAGTTTCTCGTGTAATATGTTTCTTTAAAATGTACAATAAAGGCAAGAGAGAAGAATTTCGGAGCGCTGGGCCACCCTGTATAATAAGAGAATTAGAGAGGTATTATTAAATAATATACCTAGGTATTATGGGGTATTACTGAAAAATGCACAGGTATTTCGGGGTATTACGAGGTATTTCGGGGTATTATTCCATAATACCCAGGTATTATTTGTATTATTCAATAATACCCAGGTATTACAAGGTATTATTGAGTAATACCTAGTTATTGTCAGGTATTATTTTAAAATACCTGGGTATTATACTGAAAAGGGGTATTAGTGTACAGATAAATGGCCAGCGGTTTGCCCCTCGGGAAAAAGGGACCTGCGAAATCAACGCCAGTATTGACAAATGGTAAATATTGATTTATACGATATTACCCATTATATAAGTTAATTACCCATTATATAAGTTTGTGGTACAGGATTCATTTTTAAGCAAATTATGTAATTATTTACAACTTTACGCACCAGATTACGCCCAGGCCAGTAGCGTTCTCGAATTGATGCGAGTAATTGTTGGTGCCCACAATGAAATAATTTTAAATGTAAGGATTAAGTTTGTTAATACATGCCCTGGATGCCTACTGAATGTTTTTGGAATAATTGTAATTAGAATTTCGAAGTCTTTCACCCACTCTTATTAAATTTGTGTCATCCAAAAAAGGATTTAAAATCCAAGTAAGCAACTTTTCTTTTGAATACAATCGTATTTGACTAAATCAGCATAATCTTGGCTAAAAGACTCCCTTTGAGCAATTCTAATAAGATATAGCATATAATATTCAATTTCTAAAGCTGTCAAAGAACCAACCTGTCTGTTGTCCTTTTTGCTGCGTAAATTTGATAAGAATCTAATACAATATGACAAAATTCTTTGAATTTTGTTCAAATTGGAATATTTAAAAAATAAATTAAATTTGATTGGTTCAGTAGAAACTACTGATAAAATTGACATAAACTTTTTTCTGGTAAATCATTCACATTTAAAATGATAACATCCCATTCTGAATTTTCAACAAAAAACCAAGATGGTCCATGCCACCATAAATCAGAATCAATAAATTCTCGAGCATTTATGCCACGCGTTACCAAATCTGCTGGATTATAACTTGATCTTACATGATTCCAATGAGAAATATCTGTAAGTGTTTGTATTTCGCTTACACGATTTTCAACAAATGTACACCATCGATTCGTAGAAGCTTTAATCCAACCTAACACAATCATTGAATCGGTCCACAAATAAATATTTGTAAATGAAATTTTCATAGCATTATGAACCTTTTTCATTATTTTGTTAAAAGAACTGCTGCGCAAAGTTCTAATCGAGGTAATGTTACCTTTTTTAATGGAGCCACACGGGATTTAGAACATAGTAAATTAGAATTGAATGTTCCAGAGTCAGTCCTATATCGTATGTAAATGCACGCCCCATAGGCAGACTCTGAAGCATCTGCAAAGCCATGAAGTTCAATAAGCTCCGACTTTTTAATTATATAACGTGTTATCCTAAGAGAATTTTACAATACCAAATTATTATTAAAATGTGTCCAACTAGTGTGGATGTTCTGAGGAACAGTTTCGTCCCATGACAATTTTGCTTGCCATAATTGTTGTAAAATCAATTTAGCAATGACCACTACGGAACTCAATAATCCAAGAGGATCAAAAATCTGTGAAGTCACAGAAAGAATACTTCTGTTAGTTATGTTAGGATAAGGAATTTTATCACAAATAGAATATTGAATAATATCTTGTGTGGACTCCCACAAAACTCCTAATGTTTTATTCCCTTGATCTTTAGCCAATTGTAAAATGCTGGAATCAAGTTCTTTATGGACATGAAATTGATTCACTAATTTGTTTTCATTTGAAAGCCATTTACGCAATTCAAAACCACCGCTCTTTAAAATATTAGTTACATCATGCTGGATGTTTAACAGCTCATGAATTGTATCTGCCCCAGTTATAATATCGTCAACATAAAAGTCATTTTTAATAACTTCAAATGCACGTGGATAGATACCTTTATTTTCTATCGCTAATTGACATAAACAGCGAATAGATAAAAATTGTGCGGATGAAGTACCATAAGTTATGGTATTAAGTTTGTAACATGTTAACTCATCCTTTGGATTTGATCTCCAAAATATCTTTTGTAAACCTCTATGTTCTTCCTTCACTAATATTTGTCGGTACATCTTTGAAATATATGCAGTCATTGTATACCGATATTTCCTAAACCGCAATATAATTGAAAAAAGATCACTCTGTATCGTTGGTCCAGCATGTTGAATATCATTAAGTGATAAACCGATACTACTTTTTGACGATGCGTCAAAAACAACACGAAGTTTCGTGGTTAAACTTGATTCTTTGACCACAGCGTGATGAGGCAAATAGTAGCTGAATTTATCAATGTCACTATTTTCATCATTAAATTTAGACATATGCCCAAGTGTTGCATATTCTTCTATAAAATGTATATAATCTTTCTTTAAATCTTGATTTTCTCGTAATTGTAATTTACGTTATAAACTTTTAAATCGGTTTAGTGCCGTCTGCTTAGAATCGCCTAAATTAACAGCATTATCCTTTAGCGGAATACTTACAGAAAAACGACCATTTTCATCGCGTTCAAAAGTTTGTGCAAAGTTGTCTTCACAAAATTGTTCAGATTTCGAAAGTCTTGCATTGTTCTTGTTGTAACATTCTTCTAATTTCCAGAATTTCATCAACTGTTTGTCGATACAAATTTCTTCATTTGTTTCAATAATACAACAATTAGAAACATGTTGCATAAATGTAGTAGAATTTAAATTGCCTGTAATTAACCACCCTGCTAATGTCTTTTGCAAAATAGGCAAACCATTTCCCAATTTAATTTGTCCAATACTCAATAACTCCCAAAAAGCATTGCAACTTAGTAAAATGTCAACATTCCCGCGTTTATTAATTGTGGGGTCGGCTAACTTTAAATTCTGGGGTAAATTTAAATAGTTTTCGTCAAATGACATAGAAAGCAATGGTTCGGTTATTTTAGGTAAAACAACACATGATAATAATATATTGTAATTTGTATATGTCGTAGGCATAAAACAAATTTAGGCAAATAGTCATTTTCCTAGGCATTTACTAAGTGCCATGGCAAATAGAAAAATGTTGAAAAAATAACTAAATTTTGCTATATGCCAAGGGATTTGCATGTGCCCATTTCTGCATCAGTCATTTGACAAATGCTGAGATTATATTTAGGCAGATGGTTATTTGACTAGGCAATTAGCAATGCGAATATAAAATGAATGCCAATTTGTTAATAATGAATTGAGTAACTTACTACAAAAAGGTTTTGAATTTAATGGTGAAGTGTATCAAGTGGAAGTTCATACTTTCATATGTAATGCACCAGCCCGAGCATATTTGAAATGTGTGAAATCTCACACTGGCTATTCCAGTTGTGAGAAATACACAGAACATGGTGATTACATAGCGCATAGGGTGATTTTTCGAGGAACATCTGCAACAAAAAGAACTGACAGGTCTTTTATAGCACAGGAAGATGAAGATCATCATCTAGGTGATTCTCCCTTACTTAAATTATCTATTGGGTTGGTTTCTCGCTTCTCTATTGAATATTTGCATGGCGTATGCTTGGGACCAATGAAAAAATGAATTAAAACCTGGGTGGGTGGCAAGTTATCGGTGAGATTGCCTAATAGATCCGTTGTAGCCTTATCTGAAAGACTAGAAGCATTAAAACATTGTATACCTACCGAAATTAGTAGAAAATGCAGAGCTCTTGTAGAGTTGTCGAATTATAAAGCTACAGAATATCGAACATTCCTACTTTATCTGGGTCCAGTTATTTTACCTGGCATAGTTGATTTGGCTATTTATGAGCATTTTTACTGTTACATTCTGCAGTCGTTATTCTAGTTTCTGAGAAGCACTTATCTGTTATGAGTACTGGAGTTAGCATCCAAACTCTTAAATACTTTTGTCAAACACAGCGAGGCACTTTACGGCTCAGAGTTTTAACTGACGACGTTAACTAATACGACCCTTTGGATAATAATTATTCCGCATTTCCGTTCGAAAATTATTTTGGGTCAGATAAAACGTTTATTGAAGTCCGGTAACAAACCTCTTCAACAAATTTGCAATCGATTGAAAGAGATTGAAACTGCGTCTGCAGATTGTGACTTTACTATTAAAGGAAAAGTTACTCATGAATGGCCCATCTTTACATATCTATGGTAAACAGTTCAAAAAGGTGAATTTTAACAATTTTGTGTTGTCAGTAAAGTCATACTCAAGTGCAGACTGTTACTGTCTTATAGATTCAAAAGTTGTTCAAATACATAATATCATTCTAAATACAGTTGCTAATACCGTAATTATCGGTAAACATTATAATTATCATTCTTCATTCTACGATTATCCATTTGCTTCTAGTTCTTTAAGTATTTATAGAATTAAAGACTTATCAAAAGAACTTCATATGTGGGCCTTTAGAAACTGTTTCAGCTAAGTGCATAGTTTTGCCTTTTCGGCAGGACTGGATTGCTATGCCTTTGCTTCATACCTGGAAAAATTAATCCTATTTAGATGTCTTGCTCTCACTTTGTACCTCAAAAGTCGTGGAAACTTAATTAATTTCCGTCATGATTTCAACTTTCTGTGAAAATATCATATGTTAAAAATAAAAAGTTCACTTTTCTTGACCTGTTCCATAATCGCTACTGCAAAATGGATTTTGTCTTCAACATAATCTATCTTATTATATACTGGGTGACACAGGCACCTGGCTACCCACCATGTTTTTCTTTGCTATTTGAAATAAAGGAAGGGCATTTGGTAGACTTATCATGTTGTTAACTTGCAACTTTTTTTGCACAAAGAAAAATCACTTCCGGTTACCGCAAGTGCGTCTAACTTTCTTATTTTAAATAGCACTTCAAAAATAAGAAAGATAAAATATTTTTTTAAGTATGACGACTATTGAATTCCACAAAGTTAGGGGTAATTTTTTTAAAAGCATACTTTGAATATGAATAATGGTAATTTTTTAATTTTGATCGGGGAGATCTTCAGTTTTCCAAACCCTAGTACTTTTATTGTATTGCGTATAATGCATGTAGTACACATTTTAAATTATTTTAGACTATACAGGGTGTCCCATTTCTTCTGCACAGCACCCAACTTTGTTTTCTTTAATGGCTTTTTGGATTTCTTTTTGAATTGAAGAGCCACTTTGATACTTAACCGAACATTGGGACTACATCCTACCTTTTCGGCGTTATATAACGATAAAAAAGCAATTTTTCAAATTTCATTAATTGTACCTTGGAAGCAGTACGGGATAAGGAAAAATGGCTTACATGTCCCTATCCTCATTTTTAATCCTTTGTCTAATGGGGGCGAAAAATACTGCTTCCAGATTGGTCAAAAAACAGTATTTCCCACCCCCATTAGATAGAGGAAAAACTAAGATAGGGACATGTAAGTAATTTTTCTTTATTGGCGAAATTTTAAAGATTGCATTTTCTAACATCAAATAGTGCCGAAACAGTGGAACTTAGAACGAATGTACGGTTAACAAAGTGACCCTTACATTCAAAAAATGAATTCCAAAATGCAATCAGATATGTGTTGTTCCATTTAAAAAAGTCAGGTGCTGTGCAGAAGAAATGAGACACCCTGTATAGTCGAAAATAATTTTAGAATGCGAGGAACTTCATTTCAATAATGTTTCGATATCTATACCTCTGGTTGAGTTAGAGGAATTACACTATCTTGGAACACCCTGTATGTTAAATCTCGACTTCCTATTGACAATGCATGTCTAAAATTTGGCCAATGGACGTGCAGTATTCAATCATTCATTCATTCATTTGACGTGCTGTCACGGCTAAATGCAACTATCTCTGATTGGTATTTTGAGTTTCAAGTAACCTTCTTTCAAGTTTTGTTTTAGCTACAATAAGTTAAGTACTTCGTACATATAGGTTGTATTTTTAGGAAGAAATTTTATGCAATTTCGATTGCGACCCCAGGGAAGGAAGCTGAATATGTTTATTCAGCCTCTGTGAGTTTAATCTCACTTTACATTTCATCCCACCCCCTTCAGGGGTGTTTAGTTCGCTTTGTATCCTCCTTCAGAATCCTTAGTTTTCTTCCACTATTTTGCTCAGTGACTTTACGTTAGTGTTTCATTTTGGTCTTTGTTGAGAGGCTCATGTGGTGTTTCCTTATTTGGTTAATTTAATCACTGTAAGTATAGACGTAAGATGCGAATTTTTGTATTTCTATTCAGCATGTTTTTGCTTAGTTCTTGATTGGTCTGAGGATGGAGTGGTAGTTAAAGACCCCGAAACCGGTCACTTTTTCAAATACATGAGTGTCGAGGATAACAGGACTTTAGATTTCACCTTTATAGTTTTTTCATGTCCAAAGCCTTCTTCTTGAAAAATTACCCCCAAATTAAGTGGTCACCAAATTTAAACAGAAAAAACTAACAAGCAAGGAAAAAACGGGAGCTAACTGGGTCCCTGTACCACTCTGTATTTTGTTTTTCATAGAAATGAGTATTTATCTTGTATTTATTTAAGTTCTATTTCCAAGTTTTCAAAGTGAATTTTCTTTTCTACGAAGGTACTCATTTTATAATTGTCATTATAACCTTTGTTTTCTTTGGGTTAAGTAAAAGATTATACGGAGAAACTAACTTGATTTTATTAACTTTTGAAGGTACACTCTTTGTAAACTTAAAATACACGATTCTCCCGAACGCGTAAGCGACTCGGCTGTCGCTGTCAAAAAACTCCCTCCTGCCGACTACCAACAGTTAAGAACTGAAAATACCCACACATGCACACCTAAGCTAAATAACAAAACATATCTGAATTCTGATTGGCGCACATATAAATGATTTGTTACAGTCCCCCCCTAGTGTGCCGCTCTCGTCAAGAGGAGGAAACACGGCACTTTTACTTCTTCTTAGGACGTCCTCGTTTGCGAAGCCTGACTACAGGTTCTTCATTTTCTGGTGCTTTATAGGGCTGTAAAGCGCTAACATGGTAGACACCTAGGGGTACATCCAAGGAATCGGGAGCAGCGACTTCATAACTAGTACGAGATACCAGTCTCGTGATGATGTATGGCCCATCTCGCTTAGGGTCTAACTTACTACTGGTCTTCTTGCTAGATGAGCTGTGAGTATGGGTTGTTACCCAAACGCGATCACCTTCGGCAAAGGGTTGCGTCTTCTTATGCTTGGCATCAGCATAAACTTTGTGTCGGTCTTGTTGAACATCATGTGTGCTTCGGGCCCTATGCCAAGTATCAGACATTTTCTGAAGATAAGGAGTTATCTGAGGAATAAAGTTATCTGCTTGCACTAGAGTTCGAATATCATTTTGAACTTCATTTAATGTTCATAACTCCCTCCCGAACGTCAGGTAGGAAGAGGTGAACCGAAGCCGAACGATAAATCAAGCCTGAATGTAGCGGCCGTGACGTAGTAATCGTGGCCGACTCGGTACAGACGATTGGCGTTCGCGGCGTGGAAATAATGCTATAATATACCAATATATTCAATAACAACCATTAGACTTCTGAAATTTTTATTAAGAGAATATACCTAAAAAGTATAATACCATATTTTCCTATTTTGAACAAACGCTTAACATTAAAAACCAACAGAACTTAAACTCCATATGTATGTAAACATTATGTAATAATATTAAATGAGCCGCACTCCGCATCAAGAACAAAACTAAAAAATATAGTAGAAAACATTGTCGGAAACACGTGATCCTAAGGGTAATAATCATAAACTTTTACTTGTTGGTACTTTCGAGAGACAAAATGAAATTTTTAAGAACGCGAGTTACGTCTTCCCAAACTGCTGAGATGACAACTATGCGGTCATCTACTCGCTTTATCTTTCTGTTTTGTCTATCATGGATTTTTAGGCTGTTCACACGCTTTGTATTAGACTTAAGTTAGTTGTAAGCTTCATATTGTACTTGTTACACGCATTTTAACTTGTATTAAAATAATAAAAGTTTTTTTATAACAATTTCCTTTTGGGAAAACTTAACTGGCGCAGTCGGTAGGATTTCCTGGAGCGGCCGTGTAGACAAACATCGCTATAAAAGTCGTGTCGGTTTTAACCGTTAATTCGGGAAAACTTTCCAAGTGTTAAAAGTGGCAAGTGAAGCTCAACTCAACCAGGAACCGAGATACAATTCGCTCAACACCTGAATTAGGACAAAAATCGCTATAAAAGTCGTGTCGGTTTTAACCGTTAATTCGGGAAAACTTCCAAGTGTTAAAAGTGGCAAGTGAAGCTCAACTCAACCAGGAACCGAGATACAAACACCTGAATTAGGATTAAGAGACTAAGAGATAAAAATCGCTCGTAGCCACTAGGATTAAAGAAAACCGAAAAAGAAAATGCTAATATTAATGTAAGTTGTTCATTCCGTCTATCTGCTTTTATTCCTGTTTCTCTGTTATTTTTGTGTTTTATTTGTTAGTGTTTGTAAGTTCCATTTGATGCAAAATCCGAGCATAGACGAGTTAACTAGACAAATAGAATTTTTAAGCGTTCAAGGCTTACCTATAGATTTAGAATATAGCGATAATAATTTAAGTAATAATAATTCAAGCTCAGAAATGGCAACTAATTCAAGTAACAGTAATGTAAGCGTCAACCAAAATATTGGACTCTTACGTTACCAGGCGGATAACATGCCGCATTTTGACGGTAACAGTAAACAGCTAAACCGCTTTATTGCTTCGTGCGAGCACCTACTAAAAAATTTCCAAAACAACAAATTTAGAGGATCCGATAAATACTTGTCTTATTGATACAATTTTAAACAAACTAACCGGCAGGGCGGCAGATTTGATTTGCTAACGCACAGAACTTTGTAGCTGGAGAGACATTAAGAGCGCTCTAACGCTAACTTTTTCCGATCAAAGAGGAATAGACTGCTTAATCCAAGAATTACTTAATTTAAAGCCTTTTAAGAACGAATGACCGTTGCAATTTGGCGCACGTATCCAAGATACTCGCAGTTTATTATTTTCAAAACTTAATTCAACTATTCAAAACGCTCAAGAGAAAATTATAAAAATTAATCACTATGACGATTTTGCGTTGAAAACGTTTATTAACGGACTTTCTTATAATCTACAATTGATTGTTAGATTAAAGAACCCAGACTCTTTGGAACAGGCAATGTCTTTCGTCACGGAAGAAGAAAGTTTGAGGCAATACAGTCATAATTTTCAGCAAGCTTCTTATAAACCACAATTATTTAAACCCGAATTTAAACCACAGCCAATTTTTAATAGGCCCATGTTACAACGACCTATAAACCCATCCGTAAATTTCGGTAGACCACAATTTAATTATGGAAATCAGTTCACGCCCAGTTTTCCTCAAATGGGACCACCGAATTTTTATAGACCGAATGTTTTTCAAAACCAAAATACCCAAAATTTCCTAAATTTCGTAAGACCAAATCAAGGTTTTAGACCACCCGTATTTCCTAGGCCTTTTCCAAATTATGTTGGACAAAACTACAACCACTTCAGGCCCCAAAACACACAGAATTTCCAAAGACAAAGTAATGTCACAAGAAATTCAAAACAATACCCACAACCAATGGACACGTCTTCCGGAAACACAAATGTTAAACCCAAACCTAACTTCATTTCTGAAGAATTATATAATCAGGAAATTAATAATGGACCACAAGAACCATATTACGATCTAAATATTGACCCAAATTATATCAATTATGATCAAAATCTCCAAGACTATATGACAAATTTATATACCCAAACCAGTGACGAAACTAACTACAACTATGACCCAAATAACGTATACGAAGAGGCCTACAACAATTTCCTGAAGAGAAGGATTTTCCCGTGGTCCAGATTCAGCCGGACCAGACATAATATACGTGAATAGCATCAACCCATCCTTACCCTATGTTCACCTACCCGAAATAAAAGCTAATTTTTTAATAGACACCGGCAGTTCGAAAAGTATGATCAAACCTAGTTTGGCGAAAGAAATTTATAACCAATATATCCAGAGTGAAAATTTTAATATACGGACAGTTCACAGAACTACCTTTCACAACGAAGTAGCAAATATTCCTATATTTGAAACATTCAGAACTCCAGGATTTCATAAATTTTATTTGTTCAATTTTAATGAAAAATTTGATGGTTTGATAGGTGCAGACCTATTAAAAAATTTGGATGCAAACATAAACTTAAATTCATGCAAAATTAGTACACCAACAACAACTATTCCCATTCATTACCCACTTAATGTCCCAGATACTTCCCCCGAAATTTTAAATAACATGTACGAATATGACATTCCAGCAAGATCACAAAAAGTCGTGAAAATTCCAGTCACTCAAAATGAGGGAGTGTGTATATTAAATTATCATATGTTCGAACAGGGCATCGAAATTCCAAATTCTTTAGTTAATGTCTAAAACCATTCTGCTATTGCGACGATTACAAATGCAAACGAAACATCAGTCAAATTCTGCTTAGACAAACCTCTTCATGTTGAATCAGTCGACACGAACGAACTCAATTTTACAACCGATCAATATTGTGAACCAAAAGAACGATTTACAACCCAACAAGACGCCCTTCTAAAAGCAAATTTAAAAAATTTGCACCTAGATCATTGCAGCAAAGAGGAAAGGGAAGCTATCCGTAAACTATGCCTCAAGTATCGAGACATTTTCTACTGTGAGGACGTACCTTTAACTTTCACCGACAAAATTCGACACCAAATTAACCTGACGGACGAGAAACCCATATTCACAAAATCCTATAGGTATCCCGAAATACACAAGGCCGAGGTAAAAAGCCAAATAAAAAAAATGCTCCAACAGGGCATTATTCAGCATTCAAATTCCCCATGGTCCTCTCCAATATGGATCGTACCAAAAAAACTAGACAAATCGGGTAAACAGAAGTGGAGAATGGTCATTGACTTTAGAAAATTAAACGAAAAAACTGTGGATGATAATTACCCCCTACCCAACATAACGGAAATTTTAGACAAGCTGGGTAGAAGCCAGTATTTCAGCACATTAGACCTTGCCAGCGGCTTTCGCCAGGTGGAGATGGAGCCTGCTGACATTCAAAAAACGGCATTTACAACGGACGGAGGACATTTTGAATTTAAAAGGATGCCCTTCGGGCTCAAAAATGCACCTTCTACCTTTCAACGCGTCATGGATAACATTCTGCGTGGCTACCAAAACGAACTCTGTTGCGTTTACCTAGACGATATCAGTTTATAGTACCTCATTGGAAGAACATATTTCAAAATTAAAACAAATTTTTAGTAGACTCAGGGATGCCAAAGTTAAAATCCAGTTGGACAAATCCGATTTTTTAAAAAAAGAAGTGGCTTATTTAGGTCACGTGATCACACCTGAAGGCGTCAAGCCGAACCCCGAAAAAATTTCAGCCATAAAAAATTTTCCGATTCCAAAAACACGGACAGAGATAAAATCGTTTTTGGGTTTATTAGGATATTACCGAAAATTTATAAAAGATTTTTCCAAAATTACCAAACCAATGACCGTCTGCCTAAAGAAAAACCGTAAAATAGTCCATACACCCGAATTTATAGAATCTTTTGAACTTTCAAAAAATCTTCTTATAAACGCCCCGATCCTTCAGTATCCTGACTTTGACAAAACTTTCAGCCTCACCACGGACGCTAGCAATTACGCTTTAGGAGCCGTTCTCTCCCAAGGAGAAGTTCCTCATGACAGACCCATCGCATATGCCTCCCGGACGTTGAACGACAGCGAAACGAGATATTCCACCATAGAAAAAGAATTATTGGGAATCGTGTGGGCTTGTAAATATTTTCGACCGTATATCTTCGGAAGAAAATTTAAAATTTATACGGACCACCGGCCATTAGTGTGGTTATTTAACATCAAGGAACCCAACTCCAAGTTAATCCGCTGGAGGTTGAGACTTGAGGAATTCGATTACCAAATTATTCATAAAAGCGGAAAACAAAATGCGAATGCCGACGCACTCTCACGAATACACCTTAACGCAACGGAGAACGAAAGTGTTTCAGGAACCACAGGAGACATAAACGAAGAAATTGTAGATTACCTTAGAAAAATAGTAGAAGATGTAGTTCCACCAACCAGAGAAAACAACGACCCTCAACCCCAACTAGTAAACAAAATCAAAGACAAAAAATTAAAGTTCTCCAAAATATTCAGTTAAGAGCCAAGTATCCGATCGCCAACATCAAGATTTTTTAGGGACGTAAGACGAGGTATGCTCCGAAGGCGGAGCCACGGTCAAAAACACGTGTCTCGGAAGCTCTTCCAGGGTCGCACTCTGGCTTCGCCAGCTTGTATAGCAGCTTGTATGCAGCTTGTATAGGTCTGAATCTGGTTCGGTTTGACGTTTGAAGGGACTATGCAATTGGATTTTTGTCTGTACAGGGTGTCTTATTTTCGTTGTGATTTGGGGGTTTCTCATAGAAGCAGCAGAGATAGAGCCTTGGGATTTTCGCAAACATGAGCTATGTTCTTGAGTATAATATAATGCCGAAACCAGAATTTGGATATCGTTTTTAGTTTTCGAGAAAAAAAAAATATTGATTTTTATCGATTTTCAAAAATTCTCTTCAATTCTTTTTGTGCTAAGCAGACTAAAACTGTTAAGATTGATTCCTAAAGAACTTTTTCCAAGGAATTCAGTGACGTACGTGGTTTTTTCTAGGGAGCGTATTTTTTGAGTTATGACATAAAGTTCATTTTTTTAAATGGAAATCACAGCATTCTTTGGTCAAGTTCAAAAGGTATTTTTTTAAGCTATCAAAATGTACCTACCTATCTTATATTTTCTAAAGTTACAACTTAAAAAGTACCAAAATCGTTGCCGTTTTTTGAAATAACAATATAAAAGTATATATATTTTGATAGCTTATAAAAAAGACCTTTCGAACTAGACCAAAGCGTACCTACTATGATTTTCATTTTAAAAATTCAACTTTGTCATAACTCAAAAAATACGTTCCCTAGAAAACAACTACGCACGCTACTGAATTCCTTGGAAAAAGTTCTATAGTACCTAGTCTGCTTAGTACAAAAAGAATTGGAGAGATAAAAATCAACATTATTATCGAGAAAAACGGTATCCAAATTCTGGTTTCAGCTTTGTGTTTGTGTAATTTTGATTAAAAAATTGATGCGCAAACGTAGGAAAGGGGGGGTTGTAATACCCACTGACCCCCCAACTTTTCTCTGCGCACGTGTATGGTTCAAAGGTATTGATTTGATACCAAGCGTTCAATTCTTTTATTTTTTCTCTCTTGTAAAATTTTGATTTAGGGCTTGGTTTAGGAGATGTTGCAACTCATTTGACTATGTGTGTTGTTAATCCACTCGCTGTTTAAGTCTCCCAATTTTTCTAAGGTGACGAACTAAGCTCGAGAAAAATGTCCTTGGATGCATATGTTCCTGCATAACGTCTTAGCTTCAGAAAAATGCCCTTGGATGGTACCGATTCGGTCATATTCGTGCATAACGTCTAACAGCCAAATTAGCATTGGAAAGAAAGACGGGTAGGTGTTAAGTTGCCAAAATAATTATTAATAAAAGAGGTACCATCCAAGGGCATTTTTTTAAGCTTGGATGTTATGCAGGAACCATAGACGTGCGAAGGGAAACGTTTGGGGGTCAATGGGTATTACAACCCCCCTTTCCTCCGTTCGCGCATCGATTTTTTGATCAAAGTTACACAAACATTTTATCGGTATATGAGAAAATGTACAAAATTTCAACGGAATATCTTAAAAAGCAAAGGAGTTATTCATAAAAATAGTTTTTTAAATTTTAACTTTAACACCCTGTATCTTGAAAGAAAGAAGCCTAAATGAAAAATGGCATAAGGAAAGTCCCATTATTTTTCTGTCAGATAACCTGTGGTTAACGGCTTGACCTACTTTCTTGTAACACCCTGTATATGCTACGGGCATAGTGGGAAAGTAGGGCAATGCTGACGGTGCCCGGGCAATGCAAACTATGACCGTTCATGCTTTACGGTCAGGTCTTGTAAGGTCACGTTGTCCAGGCATTGCTAACATCGCCCGATTCGTCACTATGCCCGTAACATATACAGGGTGATTTATACCAGGGGGCGAAAAATTAAAATTAGGGTTCAGAGCCACAAATTAAGTAAAAAATGTCATATGAAGGTGTGTCCGGAAATGATTCGTTTAAAATTTATGCTTGTCCAAACATGATAGATTCCATGTTTGGACGAGCATAAATTAGGTTGAAACGATAAGGGATGATTAAAAAATATCTCTTAGAAGCTTCCCTATTAGTATAATAGGTGTACCAAAATTCATTTTTATGCCTTTCTCAAAAGTTGAGAAAAAATTAGAAACCTAATTTAATAGCCTCCATCTTTGGACGAGCATAACTTTTATACCAAGTATTTCCGGACATACCTTCATATGACATTTTTTTACTTCATTTGTGGCTCTGAACCATAATTTTAATTTTTCGCCCTCCGGTATAAGTCACCCTGTATATGTATAATAAAGCGAAAGAATATTTCAAGAACTGAGCATTCCGTATTTGTCAGAAACTCCGGACGGTCTTATAAGAGATCAAGGTGTTGTTGAAGTTTATGCCCAAAGTTCTTGTAATCTAACCCCGGAAGAAGGTATCGAGAAAAGGAAAATCATATTTTGGAATTGAAACGGGAAGATAAATAAGAATCACAATTACTTTTACCAAATTCAGGGACAAATGCAAATTACAAAAAGAGGGTATTGTATCTTTACAGTCTGGACACCCAAAGGCATAAAATATGAAACGGCTATGAGAGAATGAATTTTGGAAAATTAAAATGGAAAATCAACTTGTAAACTTTTATACGAATGTGTTACCAGAATTAAATGATAGTAGAAAAAGTAGGAATATGCCTCTACGATGAATGTTGAAAGCCACGCTATTAGAACTATGGGCGAAATTAGCATTTTTAGTTTGTTCAGAGTTACATTACCTAAATACTTATTATTTATGAGGATCATTCCATTATAACCCAGAATTACTATATTGCAGATAAATTACTTGCAATCTTGAAAATATTTGCTCAGGTCTACTTTTGGATGAATTTACAAATAAATTATAATAAAATCCCCGCTCATGTCAGAACAACCCTCGTATCGGGAAAAATTTACTGGGTTTTCATTCAGAGATTTTAAGTTGTTATTTGGTTATAAAGAGAACATTATTTAAGGTGAAATTTGAATTATTTTATATCTTGTTATATGTTCATTACTTTCAATAACAAACGTGTTCAAATTGTGTAAATTTACTTTCAGATAAAATCGACTGTAAATTGAACAAAATTATAATAAAAATGTGGGATATGGCAGAGCGCTGCAATTAAGCACAAATACATTAATTCGCAAGACCAAAATTCTATGTTCGCGAGTAGAAGGGACCATACTACGGGCAGACAGTTCTAGGGACTTTTGTCTCAGCATCTGGTGACTTTTAGTGTGTTGGCAGCACTAACAATGTTATTCTTATGGGAGAATAAAAACTTCATGTTGGTCGGTAAGTACGTAACCTGTAATCCCACACCATTTCCTATCAGTCCACACCATTCCACACCATTTACACACCCGGCGCCATGTTCCACACCATTTTTGCAGTTCCCGAATCTCGGATTCCACACCATTGCATAATCCTCCGCATTTATGAAATTAATGGCGGCCCTTGAATACCTGTGTAAGAAATCTGACTGTAAAATTTCCCGCTCTGAATAATATTCGAAATTAATTGAGTGACAGAATGGAAGCAGGCAATCAGACTGAGATATGGGAATTAAGCGTCAAAAAATTAATAATTATTCGTTTGTACTTACAAGGAAATCGGGCAGCCATTGTTGTTGTTAGTTTGCAATTGTCTAAGAACAAATACATGTAGGTAATGCAGAGTCCAGACGACGACATCTTCTTCTTGTCTAGTCTCCACGTTAATTATTACTTAATATGAACACTGTCCATCGAGGGCGGTCATTTCTTTTAAAAAGTTCCTCGTTGTTTATGCGAGTAGCCATATTGTTTGGTCCTAGAAGTTGTACCTGAAAATGCAGCGGTCAGGAGTGCCAACGGCACCACAAAACGCTAACAAATATTTAAAATTTGAAGATTCGCGGTTTATTTTAGCACTTAATAATAATAATTTTATACTTTGTAACTCGTCCAAACAAATATTTTTACGTACTTTAAGAAACAAAAAAACAAATCACTTGACAGTTGACAACAGGCACCGAAATAAAAATTGTTACAGTGAGGAAGATAAGAAACCGGAAGAGTTCGCCAGCTAAAATAGAATCTAAAAATAGAATGGTATATACAGTGTGTAACAGGTCTACGAGCCGCTAAATGGAAATGACGGCTACGTTACTTTAATTAATTAATTAATCGTCAGTACCAATATGGGAATGTATTTGCATAAATCTTTAACCAGAACACTTAGGTTTACAGCCGAAGAAAATAAAAAACAAACATGGCGACCTCTTAACGAGGCCCCCTTTGCAAAAGCACTTACCTAGTAAATGAAATTGGGACCAACCACCTAGGTTGAAAAAGCACACTGAGCTTGTCTTAAGAGCGTGCGCCCCCTTTCAAGGGGGCCCACATAACCTCAAAATTAAAGCACACGCACGTCTGTCTCGCGACACTTCGACACTAATACTGAAATGATTGTAATCTTCTGTTTATTAAAAAGGCGCAAGGTCCAGAAAAAAGATTTGAAGATGATGACGTCACCATGTCCCATTAAACACTTTAGTTGTACCCTCTAACCTGAAAAGTTTTAAGAGGTTCCGATAGAAATTACCATCATTGCCTATTATTTATTACTAATGTAAGAAAACATCATACGACTTAGAAGATTTTTATCAGATCGCTATTATTACCATTATTATTACTACGAATGTAAGAAAACATCATACGACTTAGAAGATTTTTATTTATGTTTGTATTTTCAAACCAAATTTATAGGTACTTAGCACGAGAAAAACGCTCACATCTATTGAAAATAGGTGGGCACATACAGCTGCAAAATTATTATTAAGAGTAAGAGTAGGTACCCCTCGGTACTCAATATTTAATAGACACCTGAAAATATGTGTATTTAATAATTTAATTTAATGAATAATAGAAAGGCCTCCAGAAAATATAAAAATAAGTCGCATGTATGTACAATCTCGTTTCGAGCCTGGTCCATGCGATATGAAATAATTGTGTCAACAGGAAACAGGGCCCCGGTGTAGTATCAGAAACACAGAATAGATGTTCTTTGTCACAATTTAGCGAACAAAAGTTTATTATTTGGTTTTAATGTTTTCGTTGAGTGACCGTGACTTGTGTTGTTCAGAGTTTTGGGGTTGTTGTAAGAAAAATAGAAGATTATGATGATGATAAGGTAAGTGTCGTAACTAGTAAGAAATATTTTGCATATGTTTTTCTATAAAAAGGCCCAAGCCTGTTTATCACCGAGTAGGTATTTTGTCGCGACAAATTTCGTTAATGCTTTGAATTTGATATACAGGGTGTCTTGAAAAATTGTAAATATGTGTTAATACTTTGAATTAGATCTACAAGTTATTTAGCCGCGATAAATTTCGATTAATATTTTTTACATTTTGAATTCGTTATATACGGGGTGCGGTCTCAAGGTTGTAAGTAATGTATAAGATATTTTTTAGTATCTTTACTTACTACTTAATATTTAATTTTTCTTGCAGGCAAAAATTTTTGAATAATTTGTATTTCAGGATTTTGAATTTTTTACTACCTATATCTAATATTTATTTGTGTGTTTTCCCGCAGTATTCCGCGGAATAACAGTGCAACGTTGAGCCGTTCCTGGAAGCAGCGACCATCGCGTTCACCTGTAACCTGGTATTTAGGCGGAACTCTATCGGAATTATACCACGACACGGTTATCGGAGCGACCATCAACGAAGATGCACTGAACATACCGAAACATGGAAGTACTTTTTATATGCTTTTAAGTACATAATTATTTTTATGACATGTGTTACTACTTAACATTTAATTTTTCTTACAGTGCAAAATTTTTTGAGTAACTTTTATTTCAGGGCTTTGTATTTTGTACTTCCTATCTAATATTTAATTGTTTGTTTTCCAACAACTTAAAATTGTCTATCAATTCTTATTTCAGGATTTTTTTTTGTAGTTTTCTGTCAACTAATATTTGTTTGTTTTTCACAGAATAGAAGAAGAAAATAGAGAGACGGAGATAGAGAGAGAGAGGAAAAGGGGCTGTTGACCATTTCGAATAGGAAAACATGGAACGACGGTTATTAACGTGATGTCATCAGTAAGACAACTTCAAGGGCTAAGAGCACATGATATTTTGCAGGTATTTTGTTTACGTCAATTTTCAGTGTTATGTATCAAGATGAAATGTTTTTTCTAAATGTAGACAGCTGTATGATGTACGAGGCGTGTAATTTATCCTGTTCTCTTTTTTAAAGGGTTCTCTCTTCTGCTTCTTTATAATCTTCTTCTTCTTCTTCTTCTTCGTTAATTTTGGCCCACTCTTCTTCCCATACAGATTTTGAATTAGTCTTCCTATACAGATTTTGAATTAATCTTCTTCTTCTTCGGGGCTATCTTCGTTAATTTCAATTTGTGTCTGTTGTTGACGCGTCAATCCCAATACCAGCGTTCGTAGTTGCTGGAAAATACTTTCGTTGGGACAATTTATTCCAAATAGGGAAAGATCCCTTTCCCCCGCTCTCACAAGACGTTTAGAAAATTCGTTGAATTCGAAATAATTCTTCTTGTTAAAGAAATACAGTAGGCCGTTAGTGTATCGAAAAGCAGAAGACATTTTCGCTGGTACACCCGGAAAATCATTTGAGGTGATTCCGTACTTTTTCGGTCTAAATGAACATTCATCTATTTCAACATATTGATTGACGTCATAGAAGATAAGCGTTTGGCCCTTATAGGTGTTCACGATTTACTACGATTTTACTATTACGCGGTAAACCAAGTATACTATGGGCGCTAACGGGGTAACCACTAACTAGTTGTAGACTTGGAAACTCTATCATATACAATAAGTCATCTGCGATCAGAACAATCTCTCCATTAGGCCTCTGGTACAGGCTGTTCACCTTAGAAAAATTCTGCGGTAAAAATCTTAACCAATCTGTTAGGCGTAATGGATTCGTTGTTTTCTTGTTACTCAGTTCTAGAGGCCACACAAAGTTTCGGTAAAATACATACAGTCTCTGATTAATAATCAAAAGGGCGTCTATATTCCGTATAGAACATAAATCCTCCGTCAAATTTTCCATACTGGTATTTATCGGTTTTGTTCTAGTTGATGGTGGTAGTGGTGTTGTATTTGCAATAGTTGTTGAAGTCCTCGGTGATACATACGAGGGGGTCTGAGCCTTTATTCCTCCAGGTGGCGGATATAACTCTTGAGCTGCTAGTATATCGTCATCACTTAACTGTCGAAAACCATAATAATATGGATACATTACGGAAGCGTTTAACGACGAATGTTTAATACCCAGCGTATGTCCAATCTCATGTACCAGAACGACAAAAATACTAGTTTTACCCTCGGGGACTGGAGAGTAGCTGGCCTCGTAATACCAGTCAACGTCTTTGTTCAAGTGAATTTCTACGGCCGCTTGAGCATGGTCTGGAGATGTTGGATAAAAAGCATGGCCCAACACAGCTAAACTGGCGAATGACTGGCACGGACGATTTGTAATTACATAGGCGTGATTTGTTGGTTCCAATGAAATGCTTATATGTATGTCTTTTACCCCTGGTGAATACGTGAACGTTAATGTGGAATTTGCTGCCCAAACCTCGAACGCCTTTGATGTTGCGGCCATTATCCTCATGTTATCGGAGAACGTCAGGTTGTCGTTATGTTTCAAATTCCATCTCAGGTTGGTACGGTTCCACCTATATTCGACCCTAAACTCATTATCAGGGGCCCCACATCTCGGCAAACTCATTAGTTTACGTGTTTCGTCGTTTAATTGACCGTCAATGGGTAGTTTGCAAAATGTTTGATAAACAGAGAGAGCGTAAGATAATTCATCCTTTGTTAAATGTTTTGACGATCTCAGGGTACCATCATCATCATCACCGTTCCAATATTGTTGTAGATACGATAACACATACACATCATCATCATCATCTGCGATATTTTGCAGAGAGAATCCAAATAAATGTGAATGAGTCATTAGCAGGTAAAATAAAATAACGATATTGCGCATCTTGAACAAACTCAAAAGACGGCAACGTTGATGTTTTAGTGACTAGTGATGCTCTTATACTAATTGTCACATTAACGGGATCGCACATTTATACATTTCAAAATCAATTTAGTTTCGTCGAATTTCTTTAATTATTTTCTTTTTCATATTGCAGGCTTTTCGAGCAGGACCAAGGGACCGCCTGAAAAGTTCTTGATCGCATCAAGGGTTCGCATGAAAAAAGTACTTGTTTCTGTTCAAGTGACCTGTTGACCTGCTCAATTCATTAGAAGAGACCGCTCAAGAGGTCAAAGAGACCGATCGAAGGGGTCGCATCAAGCGATCACTTGAAAAGCTCTTGATCGCTTCAAGTGATCCCTTGAAAAGCTCTTGATCGCTTCAAGCGATCGCTTGAAAAAGTACTTGTTTCTGTTCAAAAACCTGTTCGAAAGCGCATGAGCGGTCTCTTCGTTCGCTCTGAGTAATCTCTTTGGTGGAATTGATCACATGATTTTATTTTGCAAGTATTCTTATGTTAAATTTTTATATATCAATATTAAGTGTTTATTGAAATGTATGAGGGGGCAACAATTTAGCAGTGTGCCAATCGCAAAGTCTGCAAGGATGTCATAATCTTTTTTTTTGAGATACCTCTTTCATATCAAGAGGACGTGCATCCTCCTAATTTCTGCTATTGATGGTATTGGTATAATCTTTATGAGATACCTATTTCATCGAGAGGAAACGCATCCTCCTAATTTTTCTGGTCGCCTCTAATGACCACCGTCTTAGATAAAAGCAGGAAAAGCGATAGGAAAAATGTACTCACATTTTAATTTGTATCGGCGGTTTTAGTTACCCCTTCCTATATGATATGGAGCGGTAATAAGAGTAGAACACCACCAGGTTTTATTTCAAAGTGGTTTCAGTGATCACGGTGTAGTATTTAACGAATATGGGTAAGTTTTGAAAAAGTCTTCTATTAGCGTTTCATTGTTGTTGTAATCTCTAGAATCTCTGATTGAGGACCTATGCCAGGCCTATTTGGGCCCCCACGAAGACGAAGTAGGTTACAGTTATAGCATTTTCAAAAGTGATTGATATATATTATGCTATTTCAATATACCGTCGTTTATGTTAGCAACATCCAGGAGATATTATCAAGACGCGATAATTGTGTTGTCGTATACAATGGAGATGTGACGGGCTCAGGTTATTTGGTGCTAATCAGACACCCAATAATACCATTATTTCTATATCACAGAGCAGGTAATAATTCTAATTTCTCGCGTTTATTAGTAAATTTTCATAATACTTTGTCATAGATTCTAAGCCGGCAGAGCTGGAGCGTAAGTGTTTTTTCTCACTAATATTTCGAATGCAGGTTTTGATAAAAATCCATTACAGATGAAAATGAGGATCTACTATAGAGACAGGAGCGTAGAACATCGAAAAATTGTATTTGCATAAACTTTAAGAAAATTAACGTAGAAGAAAAATTTAACGGAAAAATTTAGTGAAACATTATATTTAGTTACATACTATGGGAAAATTATTTGCATAAACTTTAAGAAAAGGAACTTAGAAGAAAAATTTAACGAAAAAAATTTAGTGAAACATTATATTTAGTTACATACTATGGGAAAATTATTTGCATAAACTTTAAGAAAAGGAACATAGAAGAAAAATTTAACGGAAAAATTTAGTGAAACATATTTAGTTACATACTATGGGAAAATTATTTGCAAAAACTTTAAGAAAATTAACGTAGAAGAAAAATTTAACGAAAAAATTTAGTGAAACATTATACTTAGTTACATACTATGGGAAAATTATTTGCATAAACTTTAAGAAAAGGAACTACAGATGAAAATGAGGATCTACTATAGAGTCAGGAACGTAGAACATCGAAAAAAATTGTATTTGCATAAACTTTAAGAAAATTAACGTAGAAGAAAAATTTAACGAAAAAATTTAGTGAAACATTATACTTAGTTACATACTATGGGAAAATTATTTGCATACACTTTAAGAAAAGGAACATAGAAGAAATGTACAAATCAATCTGTATAATGTTCATGAGGTAACTATCTACAACTACTTTAAAACTGTCAACATTTCATGCTTTTATCTAAGGCGGTGTGTTCTTGTATTCAACTACTCTTGAAATGTCTGATCTAAAGCCCAACAATTAAGCCAAATTTATCGCAATAGTGTAAATCTTCTGCGCTTTATCGTAATAGTGTAAATCTTCTGCGTAACGTTATTGTGTATTTGTATCTTAACTTTTTGAATAAAAGTTAATACCTACGGACTTTATATAATTTTAGTAAACTGTGACGTCACCCAAATGGCGAACGCCACAAAGGAGGATTCCGCCGCAGCTAAGCTCGAGCCGAAGATGGGGGTGGGCAAAACTGAAAAAGGGCGCCAAGGAGTTGTTGGCTGATCCTCCAATGAACACGCAAACACAGCGGTCACAGCTCCTAAAAACCGCTGGTACACAATAGGGCAAATGAATGAAAAAATAATAAAACAAATATAGTTCAATAATAAAGCCAGCATATAATAATGAAAAATAAATATAGCCCAGAATTAATATACAATAAAAAAAATAGTGGTATAAATCAAATAAGCTATTAATATGGAAAAAAAAATAGTACGACAAAACTGCGGGAAATTTAGACGCCCGGTACTCACGTTGCGCCAAAAAAAAAGAAAAACCAAAATAGGCGCCGATGACACGGTAAATACCCTACACGGTTGGAGCTCCGCACGCGCAGCGCACCGACGGGTCAATCGCACGCACTCTACCCAAACGCAAATAGACGCAAACGGCAGTATCGACCGTTTCTAAATCCCGTTACAAAAAATATATCTAAGTATAAAATTGAATTGAAAATTGAATAAACGGCAAAAAAACTAATCAAAATTTATCAAAGCAAACAACTCTTATCTAACTTAACACTGGCAAAATGATTAAACTATGTATGGAAAAAAAAACTACCGGAATTATTTATACCAAAATGACAAATTAAATTTAACAAAATAACGTGACAAAATTATGTCAAAAACAAACAGATGACCACAACAAGCCGTGGCCAGGCATCTACATTAAAACTAGCCGAACGGGACGATTCATGAACGGACTAGCGGCGCGCAAACACGAAAAATGCAAAGTGGTCACAAAAAGCTGTGACGGGCGCTACACAAAAACCAGCCGTTGGACGCGATGTTCCAGACGGACAGGCGACGAAATAATCAAAATAGATATCTGACCTTCCAGAAGATAAAATGCAGGTCAGCTGCTACAGCAAATCACTACCGTGTAGCTCAGCACCAGGTGATCGGCGCTTCTCGTAACGTGGGGAAAAGTGCAGCAAAAATCGAAATTTGCACTCACGGAAAAATTGCTCCCAGGAAAAAAACCCACGAGGGGTTTTTTCCTCCAACAAAACCGACTGGACTCCAAATGCGAGTTAAAATCCCAAAAGGCATAGACGACGATCTCTAAACTTGCACAATGCAACCAAATCGACGTCTTGAAACGGTCGGGACCCAAGAAAATCCCAGAAACTGGCAAGAAAATCTATTTCCCAAAACTTGGCGTCACCAACCACTCACAAGAAGAATACAGCCGGAAGTGCCGTTTCAGAAAGCAAATCGGAATTTCCAAAAAAACCGCCGACTAAAATACAAGGTGGCCCCATCCGAAACTACAAATGTACCCAGAAGCACCCTAGATTTCCAAATCTTCCAGAGGCGTCACCGGTAATGAAATAGGTAACTAAAGGAAAGAAAGCTTAAAATGACTTGCAAACCCAAAGGAAAAGAGGATAGCAATAAGAAAAGTCATAAAGAGGTCTCAAGAGACAGAAGAATAGATAAGACAATGCATAAAGAACCGAAAGATGAGACAGGGAAAATGAAAATGAGAAGGCGCGCCACTGAGCATCTAAATGGGAAAATGTTCTGCACAAGTTGGCAGAACCGAAAGTAACCAAATTAACCTCAACAATCTGACAACAGACTAACAACAAGTTGGAGGCTATTAAATGAATAATTATACGACCAAATCGTGAAAAGGGAACGACATTCCTCCCCAAGGTAGGCTCAGCAAATTATAAATACGAAAGATGAACAATTCCAAGACTGAAAATGGCAGAAACATGAACAGAAAGCTACAAAGTACAGAGGCAATAAGGGGACTCAAAAATAGCAGGTAAGTGAGACAAAATCCATAAGACTAGCGAACCTAACAAGAAATAATAATTTTAAGACAGTTCTACCCTCAAACAAATTGATAGAAACTCAACAAGACAATGAACGGAGGCATGATCGGAGAACAGATGCAAGAACCGAGAACAGGGGCAATCAAAGCAATAATAGACTAAATATAAGTGAGATACCTAAAATAGGAATACAAGTACGGTAATCAGAGCACGATGTAAGTACTAGTCTATAATAAAATGTTGAAAAAATACAATTGTTGTTTTAATACCAAATTAAAACGTAACAATCCCCCCCTTACTTCAAGAAAATTAACCCCTCTGGTTAATTTTCCTCTACAGGAGCACTCTTCAGGTCCTTGCTATGCCAGGTTCCAGGCAACATCTTCATTTCGTAAGATGTAAGTCCAAGGTGATACTGGTTTATGCACGACGTAGGGACCCACGTACCTTGGAGCTAACTTTGCTGAAAAGTATTTTGAAGCATCTGAAAGGACATAATTCTTCTTCCAGACAAGCTGGCCCTTAACAAACTTTTCTCCACGGGCCCGAAGGTTGTACGCTTCGGTGCTTTTCTTAGAGGCAGACTCCAGGCGAACTCTGACATCCCTGAATACTTGCTTCAATGCCACGTTCCGGTCCACTGCAGTCTCCACAGTTTCATCATCTTCCACTCCAACATTCCTCTCCTCATATTCCTCACCTGAAATTACCATTTTTCGACCAAAATTAATAAAATATGGAGTAAGTTTTGTGGTCTCATGTCTGGAGGTTCTAATGGCACATGCTATGCGTTGCAGGTCTCGGTCCCACAGTCTGTGATTATCGGCAACATATATCGACAACATAGTTTTGAGTGTTCGATTAACTCGCTCAGTTGGGTTCGCTCTCGGATGATAGTTAGCACAATACTTTATCGAACTCTGATATCCACTAACAACCTGTTGGAAATGCTTGCTACGATATTGGGTTCCATTGTCACAGATAATGGTACGAGGTACCCCATACGTCAAAAATACTTCATCCTCAATCCGTTTGGCAACACTCTGAGCTGTGGCGGTTCGCATCGGAAAGACTAACGAGTACTTGCTGATGTAATCAGTGGCAACGAGGATATACTTGTGCCCCTTGGTGGTTCTAGGCAAGGGCCCCATCAAGTCTGTGGAGATCATTTCCCATGGCTTGTCTACTTTGGGGTGTGACACCATAAAATCATTGGCCTTCTCGCATCGAGGCTTATGAGCGATGCACGTCCGACACCTACGAACATAATCTGCAACATCGCGTCTCATTTTAGGCCAATAATATCTATCTGCCATCCTCGCATAGGTCTTGTAAACTCCAGCATGACCAGACGTGGGTGGATCATGGGCCTCTCGGATCAGATGTGGCCTATCCCTTTTAGCAACCACGAGTTTCCAGCAGTCAGCTTCAGAGGTTAATTGAGGGTAATCCGCCTTCACGTACTTAAACAGCCTGTCCTCTGCAACTCTCCAACTACGATACTTCAGTGGGTCACCAGCAACTCGATCCTTCATCCTAATCAACCAGCTATCCGGCTCTCCCTCAGGCGAGTCCAACTTGTTCTCAGGAGGCAAACCAGCAATATCCAACGCATCCAGCACAGGAACCGACCTCGACAATGTATCTGGCACCACATGCTCCTTTCCCTTCCTGTGAACGATGGTAAATGAGTATTGTTGTAGTCTAACGGACCATCGAGCGAGACGGCCTGTTGGATCTTTCAAATTCTGCAACCATACAAGAGAATAATGGTCAGTGACTACTGTAAAAGGCACTCCCTCAATATACGGGCGTAATTTCTCGATGGCCCACAACACCGCAAGGCACTCTCGTTCGGTGGTAGAGTAATTTTGTTCTTGCTTCGTCAACGATTTACTCAAGTAGCTAACAACTTTCTCTCCATCAGGGTGCATCTGACTGAGCACTGCTCCCAACCCATAAGCAGAAGCATCGGTCTGTATGGTGAACGGCAGACTATAATCAGGGCAGCTCAAGATAGGGGCGGCAACAAGTAAATCCCTTATAGCACAGAAGGCAGTCTCACACTCCGAGGTCCAAACGAACTTCCTAGATTTCTTGAGAAGGGCGCATAGGGGTGCAATGATGGTAGAAAATGAAGGAATGAATCTTCGGTACCATGAAAAGGTACCCACCACGCGTCTAACCTGACGGACATTCTTGGGAGATGGAATCTCCAACATGGCACGGACTTTGTCTGGATCGGCACGCAAGCCGAAACGGTCAACCACATAGCCCAAGAAGCGCATCTGCGGACAACAAAACTGGCATTTCGACATGCTGACAGTGAGATTCGCATCTCTGAGGCGCCTAAAAACTTCTTCAAGCACTGTCAAATGCTCCTCGAACGACTGCGTGACGACCACAACATCATCTAAATAAACGAAGACGTGCGGCTCTAATTCAGGTCCCAGGACTTTATCGATAAGTCTCTGCCAAGTCGCGGGTGCGTTGTGCAGTCCAAGAGGTAAACGGCGGAACTGATACAGGCCTCTATTGGGCACAGCGAATGCGGTGTACTCTTTAGATGCCTCTGCCATGGGAACTTGCCAGTAGGCGGACTTTATATCTAAAGTGGATAGATATCGGGCATCCCTAAGTTTGTCCAGAGTATCCGTCACCATCGGAAGAGGGTAACTGTCTCGCACCGTCACACTATTTAATTTTCGGTAGTCCACACAGAAGCGATATCCTTCATCCTTCTTCCGAACCATCACAATAGGCGAGGACCAGGGGCTATTGGACTTCTCGACTACTCCCAGCCTCAACATTTCCTCTAACTCCTCATCAATATGCTTCTGCATGATCGGGGACACACGATAATATCGCTGCTTGATAGGTGGCGAATTGGTGGTTATAACATGCTCTGCGAGAGTAGTACGACCCAAAGAAGAATCCATCAGCTCCGCATTGCGACTAATGAGCGCTTGCAACTGCTCTTTTTCTGCTGAATTGAGAAGTTCTTCTCCCTGTATATTATTGACGCAGTCCACAAAAGGGAGTTCGTCTGAGAAACGCCACTCGTTCATTCCAGGCACGACATCCATCAACTTCCAAAAATCCCATCCTAAAATGAGAAGGTGGGGCAGCTCCGGCACAACAAGCACATCCATCACACGCACACGTTCCTTAAGGTGAATAGGCAAAGAGCAGGTACCTAAAATGGTGCAACTATTCCCATTTGCCACCGTACACATCTCCCCCTCAGAGCCTTTTAAAGGAACTCCCATGTCTCGGACCACTTGCCAACCGGGCCCACCCAAAATCGTCCTGCTGGATCCCGAGTCCAACAAACCTAACATCTTCTTCCCGTACACATCGACAGACAGATAAGGTCGCTGGTCTCCCTGGGCCTGCTCCAAAATGAAATCAAGCACGGCTTGCACTTTGTTCACTGTCGGATTCACATCCTGGACATCCAAATCCCGACGAATTAAGGACGTCCGCTTCCGTTTCCCGAAGGCTTCCTACAATTTGGACAGTTTCTACGAGTGAACCCTTCAGTTTTACATCCGTAGCACATTAATCTCTTCGGCTGCATGCATCCTACAGCTCTGTGCCCTGACTGGTTACAGTTAAAACAGAGTCCATCTGGTTTCTTCGTCCTGGACGATGATTCCGCACTTACAGCGGCCACAGCAGGAGTTGCTTCGGTACTAATGTAAGCCAGATCAGGTTCTAGCATACTCTTCCTAGGTGGAAGCGAGAATGACTCCACATTACTTCGATGTTCTTCCAATTTCCTACACAGCGACTTCAACTGGTCAATAGTAGTGACCTCCACAAGTGCTAATTGGGTTTGGTAAAATGGCGAGATGTTACGTAATAGGATTTTTAACCGAACCTTCTCAGAGATGGAACAATTCATCCTACCAAACATCGCGGACATGACAGCCAAGTAAATCCCAATACTCTCATCCGGGCCTTGTGTCCTCCTTTTTATCTCTTCTAAGAGCTTCTCGTTGTAGTCTGTAGGTTGGAATTCTCTTCTCAACGACCAAACTAACTCACCCCAATTGTTCACAGTCTTCCTCGCATCGCGGTACCATATAAGAGCCTTTCCAACAAACAGGTCGACACCAGAATCAAATAAAAGTTCCTCCGAGACATGCCTAGCCAATCGTAGCTCTTCTACTCTTTCGAGGAAGGCATTAACGGACATACTTTTCTTTTCACCAGAAAACTGAAGTCCCCATTTGTTTACAGGCACGGCCTTGACGTGAGCTGAGGGCGGCAAAAGGCTTGAATGCCTACGCATAGGCATACTGGACGGTCCAGGTTGAGGTTCCTGCGATGTCATCAAGACAGAGTCCTCTAGGATAGTGAGGCTAGGTGGTACATCTCCAACTTCCTCCACAACTCTAATAACACCAAATGATTCCACCTTCTCCTCCAAATCCGTTAAGAGCATCATAACACCTGACACCAATTTAGCTTTCCTCTCCCTCTGCTCCTTCGAAACCGTTACCATCCTATCAACACGTCCCAACACATGAGTCAACTTGCTTTCCATTCTCACGACAGATCCGCTATCCGCTGGTCCCTCTACACTCTCCATATCAGCCTTCAGTTCTCCTGCCTTCTTCACAACTGCTTCCTCATCTTGCTCAAACGTATAGGGGTAATCCGGATAGGAAATACTATCGCCAGACTTCTCCATCTTTCTAGCTCGCGCTAGGAGTTTGCGCATCTCGTCGCAAGTACCAGGTGCTATCCCTCTTATCTCCAATTCATATGTGAGTTCGTCCGAAGAAAGGCGATTGACGTTCATGTTGCAAGGCATAACTGAAAATTACTATGCACGAATGCACGTGCAAAACTATTACAACACCACGCACAGCCTGTACACTAATATTGCTCACCACTATCACCAACAGAGCACCTAAGTATCACTGCACGTAAGTATTGCGCCTAAATTGCACGCACAAAGCACTCAAAAGATACACAAAAAAATCGCAAAGGCACAAAAAAATTTTATTACTGTATATTCCCAAAATATAGAACAAAAAACCTCAATGCTTCCACGACGAAGCGAAAAAATAAAGGTTTCAAAAAATGACCCGCAAAAAAATGGCCTACAAAAAAATGGCCTACAAAAAAAATGGCCCCACGTTGGGCGCCAGAAATGTGACGTCACCCAAATGGCGAACGCCACAAAGGAGGATTCCGCCGCAGCTAAGCTCGAGCCGAAGATGGGGGTGGGCAAAACTGAAAAAGGGCGCCAAGGAGTTGTTGGCTGATCCTCCAATGAACACGCAAACACAGCGGTCACAGCTCCTAAAAACCGCTGGTACACAATAGGGCAAATGAATGAAAAAATAATAAAACAAATATAGTTCAATAATAAAGCCAGCATATAATAATGAAAAATAAATATAGCCCAGAATGAATATACAATAAAAAAAAATAGTGGTATAAATCAAATAAGCTATTAATATGGAAAAAAAAAATAGTACGACAAAACTGCGGGAAATTTAGACGCCCGGTACTCACGTTGCGCCAAAAAAAAAGAAAAACCAAAATAGGCGCCGATGACACGGTAAATACCCTACACGGTTGGAGCTCCGCACGCGCAGCGCACCGACGGGTCAATCGCACGCACTCTACCCAAACGCAAATAGACGCAAACGGCAGTATCGACCGTTTCTAAATCCCGTTACAAAAAAATATATCTAAGTATAAAATTGAATTGAAAATTGAATAAACGGCAAAAAAACTAATCAAAATTTATCAAAGCAAACAACTCTTATCTAACTTAACACTGGCAAAATGATTAAACTATGTATGGAAAAAAAACTACCGGAATTATTTATACCAAAATGACAAATTAAATTTAACAAAATAACGTGACAAAATTATGTCAAAAACAAACAGATGACCACAACAAGCCGTGGCCAGGCATCTACATTAAAACTAGCCGAACGGGACGATTCATGAACGGACTAGCGGCGCGCAAACACGAAAAATGCAAAGTGGTCACAAAAAGCTGTGACGGGCGCTACACAAAAACCAGCCGTTGGACGCGATGTTCCAGACGGACAGGCGACGAAATAATCAAAATAGATATCTGACCTTCCAGAAGATAAAATGCAGGTCAGCTGCTACAGCAAATCACTACCGTGTAGCTCAGCACCAGGTGATCGGCGCTTCTCGTAACGTGGGGAAAAGTGCAGCAAAAATCGAAATTTGCACTCACGGAAAAATTGCTCCCAGGAAAAAAACCCACGAGGGGTTTTTTCCTCCAACAAAACCGACTGGACTCCAAATGCGAGTTAAAATCCCAAAAGGCATAGACGACGATCTCTAAACTTGCACAATGCAACCAAATCGACGTCTTGAAACGGTCGGGACCCAAGAAAATCCCAGAAACTGGCAAGAAAATCTATTTCCCAAAACTTGGCGTCACCAACCACTCACAAGAAGAATACAGCCGGAAGTGCCGTTTCAGAAAGCAAATCGGAATTTCCAAAAAAACCGCCGACTAAAATACAAGGTGGCCCCATCCGAAACTACAAATGTACCCAGAAGCACCCTAGATTTCCAAATCTTCCAGAGGCGTCACCGGTAATGAAATAGGTAACTAAAGGAAAGAAAGCTTAAAATGACTTGCAAACCCAAAGGAAAAGAGGATAGCAATAAGAAAAGTCATAAAGAGGTCTCAAGAGACAGAAGAATAGATAAGACAATGCATAAAGAACCGAAAGATGAGACAGGGAAAATGAAAATGAGAAGGCGCGCCACTGAGCATCTAAATGGGAAAATGTTCTGCACAAGTTGGCAGAACCGAAAGTAACCAAATTAACCTCAACAATCTGACAACAGACTAACAACAAGTTGGAGGCTATTAAATGAATAATTATACGACCAAATCGTGAAAAGGGAACGACATTCCTCCCCAAGGTAGGCTCAGCAAATTATAAATACGAAAGATGAACAATTCCAAGACTGAAAATGGCAGAAACATGAACAGAAAGCTACAAAGTACAGAGGCAATAAGGGGACTCAAAAATAGCAGGTAAGTGAGACAAAATCCATAAGACTAGCGAACCTAACAAGAAATAATAATTTTAAGACAGTTCTACCCTCAAACAAATTGATAGAAACTCAACAAGACAATGAACGGAGGCATGATCGGAGAACAGATGCAAGAACCGAGAACAGGGGCAATCAAAGCAATAATAGACTAAATATAAGTGAGATACCTAAAATAGGAATACAAGTACGGTAATCAGAGCACGATGTAAGTACTAGTCTATAATAAAATGTTGAAAAAATACAATTGTTGTTTTAATACCAAATTAAAACGTAACAATCCCCCCCTTACTTCAAGAAAATTAACCCCTCTGGTTAATTTTCCTCTACAGGAGCACTCTTCAGGTCCTTGCTATGCCAGGTTCCAGGCAACATCTTCATTTCGTAAGATGTAAGTCCAAGGTGATACTGGTTTATGCACGACGTAGGGACCCACGTACCTTGGAGCTAACTTTGCTGAAAAGTATTTTGAAGCATCTGAAAGGACATAATTCTTCTTCCAGACAAGCTGGCCCTTAACAAACTTTTCTCCACGGGCCCGAAGGTTGTACGCTTCGGTGCTTTTCTTAGAGGCAGACTCCAGGCGAACTCTGACATCCCTGAATACTTGCTTCAATGCCACGTTCCGGTCCACTGCAGTCTCCACAGTTTCATCATCTTCCACTCCAACATTCCTCTCCTCATATTCCTCACCTGAAATTACCATTTTTCGACCAAAATTAATAAAATATGGAGTAAGTTTTGTGGTCTCATGTCTGGAGGTTCTAATGGCACATGCTATGCGTTGCAGGTCTCGGTCCCACAGTCTGTGATTATCGGCAACATATATCGACAACATAGTTTTGAGTGTTCGATTAACTCGCTCAGTTGGGTTCGCTCTCGGATGATAGTTAGCACAATACTTTATCGAACTCTGATATCCACTAACAACCTGTTGGAAATGCTTGCTACGATATTGGGTTCCATTGTCACAGATAATGGTACGAGGTACCCCATACGTCAAAAATACTTCATCCTCAATCCGTTTGGCAACACTCTGAGCTGTGGCGGTTCGCATCGGAAAGACTAACGAGTACTTGCTGATGTAATCAGTGGCAACGAGGATATACTTGTGCCCCTTGGTGGTTCTAGGCAAGGGCCCCATCAAGTCTGTGGAGATTATTTCCCATGGCTTGTCTACTTTGGGGTGTGACACCATAAAATCATTGGCCTTCTCGCATCGAGGCTTATGAGCGATGCACGTCCGACACCTACGAACATAATCTGCAACATCGCGTCTCATTTTAGGCCAATAATATCTATCTGCCATCCTCGCATAGGTCTTGTAAACTCCAGCATGACCAGACGTGGGTGGATCATGGGCCTCTCGGATCAGATGTGGCCTATCCCTTTTAGCAACCACGAGTTTCCAGCAGTCAGCTTCAGAGGTTAATTGAGGGTAATCCGCCTTCACGTACTTAAACAGCCTGTCCTCTGCAACTCTCCAACTACGATACTTCAGTGGGTCACCAGCAACTCGATCCTTCATCCTAATCAACCAGCTATCCGGCTCTCCCTCAGGCGAGTCCAACTTGTTCTCAGGAGGCAAACCAGCAATATCCAACGCATCCAGCACAGGAACCGACCTCGACAATGTATCTGGCACCACATGCTCCTTTCCCTTCCTGTGAACGATGGTAAATGAGTATTGTTGTAGTCTAACGGACCATCGAGCGAGACGGCCTGTTGGATCTTTCAAATTCTGCAACCATACAAGAGAATAATGGTCAGTGACTACTGTAAAAGGCACTCCCTCAATATACGGGCGTAATTTCTCGATGGCCCACAACACCGCAAGGCACTCTCGTTCGGTGGTAGAGTAATTTTGTTCTTGCTTCGTCAACGATTTACTCAAGTAGCTAACAACTTTCTCTCCATCAGGGTGCATCTGACTGAGCACTGCTCCCAACCCATAAGCAGAAGCATCGGTCTGTATGGTGAACGGCAGACTATAATCAGGGCAGCTCAAGATAGGGGCGGCAACAAGTAAATCCCTTATAGCACAGAAGGCAGTCTCACACTCCGAGGTCCAAACGAACTTCCTAGATTTCTTGAGAAGGGCGCATAGGGGTGCAATGATGGTAGAAAATGAAGGAATGAATCTTCGGTACCATGAAAAGGTACCCACCACGCGTCTAACCTGACGGACATTCTTGGGAGATGGAATCTCCAACATGGCACGGACTTTGTCTGGATCGGCACGCAAGCCGAAACGGTCAACCACATAGCCCAAGAAGCGCATCTGCGGACAACAAAACTGGCATTTCGACATGCTGACAGTGAGATTCGCATCTCTGAGGCGCCTAAAAACTTCTTCAAGCACTGTCAAATGCTCCTCGAACGACTGCGTGACGACCACAACATCATCTAAATAAACGAAGACGTGCGGCTCTAATTCAGGTCCCAGGACTTTATCGATAAGTCTCTGCCAAGTCGCGGGTGCGTTGTGCAGTCCAAGAGGTAAACGGCGGAACTGATACAGGCCTCTATTGGGCACAGCGAATGCGGTGTACTCTTTAGATGCCTCTGCCATGGGAACTTGCCAGTAGGCGGACTTTATATCTAAAGTGGATAGATATCGGGCATCCCTAAGTTTGTCCAGAGTATCCGTCACCATCGGAAGAGGGTAACTGTCTCGCACCGTCACACTATTTAATTTTCGGTAGTCCACACAGAAGCGATATCCTTCATCCTTCTTCCGAACCATCACAATAGGCGAGGACCAGGGGCTATTGGACTTCTCGACTACTCCCAGCCTCAACATTTCCTCTAACTCCTCATCAATATGCTTCTGCATGATCGGGGACACACGATAATATCGCTGCTTGATAGGTGGCGAATTGGTGGTTATAACATGCTCTGCGAGAGTAGTACGACCCAAAGAAGAATCCATCAGCTCCGCATTGCGACTAATGAGCGCTTGCAACTGCTCTTTTTCTGCTGAATTGAGAAGTTCTTCTCCCTGTATATTATTGACGCAGTCCACAAAAGGGAGTTCGTCTGAGAAACGCCACTCGTTCATTCCAGGCACGACATCCATCAACTTCCAAAAATCCCATCCTAAAATGAGAAGGTGGGGCAGCTCCGGCACAACAAGCACATCCATCACACGCACACGTTCCTTAAGGTGAATAGGCAAAGAGCAGGTACCTAAAATGGTGCAACTATTCCCATTTGCCACCGTACACATCTCCCCCTCAGAGCCTTTTAAAGGAACTCCCATGTCTCGGACCACTTGCCAACCGGGCCCACCCAAAATCGTCCTGCTGGATCCCGAGTCCAACAAACCTAACATCTTCTTCCCGTACACATCGACAGACAGATAAGGTCGCTGGTCTCCCTGGGCCTGCTCCAAAATGAAATCAAGCACGGCTTGCACTTTGTTCACTGTCGGATTCACATCCTGGACATCCAAATCCCGACGAATTAAGGACGTCCGCTTCCGTTTCCCGAAGGCTTCCTACAATTTGGACAGTTTCTACGAGTGAACCCTTCAGTTTTACATCCGTAGCACATTAATCTCTTCGGCTGCATGCATCCTACAGCTCTGTGCCCTGACTGGTTACAGTTAAAACAGAGTCCATCTGGTTTCTTCGTCCTGGACGATGATTCCGCACTTACAGCGGCCACAGCAGGAGTTGCTTCGGTACTAATGTAAGCCAGATCAGGTTCTAGCATACTCTTCCTAGGTGGAAGCGAGAATGACTCCACATTACTTCGATGTTCTTCCAATTTCCTACACAGCGACTTCAACTGGTCAATAGTAGTGACCTCCACAAGTGCTAATTGGGTTTGGTAAAATGGCGAGATGTTACGTAATAGGATTTTTAACCGAACCTTCTCAGAGATGGAACAATTCATCCTACCAAACATCGCGGACATGACAGCCAAGTAAATCCCAATACTCTCATCCGGGCCTTGTGTCCTCCTTTTTATCTCTTCTAAGAGCTTCTCGTTGTAGTCTGTAGGTTGGAATTCTCTTCTCAACGACCAAACTAACTCACCCCAATTGTTCACAGTCTTCCTCGCATCGCGGTACCATATAAGAGCCTTTCCAACAAACAGGTCGACACCAGAATCAAATAAAAGTTCCTCCGAGACATGCCTAGCCAATCGTAGCTCTTCTACTCTTTCGAGGAAGGCATTAACGGACATACTTTTCTTTTCACCAGAAAACTGAAGTCCCCATTTGTTTACAGGCACGGCCTTGACGTGAGCTGAGGGCGGCAAAAGGCTTGAATGCCTACGCATAGGCATACTGGACGGTCCAGGTTGAGGTTCCTGCGATGTCATCAAGACAGAGTCCTCTAGGATAGTGAGGCTAGGTGGTACATCTCCAACTTCCTCCACAACTCTAATAACACCAAATGATTCCACCTTCTCCTCCAAATCCGTTAAGAGCATCATAACACCTGACACCAATTTAGCTTTCCTCTCCCTCTGCTCCTTCGAAACCGTTACCATCCTATCAACACGTCCCAACACATGAGTCAACTTGCTTTCCATTCTCACGACAGATCCGCTATCCGCTGGTCCCTCTACACTCTCCATATCAGCCTTCAGTTCTCCTGCCTTCTTCACAACTGCTTCCTCATCTTGCTCAAACGTATAGGGGTAATCCGGATAGGAAATACTATCGCCAGACTTCTCCATCTTTCTAGCTCGCGCTAGGAGTTTGCGCATCTCGTCGCAAGTACCAGGTGCTATCCCTCTTATCTCCAATTCATATGTGAGTTCGTCCGAAGAAAGGCGATTGACGTTCATGTTGCAAGGCATAACTGAAAATTACTATGCACGAATGCACGTGCAAAACTATTACAACACCACGCACAGCCTGTACACTAATATTGCTCACCACTATCACCAACAGAGCACCTAAGTATCACTGCACGTAAGTATTGCGCCTAAATTGCACGCACAAAGCACTCAAAAGATACACAAAAAAATCGCAAAGGCACAAAAAAATTTTATTACTGTATATTCCCAAAATATAGAACAAAAAACCTCAATGCTTCCACGACGAAGCGAAAAAATAAAGGTTTCAAAAAATGACCCGCAAAAAAATGGCCTACAAAAAAATGGCCTACAAAAAAAATGGCCCCACGTTGGGCGCCAGAAATGTGACGTCACCCAAATGGCGAACGCCACAAAGGAGGATTCCGCCGCAGCTAAGCTCGAGCCGAAGATGGGGGTGGGCAAAACTGAAAAAGGGCGCCAAGGAGTTGTTGGCTGATCCTCCAATGAACACGCAAACACAGCGGTCACAGCTCCTAAAAACCGCTGGTACACAATAGGGCAAATGAATGAAAAAATAATAAAACAAATATAGTTCAATAATAAAGCCAGCATATAATAATGAAAAATAAATATAGCCCAGAATGAATATACAATAAAAAAAAATAGTGGTATAAATCAAATAAGCTATTAATATGGAAAAAAAAAATAGTACGACAAAACTGCGGGAAATTTAGACGCCCGGTACTCACGTTGCGCCAAAAAAAAAGAAAAACCAAAATAGGCGCCGATGACACGGTAAATACCCTACACGGTTGGAGCTCCGCACGCGCAGCGCACCGACGGGTCAATCGCACGCACTCTACCCAAACGCAAATAGACGCAAACGGCAGTATCGACCGTTTCTAAATCCCGTTACAAAAAAATATATCTAAGTATAAAATTGAATTGAAAATTGAATAAACGGCAAAAAAACTAATCAAAATTTATCAAAGCAAACAACTCTTATCTAACTTAACACTGGCAAAATGATTAAACTATGTATGGAAAAAAAACTACCGGAATTATTTATACCAAAATGACAAATTAAATTTAACAAAATAACGTGACAAAATTATGTCAAAAACAAACAGATGACCACAACAAGCCGTGGCCAGGCATCTACATTAAAACTAGCCGAACGGGACGATTCATGAACGGACTAGCGGCGCGCAAACACGAAAAATGCAAAGTGGTCACAAAAAGCTGTGACGGGCGCTACACAAAAACCAGCCGTTGGACGCGATGTTCCAGACGGACAGGCGACGAAATAATCAAAATAGATATCTGACCTTCCAGAAGATAAAATGCAGGTCAGCTGCTACAGCAAATCACTACCGTGTAGCTCAGCACCAGGTGATCGGCGCTTCTCGTAACGTGGGGAAAAGTGCAGCAAAAATCGAAATTTGCACTCACGGAAAAATTGCTCCCAGGAAAAAAACCCACGAGGGGTTTTTTCCTCCAACAAAACCGACTGGACTCCAAATGCGAGTTAAAATCCCAAAAGGCATAGACGACGATCTCTAAACTTGCACAATGCAACCAAATCGACGTCTTGAAACGGTCGGGACCCAAGAAAATCCCAGAAACTGGCAAGAAAATCTATTTCCCAAAACTTGGCGTCACCAACCACTCACAAGAAGAATACAGCCGGAAGTGCCGTTTCAGAAAGCAAATCGGAATTTCCAAAAAAACCGCCGACTAAAATACAAGGTGGCCCCATCCGAAACTACAAATGTACCCAGAAGCACCCTAGATTTCCAAATCTTCCAGAGGCGTCACCGGTAATGAAATAGGTAACTAAAGGAAAGAAAGCTTAAAATAACTTGCAAACCCAAAGGAAAAGAGGATAGCAATAAGAAAAGTCATAAAGAGGTCTCAAGAGACAGAAGAATAGATAAGACAATGCATAAAGAACCGAAAGATGAGACAGGGAAAATGAAAATGAGAAGGCGCGCCACTGAGCATCTAAATGGGAAAATGTTCTGCACAAGTTGGCAGAACCGAAAGTAACCAAATTAACCTCAACAATCTGACAACAGACTAACAACAAGTTGGAGGCTATTAAATGAATAATTATACGACCAAATCGTGAAAAGGGAACGACATTCCTCCCCAAGGTAGGCTCAGCAAATTATAAATACGAAAGATGAACAATTCCAAGACTGAAAATGGCAGAAACATGAACAGAAAGCTACAAAGTACAGAGGCAATAAGGGGACTCAAAAATAGCAGGTAAGTGAGACAAAATCCATAAGACTAGCGAACCTAACAAGAAATAATAATTTTAAGACAGTTCTACCCTCAAACAAATTGATAGAAACTCAACAAGACAATGAACGGAGGCATGATCGGAGAACAGATGCAAGAACCGAGAACAGGGGCAATCAAAGCAATAATAGACTAAATATAAGTGAGATACCTAAAATAGGAATACAAGTACGGTAATCAGAGCACGATGTAAGTACTAGTCTATAATAAAATGTTGAAAAAATACAATTGTTGTTTTAATACCAAATTAAAACGTAACAATCCCCCCCTTACTTCAAGAAAATTAACCCCTCTGGTTAATTTTCCTCTACAGGAGCACTCTTCAGGTCCTTGCTATGCCAGGTTCCAGGCAACATCTTCATTTCGTAAGATGTAAGTCCAAGGTGATACTGGTTTATGCACGACGTAGGGACCCACGTACCTTGGAGCTAACTTTGCTGAAAAGTATTTTGAAGCATCTGAAAGGACATAATTCTTCTTCCAGACAAGCTGGCCCTTAACAAACTTTTCTCCACGGGCCCGAAGGTTGTACGCTTCGGTGCTTTTCTTAGAGGCAGACTCCAGGCGAACTCTGACATCCCTGAATACTTGCTTCAATGCCACGTTCCGGTCCACTGCAGTCTCCACAGTTTCATCATCTTCCACTCCAACATTCCTCTCCTCATATTCCTCACCTGAAATTACCATTTTTCGACCAAAATTAATAAAATATGGAGTAAGTTTTGTGGTCTCATGTCTGGAGGTTCTAATGGCACATGCTATGCGTTGCAGGTCTCGGTCCCACAGTCTGTGATTATCGGCAACATATATCGACAACATAGTTTTGAGTGTTCGATTAACTCGCTCAGTTGGGTTCGCTCTCGGATGATAGTTAGCACAATACTTTATCGAACTCTGATATCCACTAACAACCTGTTGGAAATGCTTGCTACGATATTGGGTTCCATTGTCACAGATAATGGTACGAGGTACCCCATACGTCAAAAATACTTCATCCTCAATCCGTTTGGCAACACTCTGAGCTGTGGCGGTTCGCATCGGAAAGACTAACGAGTACTTGCTGATGTAATCAGTGGCAACGAGGATATACTTGTGCCCCTTGGTGGTTCTAGGCAAGGGCCCCATCAAGTCTGTGGAGATCATTTCCCATGGCTTGTCTACTTTGGGGTGTGACACCATAAAATCATTGGCCGTCTCGCATCGAGGCTTATGAGCGATGCACGTCCGACACCTACGAACATAATCTGCAACATCGCGTCTCATTTTAGGCCAATAATATCTATCTGCCATCCTCGCATAGGTCTTGTAAACTCCAGCATGACCAGACGTGGGTGGATCATGGGCCTCTCGGATCAGATGTGGCCTATCCCTTTTAGCAACCACGAGTTTCCAGCAGTCAGCTTCAGAGGTTAATTGAGGGTAATCCGCCTTCACGTACTTAAACAGCCTGTCCTCTGCAACTCTCCAACTACGATACTTCAGTGGGTCACCAGCAACTCGATCCTTCATCCTAATCAACCAGCTATCCGGCTCTCCCTCAGGCGAGTCCAACTTGTTCTCAGGAGGCAAACCAGCAATATCCAACGCATCCAGCACAGGAACCGACCTCGACAATGTATCTGGCACCACATGCTCCTTTCCCTTCCTGTGAACGATGGTAAATGAGTATTGTTGTAGTCTAACGGACCATCGAGCGAGACGGCCTGTTGGATCTTTCAAATTCTGCAACCATACAAGAGAATAATGGTCAGTGACTACTGTAAAAGGCACTCCCTCAATATACGGGCGTAATTTCTCGATGGCCCACAACACCGCAAGGCACTCTCGTTCGGTGGTAGAGTAATTTTGTTCTTGCTTCGTCAACGATTTACTCAAGTAGCTAACAACTTTCTCTCCATCAGGGTGCATCTGACTGAGCACTGCTCCCAACCCATAAGCAGAAGCATCGGTCTGTATGGTGAACGGCAGACTATAATCAGGGCAGCTCAAGATAGGGGCGGCAACAAGTAAATCCCTTATAGCACAGAAGGCAGTCTCACACTCCGAGGTCCAAACGAACTTCCTAGATTTCTTGAGAAGGGCGCATAGGGGTGCAATGATGGTAGAAAATGAAGGAATGAATCTTCGGTACCATGAAAAGGTACCCACCACGCGTCTAACCTGACGGACATTCTTGGGAGATGGAATCTCCAACATGGCACGGACTTTGTCTGGATCGGCACGCAAGCCGAAACGGTCAACCACATAGCCCAAGAAGCGCATCTGCGGACAACAAAACTGGCATTTCGACATGCTGACAGTGAGATTCGCATCTCTGAGGCGCCTAAAAACTTCTTCAAGCACTGTCAAATGCTCCTCGAACGACTGCGTGACGACCACAACATCATCTAAATAAACGAAGACGTGCGGCTCTAATTCAGGTCCCAGGACTTTATCGATAAGTCTCTGCCAAGTCGCGGGTGCGTTGTGCAGTCCAAGAGGTAAACGGCGGAACTGATACAGGCCTCTATTGGGCACAGCGAATGCGGTGTACTCTTTAGATGCCTCTGCCATGGGAACTTGCCAGTAGGCGGACTTTATATCTAAAGTGGATAGATATCGGGCATCCCTAAGTTTGTCCAGAGTATCCGTCACCATCGGAAGAGGGTAACTGTCTCGCACCGTCACACTATTTAATTTTCGGTAGTCCACACAGAAGCGATATCCTTCATCCTTCTTCCGAACCATCACAATAGGCGAGGACCAGGGGCTATTGGACTTCTCGACTACTCCCAGCCTCAACATTTCCTCTAACTCCTCATCAATATGCTTCTGCATGATCGGGGACACACGATAATATCGCTGCTTGATAGGTGGCGAATTGGTGGTTATAACATGCTCTGCGAGAGTAGTACGACCCAAAGAAGAATCCATCAGCTCCGCATTGCGACTAATGAGCGCTTGCAACTGCTCTTTTTCTGCTGAATTGAGAAGTTCTTCTCCCTGTATATTATTGACGCAGTCCACAAAAGGGAGTTCGTCTGAGAAACGCCACTCGTTCATTCCAGGCACGACATCCATCAACTTCCAAAAATCCCATCCTAAAATGAGAAGGTGGGGCAGCTCCGGCACAACAAGCACATCCATCACACGCACACGTTCCTTAAGGTGAATAGGCAAAGAGCAGGTACCTAAAATGGTGCAACTATTCCCATTTGCCACCGTACACATCTCCCCCTCAGAGCCTTTTAAAGGAACTCCCATGTCTCGGACCACTTGCCAACCGGGCCCACCCAAAATCGTCCTGCTGGATCCCGAGTCCAACAAACCTAACATCTTCTTCCCGTACACATCGACAGACAGATAAGGTCGCTGGTCTCCCTGGGCCTGCTCCAAAATGAAATCAAGCACGGCTTGCACTTTGTTCACTGTCGGATTCACATCCTGGACATCCAAATCCCGACGAATTAAGGACGTCCGCTTCCGTTTCCCGAAGGCTTCCTACAATTTGGACAGTTTCTACGAGTGAACCCTTCAGTTTTACATCCGTAGCACATTAATCTCTTCGGCTGCATGCATCCTACAGCTCTGTGCCCTGACTGGTTACAGTTAAAACAGAGTCCATCTGGTTTCTTCGTCCTGGACGATGATTCCGCACTTACAGCGGCCACAGCAGGAGTTGCTTCGGTACTAATGTAAGCCAGATCAGGTTCTAGCATACTCTTCCTAGGTGGAAGCGAGAATGACTCCACATTACTTCGATGTTCTTCCAATTTCCTACACAGCGACTTCAACTGGTCAATAGTAGTGACCTCCACAAGTGCTAATTGGGTTTGGTAAAATGGCGAGATGTTACGTAATAGGATTTTTAACCGAACCTTCTCAGAGATGGAACAATTCATCCTACCAAACATCGCGGACATGACAGCCAAGTAAATCCCAATACTCTCATCCGGGCCTTGTGTCCTCCTTTTTATCTCTTCTAAGAGCTTCTCGTTGTAGTCTGTAGGTTGGAATTCTCTTCTCAACGACCAAACTAACTCACCCCAATTGTTCACAGTCTTCCTCGCATCGCGGTACCATATAAGAGCCTTTCCAACAAACAGGTCGACACCAGAATCAAATAAAAGTTCCTCCGAGACATGCCTAGCCAATCGTAGCTCTTCTACTCTTTCGAGGAAGGCATTAACGGACATACTTTTCTTTTCACCAGAAAACTGAAGTCCCCATTTGTTTACAGGCACGGCCTTGACGTGAGCTGAGGGCGGCAAAAGGCTTGAATGCCTACGCATAGGCATACTGGACGGTCCAGGTTGAGGTTCCTGCGATGTCATCAAGACAGAGTCCTCTAGGATAGTGAGGCTAGGTGGTACATCTCCAACTTCCTCCACAACTCTAATAACACCAAATGATTCCACCTTCTCCTCCAAATCCGTTAAGAGCATCATAACACCTGACACCAATTTAGCTTTCCTCTCCCTCTGCTCCTTCGAAACCGTTACCATCCTATCAACACGTCCCAACACATGAGTCAACTTGCTTTCCATTCTCACGACAGATCCGCTATCCGCTGGTCCCTCTACACTCTCCATATCAGCCTTCAGTTCTCCTGCCTTCTTCACAACTGCTTCCTCATCTTGCTCAAACGTATAGGGGTAATCCGGATAGGAAATACTATCGCCAGACTTCTCCATCTTTCTAGCTCGCGCTAGGAGTTTGCGCATCTCGTCGCAAGTACCAGGTGCTATCCCTCTTATCTCCAATTCATATGTGAGTTCGTCCGAAGAAAGGCGATTGACGTTCATGTTGCAAGGCATAACTGAAAATTACTATGCACGAATGCACGTGCAAAACTATTACAACACCACGCACAGCCTGTACACTAATATTGCTCACCACTATCACCAACAGAGCACCTAAGTATCACTGCACGTAAGTATTGCGCCTAAATTGCACGCACAAAGCACTCAAAAGATAAACAAAAAAATCGCAAAGGCACAAAAAAATTTTATTACTGTATATTCCCAAAATATAGAACAAAAAACCTCAATGCTTCCACGACGAAGCGAAAAAATAAAGGTTTCAAAAAATGACCCGCAAAAAAATGGCCTACAAAAAAATGGCCTACAAAAAAAATGGCCCCACGTTGGGCGCCAGAAATGTGACGTCACCCAAATGGCGAACGCCACAAAGGAGGATTCCGCCGCAGCTAAGCTCGAGCCGAAGATGGGGGTGGGCAAAACTGAAAAAGGGCGCCAAGGAGTTGTTGGCTGATCCTCCAATGAACACGCAAACACAGCGGTCACAGCTCCTAAAAACCGCTGGTACACAATAGGGCAAATGAATGAAAAAATAATAAAACAAATATAGTTCAATAATAAAGCCAGCATATAATAATGAAAAATAAATATAGCCCAGAATGAATATACAATAAAAAAAAATAGTGGTATAAATCAAATAAGCTATTAATATGGAAAAAAAAAATAGTACGACAAAACTGCGGGAAATTTAGACGCCCGGTACTCACGTTGCGCCAAAAAAAAAGAAAAACCAAAATAGGCGCCGATGACACGGTAAATACCCTACACGGTTGGAGCTCCGCACGCGCAGCGCACCGACGGGTCAATCGCACGCACTCTACCCAAACGCAAATAGACGCAAACGGCAGTATCGACCGTTTCTAAATCCCGTTACAAAAAAATATATCTAAGTATAAAATTGAATTGAAAATTGAATAAACGGCAAAAAAACTAATCAAAATTTATCAAAGCAAACAACTCTTATCTAACTTAACACTGGCAAAATGATTAAACTATGTATGGAAAAAAAACTACCGGAATTATTTATACCAAAATGACAAATTAAATTTAACAAAATAACGTGACAAAATTATGTCAAAAACAAACAGATGACCACAACAAGCCGTGGCCAGGCATCTACATTAAAACTAGCCGAACGGGACGATTCATGAACGGACTAGCGGCGCGCAAACACGAAAAATACAAAGTGGTCACAAAAAGCTGTGACGGGCGCTACACAAAAACCAGCCGTTGGACGCGATGTTCCAGACGGACAGGCGACGAAATAATCAAAATAGATATCTGACCTTCCAGAAGATAAAATGCAGGTCAGCTGCTACAGCAAATCACTACCGTGTAGCTCAGCACCAGGTGATCGGCGCTTCTCGTAACGTGGGGAAAAGTGCAGCAAAAATCGAAATTTGCACTCACGGAAAAATTGCTCCCAGGAAAAAAACCCACGAGGGGTTTTTTCCTCCAACAAAACCGACTGGACTCCAAATGCGAGTTAAAATCCCAAAAGGCATAGACGACGATCTCTAAACTTGCACAATGCAACCAAATCGACGTCTTGAAACGGTCGGGACCCAAGAAAATCCCAGAAACTGGCAAGAAAATCTATTTCCCAAAACTTGGCGTCACCAACCACTCACAAGAAGAATACAGCCGGAAGTGCCGTTTCAGAAAGCAAATCGGAATTTCCAAAAAAACCGCCGACTAAAATACAAGGTGGCCCCATCCGAAACTACAAATGTACCCAGAAGCACCCTAGATTTCCAAATCTTCCAGAGGCGTCACCGGTAATGAAATAGGTAACTAAAGGAAAGAAAGCTTAAAATGACTTGCAAACCCAAAGGAAAAGAGGATAGCAATAAGAAAAGTCATAAAGAGGTCTCAAGAGACAGAAGAATAGATAAGACAATGCATAAAGAACCGAAAGATGAGACAGGGAAAATGAAAATGAGAAGGCGCGCCACTGAGCATCTAAATGGGAAAATGTTCTGCACAAGTTGGCAGAACCGAAAGTAACCAAATTAACCTCAACAATCTGACAACAGACTAACAACAAGTTGGAGGCTATTAAATGAATAATTATACGACCAAATCGTGAAAAGGGAACGACATTCCTCCCCAAGGTAGGCTCAGCAAATTATAAATACGAAAGATGAACAATTCCAAGACTGAAAATGGCAGAAACATGAACAGAAAGCTACAAAGTACAGAGGCAATAAGGGGACTCAAAAATAGCAGGTAAGTGAGACAAAATCCATAAGACTAGCGAACCTAACAAGAAATAATAATTTTAAGACAGTTCTACCCTCAAACAAATTGATAGAAACTCAACAAGACAATGAACGGAGGCATGATCGGAGAACAGATGCAAGAACCGAGAACAGGGGCAATCAAAGCAATAATAGACTAAATATAAGTGAGATACCTAAAATAGGAATACAAGTACGGTAATCAGAGCACGATGTAAGTACTAGTCTATAATAAAATGTTGAAAAAATACAATTGTTGTTTTAATACCAAATTAAAACGTAACAAAACACTAGCCGGTAATCGATGTCTATGGTCAATGATGGTTCTCGTAACATCTTTGAACGTACACATCGATCGTTGGTTGGTCGTTCTCATTCAGCAGCTATCCACTACGTTCGCATCGACTACCTACATACCTTATAATCGAGTTCTTATACTGCGATTTTACAACAAAAATCTTGTCAACATATTAGAAACACGAACAATAGAACTTCTACGTGCTTGTTTTTAGTGAATACAAACTCTGTATTATGTACTTTGAGGTATGTGGTTTTTCTGTGTGTTTATCATTGACTGAAGTATTTCGAATTTTCTTTAGCACAGAAGAGGATATCTTCCTGATAGATGGTACCCATGAAGAGAGCAAACACTCCGATGACGTGTAGTTTTCGAGCTGTTATTACATATTATGTAAGTTTATTTTTTTATTCTAAACTATTCTCTATGAATCTTAATAAAACTCGATATTTTAATACAGCTTTTATTTAAAACCATGTACGAGTATAACAGATTTTCATATACGTTTTAGTCACGTGATACAGCAATTACAACAGACACACTGTAGCTAACCAAAAAAAGTAAATTATTTACACAAAAATACTTAATCATATTATTTATCAACATATTTTTTCCCAAATTGTTTTAAAACTGAACATAACATTTCAAAAAAAAATCGACAAACACAAACACTTAATACTATGAAGTGTACTATTTACATAAAAACTTAATATCAAGGGCAATTGTATTCTCAAAAGAGGCTTATTGTTATTATTTCTCAAAAAAAAAGAGAACTTAATACTATGAAATGAACTATTTACATAAAAACTTAATATTAGGAACATATTGTTAAAGAGAACTCAATACTATGAACTGAACTATTTAGATAAAACTGGATATAATATTTCAAAAAACGACAAACACAAACACTTAATATTAGGAACCCTAAGAAGAGAGACAGAGAGAGAGAGACGGAGATAGATAGAGACAGTCTAAAGAACATTATACCTCAGGCACCGACAGTGAGACGGAGATAGATAGAGACAGTCGAAAGAAGATTATACCTCAGGCCCCGACAGTTTTTGCTTCTTGAAGCCGTAGGGAACCGATGTGCAATCTTCTTTAAACTGTCTCTTTGCCGCCGTTATTCTGAACACTTTGGTAGAAGATTTTGTGACAACCTCGTGATCTTTCGTGCGCAAAATCCTCCTGGTTGGTACTGTTATGGGTTGGGAATCATTTACCATTTGTAACATTGACCCTAAATTTATTTGTTTCTGTGTAGTGTAATTTAGTGTTATCCCTTTCACTTTGCATGAATTATAGTAAATATCTTTTGCAGGACTATATACGGAGTATGCGTAGCATTTTGGGCCCGTAGAGGCGAAGGCCGTAATGAAAGCATCTGATCCATAGTCCTCAAGCTCGTTCGTGAGGTCACCGAGAAAGCTACCTGTTGGTGGATCGTATTCACCCTCTCGAGACACGTAAATTACGCTGTCCGTGTCATAGTAAAGCAACCGGTCACCCAGTTTCTCCAGGTAAGAGTATAATTTTAACCTTGCTTGCGTAGTAGTGTAAGATGCAATGCACACGTTCACGGTAGCTAGAGAATCGTCGGCTTCATCCTTTTTCTCCCAATTCACAATGAGGGTATCCTCGTTAACTTCCAAAATATTATTTACCTCTATGGATGGGTTTGTCAACAGGTCGTAAAATGCCATCGGCTCCCTTACAATCGATGTCTTCGGTTGGTTTTCTCTTTGTCCGAACTTACCCCAGAAGCTGTTTAGGATTAGTTTGGACAGAGCACGGAGACCTGCATTCTTAGCAATTTCACCATATTTTAATTGTATACCTTCTCTGTCTAAATATTCTTCAATGTAACTGTTCCTCTGGTCTTCTGAGCTACAGCCCAAGGGCCATCCCGACGCCTGTTGTTTAATTTTTAGGAACTCATTGATGAATTCAGTAAACAGGCCTCCTGTATTGCTGACTTTATCGTACTGTTCCACATCGTAATTCCATATTTCGTAAACCTTCAATACTTGGTACCTAACCCACTTCAACCGCCTTCAGCACTTCATCGATAACGCACGTACCAACCAATGCCCGCTCATCTTCATCATGCTGGCACTCTCCCTGGTTCAGCTCTTTGGCGCAGACTCGACAAAGAGTGAACATCAGCTTATCGTTCATTTTCAAGGGTAGAACCGGATGGAACAGATCTCTAGGCGGTAGAACTTTACATTTGATGAGGCCGTTGGTCTTCTCTAAATTAAGTTCAGCGCATGCGTCATGACCCACGTGAATTTGAGGATGTTTCACGGGGTATTTTCCATATTTGCACACCCAGGGGTAGAGAGAGCATACGTCCAGATATTTGATTTGCTCCCCTGGCTTTACCTTGTACTTTAATACGGTATTTCCTGTTCTTCCGCCGTAAAAGCTATCTCGTGGATTTAGAGGTATGAGATTGTCCGTGAAGTTTCCAATGTTCGAGTTTATTCTCATTTCTCTTCTGAACTGGCATTCCCACTTTTCAATCATCTCGTAGCCAGCGGACCTCAATCTTTCAGTTTTCATTTTTGTTCTCTCAAACCGATTATTCAGGGTGTCTGTGGAATCCTCGGTCAGCGGTTGATCTCGCGACGATCTTTGACAAATATCATGGCCATGAAAATGGCAGCCATGAAATTCAAATACCTGCTTCGTTTCCGCGCAGAACCCATCCACCTTCATTCCATTAATTATCGCCTCTCTGTCATTAGCTGCATGTTTGATATCAATTTCCCTCTAATGGGCCTCCCAAAGTAACCATTTTAACGCAATCTTGGATTGATTATCGACTCCTCGATAACCGTTACGCGGTATAATACCGATAGTGTTGGGCTGCAGAAAATTTCGACGAAAAACTAGGTTGCAAGCATATGGTCGTTGCTTCCAGGAACGGCTCGACGCTCCACTGACCCAACATTATTCTTCTAAAAGTAAGACAAGCCTCAGTTAAAATTTGAACGTCGGTCACACAGTAATCTATAAACTCTCGTGGAAAGTCAAATACGTCTTCTTTATGCTCATCGTACCATTCCATAAATTTCTCGCGGGCCTTGGGTTTCAGTGAATCTGGATCGTAAAATTTGACAGTCGGCATAGGTCCCACATAGCTCTGATTATCTTGTATGTTAAAGAGATGAGGAAAATATCCCTTTTTGAAGGTGTTCGGCAAATCAAAGGCTTTGGGCAGAGCGGAGAGGGCCATAGGAAAATAATTGAGAGAATCTATGAACTTTATTTCCTGGGCGAGCTGCATCAGAATTAGTTTCGTACCGCGCATGATTAGGGTGGGAGTATGTTTCGTGTTTTCCAAAATGTATTTTAGGATAAACTGATGACCAAACGCCTGGCCGTTGTGCGCAAGTACGATAACCTTCTTGAATATTTTGGCCTGACTGAGAACGAACTGCAGAAATATTGCAACGGGGTTCTGTTTGATAATATGTCGTCTAATGCCGCATCTAGCACATACAGTTTGACGGTCGTCTGAGGTTAAGCACATCGAACAACGTTGTTGGAATACACACAGGTTCACTTCGTGCACTTTGGACCCGTCCGCTTTGGTAGTTTCTTGTCTCGTTTCCAGATCGTAAAAGACGTAGAGCACATCGTTCAGCTTCGGGGTTCTCTTGTCCTGCTGTATGTAGCACAGGTGGTTCTCTTCCTGATGAGTCTTGCATATTTTACAAAATATTTCACCACACTGGTGCTGACGATCTTTCTGAATGGTCTTTAGGCATGTAGAACACTTCCGTATCTTCGGGCAAACGGCAGAGAGGTGATTATCATAACATATCTGCCCGCGAAATTGTCTGTTGCACTCCGCACAGGTTATGTGCAGAGTTTTCTCGCACGGTGGGGTTTGTTGACAGCACGGGCACATTTTCGCGCAGCGATGTTTAGATATTTTGTCATACGGTTTATGGCAATGTTCGCAAAAATACCCAGAGCCGAATGCTGCTGTCAGGGAAGTAATGACGTTGAAGTGACCCGAGTGATACAGTAAATTGAGCTTCAGCGGTGCGTCTGGTCCATCAAAAATCTTGTTGTGAGTCCCATACTCGTATACAACTATCTTGTAGTTCTGAAGGTAACTCTGAAGACCTCTAATTTCTTCTACACCTGCACCCTCTTCAGGAATTACCACTCCAGACACACTTAACAGTTCGAGCGCTTTCTTCCTCTGTAATTTGCCCACATCTCTCCGTATTTTTTGATAGTCGGTAACCTTCGCCATCGCTACCACAAGACACCGGGGTAAACACAGGTGATCTTTTATTGATCTGAAAAGAAACGTGATTTATCAGAATATTGTTTTATGTTTGGCTAATGAAATTTAAACAAATTTTTAAAACAAAGAACTACGTATTTACCACAATTATTCCATGTCTTTTTCGACACTCTTCCTCGAAGTCGTCGTAGTAATTAGGATAGCGGCGTCCCGTTCCTCTCGGCTCCTCGAGACATGTAACCCCCAGGCGAAATTTATCGGTGTTCAAGCCCTCGCTGTTACTTTGGTAAATTTTCGATACCATGTCCCAAATGTCGGTAAACGTAATATTGGTGACTTTACGGAAGGACAGGTGACTTTCTTTCTCGTTATCTACGGTGGTAAAAGAGAACCCCGCCCTACATGTCGGGTCCATGTTGGCAATCACGTGGTTCACTACACCCTCTACGCCTGCCTTTAACCACTGGACCGCGTCGGTGTCTTTGGGGACGTCGTTTATTTTAAATACAATGTTCCGGCGGGCTATCTTGTATTTCCTGTTTTCCGATGTGTATTCCTCTAGGACCTTAAAAGCGGGGGCCGATAACTCGTTGACGTTCTCGGTAGCGTCACTGGGCGTTGTCCCGGATGATGAAGCGTGGGCCTGTCTGATGTGCCGTTCGACATCCTCGGTAGCGTCACTAGGCGGGACCCCGGATGATGAAGCGTGGGCCTGTCTGATATGCCGTTCGACGGCGTGGGGCCACGAGAGCTTTTTCTCACACTGCGGGCAGTCGTATTTCACATCGTGTTTTCCACAGTGAAGACGATGTATCTTCAAACTATCTGGTCTTGAAAAAGACCGTTGGCAAATATCGCAGGTGTTGGACATGTTGGCTCAATCAAAAGTACAGATGAACTGATGATTTCAGTTGCTGCGCGTCTCTTTTCATACCTTTGCACGTACCGCGTACTGAACGCACGCGTCGTGTTACCGTGCCACAGCAAGAGTCTCCACCAATGGCAGCTCGCCATTACGTCAGAAAGACGCATAAAAACCGTTGCTTTTCGAGATCCGCATCTCAGTCAGACACCAGCCACCGCGCTGGTCAGAAGACCAACTCCAAGCCAACTTCTACATTCAAGCCATCTCCAAGCCAATCCAAGGGATCCAGCACATTCTAGGATAAATCCAGGTCAACCTCACTGAAGTGGTGTTCACATCGCCGGTTCTTATCAGAACCCAGAAGAGGAAGGCAGCCCGCTCCTCCAGGTCAAGAAACCGCTACCAAACACTCCCCTACGTGGCTTTTGCGAGCTATTGGGAATTTTCATTTCAATTAATTGTGTTTCCTTTCAACAACATCAACGTCACCACCACCCCTGAGAGAGTTGTCAACGCACCGCACCGGCCATTTTCACGGCCCCAAAAAGGCTGCTTTTAACAATTGGCGCCCAGCAACGTGGAGCATTTCCTTGCTGAAGCAAGGACGAACTGTTTGACAAATTGAAAGGTACACACCGCTGTTTGACATTTTCGAAAGGTACACAATGGCGACTAGAAGCGGCACCCTCTACGCCGCCGAAGACGAGGCCGTCATGGAGACTCCAAACTCCAGTTCTCGGACTGCAATAACCGAGTGGCGCCCAACTACTGACCAAAGGTTCCAGAAGGTAGAAGACGCCCTGGTCCAGGTCGCACAACAACAACAGCAATTTCAACTGCTTCTTCAGCAAAAATTTCAGCAGCTGAACCAGCTGTTTCTGGCCAGCCAGTCATGCCCTTCTCAGGGTACGTCCTCCACGTTCAGCACAGCTGGAGAAGACTCCGTCAACGGCTGTCCAGGTCCCGTGCAGCACCAAGAAGCGGCCCCAGGTGCCCTGCACGCAGAAGCAAGTGGTCCACGTCCGTGCTGTCGCTCGCCTGATAGTTACGGCCCTCCACCCGAGTTCTCCGGCCACCTCTACGAGGATCCCCAGATGTTTGTCCGTGACGCGGAGAAATACTTCATGGTTGTTTATTTTGTTCTCGTCATTATTTGATATTTACCCTTTTTCTGATCAATTCTGTGCGCCTTATTGTTCATTTTTCAGACTTTTGTATTTCATTTAGTTTACGAAATCATTGAGGTAATCTGTCAGACTTTTGGGGTTATGTTTTGATTTTGCGATTTCCCCAGCTGTCATGTGTGAAGATCACCTCGATTGTATTTGCTTTTCAGCAGGCCAGTGGTGTACTCATCTATTTCAACTTTCTAAATTGATGCTTTCATTTCTTTATGTCCTTTATTCTCTTTTCTTTCAACTCGAGAGGTTTCCTTAAGGTTTCTATCATCCTTATTATATTTCTGCTCGGGGTTGCAAGTCTTCAGAGCGTTTCTTTCCATCTGTTTATTATTCTGCACCCGGCGACGCCTATGCTTTTTGATGTTGGTTTAGGGAGTTTGGATTTGGATTTTCATAGGTTGATCGCCGCGTATTCTTCACGTGCGCGTTTTTTTCGAAATTTGCAATTTCCGCTAGCCATACTCGCTTCTAGTCCGATTTCGAAGGTATTTGGTTTAGTGTGTTCCGGAGAGTAGTGAAGTTATTTTTTCATAGCCAAGAAATTGGGATTTTCTCCGGACATATTCCAGACGTCGTTTCAGCCCTAGTTTTGGTTTGTAGGAAGCGTCGTCTACTCCCGATTTGGGGATTTTGGGCCAATATACTGTCGATTTTAGTTGGAAGTTTGTTGGAAAAAAACCCTCTCGAGGTGAGCACGTGTTTCTTTCTTTTTCTTTCCTTCATTTGTTCAATTCTTATTATTAGTATTGTGTTGCCTTCTTCATTTCTCCTTTCCTTTATTCTAATTTTTGTCCTTACGACATTTTAGGGTTTTTTTTGGGGGGAACGCTTTTTTTGGTACCTATGTCGTTTTTTGGTACAGCGTTTCGGACCACGTGCTTTTGGACATTTTCTGAGTAGCCCGTCCATCTGTAAAATCGACCATTGTTACCAGGGCGTTGTGACGTCACCCAAATGGCGAACGCCACAAAGGAGGATTCCGCCGCAGCTAAGCTCGAGCCGAAGATGGGGGTGGGCAAAACTGAAAAAGGGCGCCAAGGAGTTGTTGGCTGATCCTCCAATGAACACGCAAACACAGCGGTCACAGCTCCTAAAAACCGCTGGTACACAATAGGGCAAATGAATGAAAAAATAATAAAACAAATATAGTTCAATAATAAAGCCAGCATATAATAATGAAAAATAAATATAGCCCAGAATGAATATACAATAAAAAAAAAAATAGTGGTATAAATCAAAATAGCTATTAATATGAAAAAAAAAATAGTACAACAAAACTGCGGGAAATTTAGACGCCCGGTACTCACGTTGCGCCAAAAAAAAGAAAAACCAAAATAGGCGCCGATGACACGGTAAATACCCTACACGGTTGGAGCTCCGCACGCGCAGCGCACCGACGGGTCAATCGCACGCACTCTACCCAAACGCAAATAGACGCAAACGGCAGTATCGACCGTTTCTAAATCCCGTTACAAAAAAATATATCTAAGTATAAAATTGAATTGAAAATTGAATAAACGGCAAAAAAACTAATCAAAATTTATCAAAGCAAACAACTCTTATCTAACTTAACACTGGCAAAATGATTAAACTATGTATGAAAGAAAAAAAACTACCGGAATTATTTATACCAAAATGACAAATTAAATTTAACAAAATAACGTGACAAAATTATGTCAAAAAACAAACAGATGACCACAACAAGCCGTGGCCAGGCATCTACATTAAAACTAGCCGAACGGGACGATTCCTGAACGGACTAGCGGCGCGCAAACACGAAAAGTGCAAATACAAAGTTGTCACAAAAAGCTGTGACGGGCGCTACACAAAAACCAGCCGTTGGACGCGATGTTCCAGACGGACAGGCGACGAAATAATCAAAATAGATATCTGACCTTCCAGAAGATAAAATGCAGGTCAGCTGCTACAGCAAATCACTTCCGTGTAGCTCAGCACCAGGTGATCGGCGCTTCTCGTAACGTGGGGAAAAGTGCAGCAAAAATCGAAATTTGCACTCACGGAAAAATTGCTCCCAGGAAAAAAAAAACCCTAAAATGCCGAAAAGACAAATTAGAATAGAAAATAAGAAAAAGGAAAGGAACCAACACCGATGACTGAAGATTGAAATAAAAGATGAAAAATAAGACACTCACCACGTGGGGTTTTTTCTCCAACAAAACCGACTGGATTCCAAATGCGAGTTAAAATCCCAAAAGGCTTAGACGACGATTCCTAAACTTGCACAATACAACCAAATCGACGTCTTGAAACGGTCGGGACCCAAGAAAATCCCAGAAACTGGCAAGAAAATCTATTTCCCAAAACTTGGCGTCACCAACCACTCACAAGAAGAATACAGCCGGAAGTGCCGTTTCAGAAAGCAAATCGGAATTTCCAAAAAAACCGCCGACTAAAATACAAGGTGGCCCCATCCGAAACTACAAATGTACCCAGAAGCACCCTAGATTTCCAAATCTTCCAGAGGCGTCACCGGTAATGAAATAGGTAACTAAAGGAAAGAAAGCTTAAAATGACTTGCAAACCCAAAGGAAAAGAAGATAGCAATAAGAAAAGTCATAAAGAGGTCTCAAGAGACAGAAGAATAGATAAGACAATGCATAAAGAACCGAAAGATGAGACAGGGAAAATGAAAATGAGAAGGCGCGCCACTGAGCATCTAAATGGGAAAATATCCTACACAAGTTGGCAGCACCGAAAGTAACCAAATCAACCTCAAAAATCTGACAACAGACTAACAACAAGTTGGAGGCTATTAAATGAATAATTATACGACCAAATCGTGAAAATGGAACGACATTCCTCCCCAAGGTAGGCTCAGCAAATTATAAATACGAAAGATGAACAATTCCAAGACTGAAAATGACAGAAACATGAACAGAAAGCTACAAAGTACAGAGGCAATAAAGGGACTCAAAAATAGCAGGTAAGTGAGACAAAATCCATAAGACTAGCGAACCTAACAAGAAATAATAATTTTAAGACAGTTCTACCCTCAAACAAATCGATAGAAACTCAACAAGACAAGGAACGGAGGCATGATCGGAGAACAGATGCAAGAACCGAGAACAGGGGCAATCAAAGCAATAATAGACTAAATATAAGTGAGAGACCTAAAATAGGAATACAAGTACGGTAATCAGAGCACGATGTAAGTACTAGTCTATAATAAAATGTTGAAAAAATACAATTGTTGTTTTAATACCAAATTAAAACGTAACAATCCCCCCCTTACTTCAAGAAAATTAACCCCTCTGGTTAATTTTCCTCTACAGGAGCACTCTTCAGGTCCTTGCTATGCCAGGTTCCAGGCAACATGCTACCGTCTTCATTTCGTAAGATGTAAGTCCAAGGTGATACTGGTTTATGCACGACGTAGGGACCCACGTACCTTGGAGCTAACTTTGCTGAAAAGTATTTTGAAGCATCTGAAAGGACATAATTCTTCTTCCAGACAAGCTGGCCCTTAACAAACTTTTCTCCACGGGCCCGAAGGTTGTACGCTTCGGTGCTTTTCTTAGAGGCAGACTCCAGGCGAACTCTGACATCCCTGAATACTTGCTTCAATGCCACGTTCCGGTCCACTGCAGTCTCCACAGTTTCATCATCTTCCACTCCAACATTCCTCTCCCCATATTCCTCACCTGAAATTACCATTTTTCGACCAAAATTAATAAAATATGGAGTAAGTTTTGTGGTCTCATGTCTGGAGGTTCTAATGGCACATGCTATGCGTTGCAGGTCTCGGTCCCACAGTCTGTGATTATCGGCAACATATATCGACAACATAGTTTTGAGTGTTCGATTAACTCGCTCAGTTGGGTTCGCTCTCGGATGGTAGTTAGCACAATACTTTATCGAACTCTGATATCCACTAACAACCTGTTGGAAATGCTTGCTACGATATTGGGTTCCATTGTCACAGATAATGGTACGAGGTACCCCATACGTCAAAAATACTTCATCCTCAATCCGTTTGGCAACACTCTGAGCTGTGGCGGTTCGCATCGGAAAGACTAACGAGTACTTGCTGAGGTAATCAGTGGCAACGAGGATATACTTGTGCCCCTTGGTGGTTCTAGGCAAGGGCCCCATCAAGTCTGTGGAGATCATTTCCCATGGCTTGTCTACTTTGGGGTGTGACACCATAAAATCATTGGCCTTCTCGCATCGAGGCTTATGAGCGATGCACGTCCGACACCTACGAACATAATCTGCAACATCGCGTCTCATTTTAGGCCAATAATATCTATCTGCCATCCTCGCATAGGTCTTGTAAACTCCAGCATGACCAGACGTGGGTGGATCATGGGCCTCTCGGATCAGATGTGGCCTATCCCTTTTAGCAACCACGAGTTTCCAGCAGTCAGCTTCAGAGGTTAATTGAGGGTAATCCGCCTTCACGTACTTAAACAGCCTGTCCTCCGCAACTCTCCAACTACGATACTTCAGTGGGTCACCAGCAACTCGATCCTTCATCCTAATCAACCAGCTATCCGGCTCTCCCTCAGGCGAGTCCAACTTGTTCTCAGGAGGCAAATCACCAATATCCAATGCATCCAGCACAGGAACCGACCTCGACAATGTATCTGGCACCACATGCTCCTTTCCCTTCCTGTGAACGATGGTAAATGAGTATTGTTGTAGTCTAACGGCCCATCGAGCGAGACGGCCTGTTGGATCTTTCAAATTCTGCAACCATACAAGAGAATAATGGTCAGTGACTACTGTAAAAGGCACTCCCTCAATATACGGGCGTAATTTCTCGATGGCCCACAACACCGCAAGGCACTCTCGTTCGGTGGTAGAGTAATTTTGTTCTTGCTTCGTCAACGATTTACTCAAGTAGCTAACAACTTTCTCTCCATCAGGGTGCATCTGACTGAGCACTGCTCCCAACCCATAAGCAGAAGCATCGGTCTGTATGGTGAACGGCAGACTATAATCAGGGCAGCTCAAGATAGGGGCGGCAACAAGTAAATCCCTTATAGCACAGAAGGCAGTCTCACACTCCGAGGTCCAAACGAACTTCCTAGATTTCTTGAGAAGGGCGCATAGGGGTGCAATGATGGTAGAAAATGAAGGAATGAATCTTCGGTACCATGAAAAGGTACCCACCACACGTCTAACCTGACGGACATTCTTGGGAGATGGAATCTCCAACATGGCACGGACTTTGTCTGGATCGGCACGCAAGCCGAAACGGTCAACCACATAGCCCAAGAAGCGCATCTGCGGACAACAAAACTGGCATTTCGACATGCTGACAGTGAGATTCGCATCTCTGAGGCGCCTAAAAACTTCTTCAAGCACTGTCAAATGCTCCTCGAACGACTGCGTGACGACCACGACATCATCTAAATAAACGAAGACGTGCGGCTCTAATTCGGGTCCCAGGACTTTATCGATAAGTCTCTGCCAAGTCGCCGGTGCGTTGTGCAGTCCAAAAGGTAAACGGCGGAACTGATACAGGCCTCTATTGGGCACAGCGAATGCGGTGTATTCTTTAGATGCCTCTGCCATGGGAACTTGCCAGTAGGCGGACTTTATATCTAAAGTGGATAGATATCGGGCATCCCTAAGTTTGTCCAGAGTATCCGTCACCATAGGAAGAGGGTAACTGTCTCGCACCGTCACACTATTTAATTTTCGGTAGTCCACACAGAAGCGATATCCTTCATCCTTCTTCCGAACCATTACAATAGGCGAGGACCAGGGGCTATTGGACTTCTCGACTACTCCCAGCCTCAACATTTCCTCTAACTCCTCATCAATATGCTTCTGCATGATCGGGGACACACGATAATATCGCTGCTTGATAGGTGGCGAATTAGTGGTGATAACATGCTCTGCGAGAGTAGTACGACCCAAAGAAGAATCCATCAGCTCCGCATTGCGACTAATGAGCGCTTGCAACTGCTCTTTTTCTGCTGAATTGAGAAGTTCTTCTCCCTGTATATTATTGACGCAGTCCACAAAAGGGAGTTCGTCTGAGAAACGCCACTCGTTCATTCCAGGCACGACATCCATCAACTTCCAAAAATCCCACCCTAAAATGAGAAGGTGGGGCAGCTCCGGCACAACAAGCACATCCATCACACGCACACGTTCCTTAAGGTGAATAGGCAAAGAGCAGGTACCTAAAATGGCGCAACTATTTCCATTTGCCACCGTACACATCTCCCCCTCAGAGCCTTTTAAAGGAACTCCCATGTCTCGGACCACTTGCCAACCGGGCCCACCCAAAATCGTCCTGCTGGATCCCGAGTCCAACAAACCCAACATCTTCTTCCCATACACATCAACAGACAGATAAGGTCGCTGGTCTCCCTGGGCCTGCTCCAAAATGAAATCAAGCACGGCTTGCACTTTGTTCACTGTCGGATTCACATCCTGGACATCCAAATCCCGACGAATTAAGGACGTCCGCTTCCGTTTCCCGAAGGCTTCCTACAATTTGGACAGTTTCTACGAGTGAACCCTTCAGTTTTACATCCGTAGCACATTAATCTCTTCGGCTGCATGCATCCTACAGCTCTGTGCCCTGGCTGGTTACAGTTAAAACAGAGTCCATCTGGTTTCTTCGTCCTGGACTATGATTCCGCACTTACAGCGGCAACAGCAGGAGTTGCCTCAGTACTAATGTAAGCCAGATCAGGTTCTAGCATACTCTTCCTAGGTGGAAGCGAGAATGACTCCACATTACTTCGATGTTCTTCCAATTTCCTACACAGCGACTTCAACTGGTCAATAGTAGTGACCTCCACAAGTGCTAATTGGGTTTGGTAAAATGGCGAGATGTTACGTAATAGGATTTTTAAACGAACCTTCTCAGAGATAGAACAATTCATCCTACCAAACATCGCGGACATGACAGCCAAGTAAATCCCAATACTCTCATCCGGGCCTTGTGTCCTCCGTTTTATCTCTTCTAAGAGCTTCTCGTTGTAGTCTGTAGGTTGGAATTCTCTTCTCAACGACCAAACTAACTCACCCCAATTGTTCACAGTCTTCCTCGCATCGCGGTACCATATAAGGGCCTTTCCAACAAACAGGTCGACACCAGAATCAAATAAGAGCTCCTCCGAGACATGCCTAGCCAATCGTAACTCTTCTACTCTTTCGAGGAAGGCATTAACGGACATACTTTTCTTTTCACCAGAAAACTGAAGTCCCCATTCGTTTACAGGCACAGCTTTGATGTGAGCTGAGGGCGGCAAAAGGCTTGAATGCCTAGGCATAGGCATACTAGACGGTCCAGGTTGAGGTTCCTGCGATGTCATCAAGACAGAGTCCTCTAGGATAGTGAGGCTAGGTGGTACATCTCCAACTTCCTCCACAACTCTAATAATACCAAATGATTCCACCTTCTCCTCCAAATCCGTTAAGAGCATCATAACACCTGACACCAATTTAGCTTTCCTCTCCCTCTGCTCCTTTGAAACCGTTACCATCCTATCAACACGTCCCAGCACATGAGTCAACTTGCTTTCCATTCTCACGACAGATCCGCTATCCGCTGGTCCCTCTACACTCTCCATATCAGCCTTCAGTTCTCCAATCTTCTTCGCAACTGCTTCCTCATCTTGCTCAAACGTATAGGGGTAATCAGGATAGGAAATACTATCGCCAGACTTCTCCATCTTTCTAGCTCGCGCTAGGAGTTTGCGCATCTCGTCGCAAGTACCAGGTGCTATCCCTCTTATCTCCAATTCATATGTGAGTTCATCCGAAGAAAGGCGATTGACGTTCATGTTGCAAGGCATAACTGAAAATTACTATGCACGAATGCACGGGCAAAACTATTACAACACCACGCACAGCCTGTACACTAATATTGCTCACCACTATCACCAACAGAGCACCTAAGTATCACTGCACGTAAGTATTGCGCCTAAATTGCACGCACAAAGCACTCAAAAGAAACACAAAAAAATCGCAAAGGCACAAAAAAATTTTATTACTGTATATTCCCAAAATATAGAACAAAAAACCTCAATGCTTCCACGACGAAGCGAAAAAATAAAGGTTTCAAAAAATGACCCGCAAAAAAATGGCCTACAAAAAAATGGCCTACAAAAAAATGGCCTACAAAAAAAATGGCCCCACGTTGGGCGCCAGAAATGTGACGTCACCCAAATGGCGAACGCCACAAAGGAGGATTCCGCCGCAGCTAAGCTCGAGCCGAAGATGGGGGTGGGCAAAACTGAAAAAGGGCGCCAAGGAGTTGTTGGCTGATCCTCCAATGAACACGCAAACACAGCGGTCACAGCTCCTAAAAACCGCTGGTACACAATAGGGCAAATGAATGAAAAAATAATAAAACAAATATAGTTCAATAATAAAGCCAGCATATAATAATGAAAAATAAATATAGCCCAGAATGAATATACAATAAAAAAAAAATAGTGGTATAAATCAAAATAGCTATTAATATGAAAAAAAAAATAGTACAACAAAACTGCGGGAAATTTAGACGCCCGGTACTCACGTTGCGCCAAAAAAAAGAAAAACCAAAATAGGCGCCGATGACACGGTAAATACCCTACACGGTTGGAGCTCCGCACGCGCAGCGCACCGACGGGTCAATCGCACGCACTCTACCCAAACGCAAATAGACGCAAACGGCAGTATCGACCGTTTCTAAATCCCGTTACAAAAAAATATATCTAAGTATAAAATTGAATTGAAAATTGAATAAACGGCAAAAAAACTAATCAAAATTTATCAAAGCAAACAACTCTTATCTAACTTAACACTGGCAAAATGATTAAACTATGTATGAAAGAAAAAAAACTACCGGAATTATTTATACCAAAATGACAAATTAAATTTAACAAAATAACGTGACAAAATTATGTCAAAAAACAAACAGATGACCACAACAAGCCGTGGCCAGGCATCTACATTAAAACTAGCCGAACGGGACGATTCCTGAACGGACTAGCGGCGCGCAAACACGAAAAGTACAAATACAAAGTTGTCACAAAAAGCTGTGACGGGCGCTACACAAAAACCAGCCGTTGGACGCGGTGTTCCAGACGGACAGGCGACGAAATAATCAAAATAGATATCTGACCTTCCAGAAGATAAAATGCAGGTCAGCTGCTACAGCAAATCACTTCCGTGTAGCTCAGCACCAGGTGATCGGCGCTTCTCGTAACGTGGGGAAAAGTGCAGCAAAAATCGAAATTTGCACTCACGGAAAAATTGCTCCCAGGAAAAAAAAACCCTAAAATGCCGAAAAGACAAATTAGAATAGAAAATAAGAAAAAGGAAAGGAACCAACACCGATGACTGAAGATTGAAATAAAAGATGAAAAATAAGACACTCACCACGTGGGGTTTTTTTCTCCAACAAAACCGACTGGATTCCAAATGCGAGTTAAAATCCCAAAAGGCTTAGACGACGATTCCTAAACTTGCACAATACAACCAAATCGACGTCTTGAAACGGTCGGGACCCAAGAAAATCCCAGAAACTGGCAAGAAAATCTATTTCCCAAAACTTGGCGTCACCAACCACTCACAAGAAGAATACAGCCGGAAGTGCCGTTTCAGAAAGCAAATCGGAATTTCCAAAAAAACCGCCGACTAAAATACAAGGTGGCCCCATCCGAAACTACAAATGTACCCAGAAGCACCCTAGATTTCCAAATCTTCCAGAGGCGTCACCGGTAATGAAATAGGTAACTAAAGGAAAGAAAGCTTAAAATGACTTGCAAACCCAAAGGAAAAGAAGATAGCAATAAGAAAAGTCATAAAGAGGTCTCAAGAGACAGAAGAATAGATAAGACAATGCATAAAGAACCGAAAGATGAGACAGGGAAAATGAAAATGAGAAGGCGCGCCACTGAGCATCTAAATGGGAAAATATCCTACACAAGTTGGCAGCACCGAAAGTAACCAAATCAACCTCAAAAATCTGACAACAGACTAACAACAAGTTGGAGGCTATTAAATGAATAATTATACGACCAAATCGTGAAAATGGAACGACATTCCTCCCCAAGGTAGGCTCAGCAAATTATAAATACGAAAGATGAACAATTCCAAGACTGAAAATGACAGAAACATGAACAGAAAGCTACAAAGTACAGAGGCAATAAAGGGACTCAAAAATAGCAGGTAAGTGAGACAAAATCCATAAGACTAGCGAACCTAACAAGAAATAATAATTTTAAGACAGTTCTACCCTCAAACAAATCGATAGAAACTCAACAAGACAAGGAACGGAGGCATGATCGGAGAACAGATGCAAGAACCGAGAACAGGGGCAATCAAAGCAATAATAGACTAAATATAAGTGAGAGACCTAAAATAGGAATACAAGTACGGTAATCAGAGCACGATGTAAGTACTAGTCTATAATAAAATGTTGAAAAAATACAATTGTTGTTTTAATACCAAATTAAAACGTAACAGCGTTGAGAGTCGCAAGTTACCCGGCGGCCCAGCTGACCATCGATCATCTCTGTAAGGTCAGATAGTTTTTGTCCCCAGTCCGTTTGGAACACCGTGTCCAGCGGCTGGCTTGTAAGTTGCGCCCGGCACAGCTTTTTGTGACCATTTTGTGTTCGTTTTTTTGTGATTTCGCGTCGCCCGTCCGATCGAACTTCCGTCTCCGTTCGGCTAGTTTCATATGTAGATGCCTGGCCACGGCTTGTTGTGGTCACCCTGTTTGTTCTTTTGGACTTTTGTAAAATTTATTCATTTATTAACTTTGTTTCTTTTGCTCACGTAGTTAAGTAGTTTATTATTGTTTAAAATTCATTTAGTCAGTACTTAATAATTTTGGTTCATTTTGTTTATAGCCACTTCAATAATTTTGCTGTTTGTAAATTCCATTTTGACTTTATAGTAATATCTATTTTTTTTGTCAAGATTTAGTAACAGTCGATACTCCCGTTTGCGTCTGACTTCATTGTTGTAGTTAGCGTGCGTGCGATTGACCCGTCGGTGCGCTGCGCGTGCGGAGCTCCATTCGTGTAGTGTATTTACCGCGTCATCGGCGCCTTTTTTTTATTTCCCTTTTTTTGCGCAACGTTAGTACCGGGTGTCTAAATTTCACCCAGGTTTATGTTCATTGCTTTTTTTTATATTTATATTATATATATTCATTGGTAATTAATTTGTTGATATCATTGGTGTTTTTTTGGTATTGCTATTATATATATATATATATTGTCAGATATCGCCATATCTGGTTTACATACCTATTTTGTTTTTTTATTATATGATATACTATTTGACTACGTTTTTTTCTTTTGTTATTTTGTTGTGCCCTATTGTGTACCAGCGGCTTTTAGGAGTTGTAGTCGTTGTGTGTTGGCTACAGAGGATCAGCCAACAACTCCTTGGCGCCCTTTTCCTGTTTTTAGCCCACCCCATCTTCGACTTCGAGCATAGCTGCGGCAGGATCCTCCATTGTGGCGTTAGTCTTTTAGGTTACGTCACATTTTTGGCGCCCAACGTGGGGCCTCGTTTTTTGCAATTTTTTTTTGCGACTTTTTGCATTTTTCAGATTTTGTCTATAAAATCGCTTTTGCGCATTTTTCTTTTCAGGTCTCCTATTTTCTTTACTTTGCTCTTTGAAGGGACTAGATTATTATATAGTTGGGGTAATTACTCAGTATTTTTTTGATTGAATTAATAGAGTGTATCGATCTGTGACCTGTGTTGACTCATTATATTTTGTGCTTTGCATTTTAAGTGGTGTTATCAGAATATTTTGGCATTTGTGTGCGGGAAAATTTGATTATTGGTTTTTGCGACTGTTTAGTGTTGACTTGTGCAGCAAGATGTCTCGCAAAATGCAGATTAATAGACTTTCTCAGGATGAACTCACCTACGAGCTTACATATAGAGGTATTGGAGTTGGTACTGTGGATGACATGAGACACAGACTAGTTTTGGCCATTCAACTGGAAAAAAGTTGTGGCAGTTTCAGGTATCCCAAGTATCCGTTTTCTTTCAAGCAAGATTCTGAGGCAGTGCGATGTAAGTTGGATGAACTTGGTCCTCTCATAGATAGCTTTAAAGATACAAAGAAAAGTGGTATCTATTTGAAGTACGAAACAAAATGTTTTCATATCCTAGGGCGTATTGATAATATGATGTCCGATGTTGAAGAGGAAATCGCTTTGAAGTATAAACTGCTGGGAGATACTCTGTCACTGATGGGTAAATTGAACATGGCAGCTGAAGAAGCAGAGAAGCAACAAGGCGAAGTACCGTTTGGGTTGAGCATGCCAGACGAGAACTCAGATCATAGCTTCGAACAGGGAATTGCTGCTGCCCCAAGATCTTCGGTTCAGTTTAGACCAGAAGCTCACGAAGAACATCCACAGACGGCTGAAACCACTCATTGGCAAAGAACTGCTAAACCGGTACCTCCAAGTAAGTGGGATTTGAAGTTCACAGGTGAGAAGAAGGGTTTATCTCTGAACGCATTTTTGGAACGCGTCGAAGAACTTAGACGAGCACGACACATTTCCACATTTGAACTTCTGGATTCCGGAATTGATCTATTTTCGGGTAGAGCATACACCTTCTACAGATCCAATAGAGGAATAGTTAATTCGTGGGAAGAGTTGGTGAAATTGTTTAGAGAAGAATATCAACCGGTCGACTACAATGAGAAATTGTATGAGGAAATTAAACGGAGAATCCAGGGTGCAGATGAAAGTTTTGGTTTGTATTTGGCAGTCATGGAAGGATTTTTCCGGCGACTAACATGTCCTGTTGCTGAAAGCATGAAGCTTAAAATTCTCTTGAGGAATATCCTTCCCTACTATCAACAACAACTGGCTCTGGTGGATGTTACATCTGTTCCTCAGTTGCGCACGCTTTGCAAGAAGCTGGAGGATAAGCGTCAACTTGTAGAAAGTTTCGAAGGACCTTCTCGGCGTACGAACCTACTTGAACCTGACTTGGCCTACATTCAAACAACCGAAGCTGTAGAATCTTTGTCTTTGAACACAGTTGAACCGGGTGTTGTATGTTTTAGATGTAACAAGCCTGGACATGTTGCTCGAGGTTGCACAGTGCGAGGTGAGAAGTTCTGTTTCCGGTGTAAGAAGAAGGGCGTTACAGTGAGGACCTGTCCGGACTGTAATAATTCGGGAAACGCCAGAGGACGTCGTTAGGAAGTCGAGCTAGCGATGTTGTCGATAATAAAGCCTCGACATTTAAACCAATATTGGATTTTATTATTCATCAAGCTCAAGATGACGAACGACCATACCTTAAAGTAAACGTTTTTGGTGTCACACTTTTAGGGTTGTTAGATAGTGGTGCGTCCAGGACTTTTCTTGGTGGTAAGGGGTGGAAATTGCTGGACAAGTTGAATTTGCCTTTGGATGGAAGCAAGAAGACGACGCTAACTGTTGCAGATGGTAGGCAATGTGAGAGCATTGGAAATTGTTTGCTGCCAATGACCGTGGAAGGCCAATTTGTAATGGTTGACGTCATCGTTGTACCAGAGTTGCCCCATTTCCTTATCCTAGGAATTGATTTCTGGACCAAGGTCGGTATAGTGCCAAATTTGCGTAGCAAGGAATGGTGTTTTGCTGACAATCCTGAGAGCTTGTGTTTGCTGAACAACCTGGAAAAAGACATACTTACCCCTCAGGAAGATTTGGAGTTGAAGGAACTGGTGGACAGGAACATTTCTTTGATGGGTGATAAATTTGGTTGTACTACGGTAGCTGAACATGTTATTAGGACAAACTCAGAGCCAATAAAACAGCGATATTACAGAGTATCACCTGTAATGCAGAAGTTTATCGATGCGGAGTTGGATGAGATGTTGCGGTTGGGAGTAGTGGAACCGTCGAACAGTCCGTGGGCATCACCTATTGTAATGGTGAAAAAGCCGAAGACAGATGGTTGGCGATTCTGTGTCGATTTTAGGAAGCTTAATAGCCTTACAGTCAGGGACAGTTATCCATTGCCGATGGTAGCTGATCCCTTAGACAAGCTTCGAGACGCACGCTATCTGTCTTCCATCGATATTAAATCGGCTTATTGGCAGGTGCCTGTGGAAGAAACTTCGCGATCGTTTACAGCTTTCTCTGTTCCGAATCGTGGTTTGTTTCAGTTTAAGAGGATGCCTTTTGGGCTACATAATGCTCCTGCTACCTGGCAACGCTTGATCGTTAAAGTTTTAGCAGGGCTGGAACCTTTTGTTTTCATGTATTTGGATGATGTCGTTATTGTTACCCAGACTTTTGAGAAACATCAGGAAGTGCTGGAAGAGGTTTTCAGACGATTAAGAGAAGCCAATCTAACAGTGAGTGTTGATAAGTGTCAGTTCAGTAAGCCGCAGATGAAGTACTTGGGCTATGTGGTAGATCGTAATGGGCTTCACGTGGATCCAGATAAAGTTAGAGCGATGGTAGAGCTGCCAACCCCTAAGACTGTAAGAGACGTAAGACGCGTAATTGGAACTTTCTCGTGGTATAGGAGGTTTGTGCCAGAGTTTTCGACTCTTTTAGCTCCCATATGTGCATTGGTGCGTAAGTCCAAACGATTCGAGTGGACTCCTACTTGTAATGAGGCCTTCAATAAGCTCAAGGAACTGTTAATTCGAGCTCCCATTTTGAATTGCCCGGACTATAGTTTGCCATTTGTCATCCAAACAGATGCATCGGGATACGGAGTTGGTACTGTGCTCACGCAACCCCATGAAGACGGTGATGGGGTTATATGTTATTTGAGCAGATCTCTGACGAAGCAGGAACGAAACTTTTCGACAACTGAACGTGAATGTCTAGCAGTTTTGTGGAGTATTGAAAAACTGGGTGTTCCATTTACTGTGATGACGGATCACTATAGTTTAGTGTGGCTGCAGAATTTAAAGGATCCTACAGGAAGACTTGCGAGGTGGGCTGTTAGGTTGCAGCAGTTTGATTTTAAAATTGTACACCGTAAAGGTAAGGACAATGTTGTGCCTGACGCACTCTCTCGGTCTGTTCCTGTAGTGGATGCCATCACCCCAGAGATTGCCAAGATGCCAGAAGATCGGTGGCTCAAGAAAATGTTGAAGGATATGGAGGATATGCCATTGAAGTTTAGTTCATGGAGAGTGGAAGATGGCAAATTGTTTAAATATGTTCCACCCGAGTTTCCTGGACTGTCAGAACGTTCAGATTGTTGGAAATTGGTTGTTCCGAAGGAAGATAGGGTTCAGGTGATCAGGGATGCACATGATCCACCACTCTCAGGGCATATGGGCATTTTCAAGACATTCTCCAGGATTGCTTCAAAATTCTATTGGCCTAAAATGCGCAGTGACGTCACAACTTATGTGAAAAAGTGTAAAATTTGTGCTTCGCATAAGTCCATCCAGCAGCCTCCTGCCGACAAAATAGCATCTCATCCTAAGCCTGATCGACCATGGGAAGTCATTTCGACTGATATTGTGGGACCGTTGCCAAGATCAACAAAAGGGAACTGTTTTATCCTGGTAGTTACCGATTATTTGAGTAAATTTCCGATTGTGATACCACTTAAGCAAGCTACAAGTTCGTCCCTAATACGGGAAATTGAAGAGAAGACTTTCTTGTTGTTCGGTGTACCTAAAGTACTTATTTGTGATAATGGTACTCAGTACAGGAGTAATCTCTTCAGGAAGTTTGCAGAAGATTACCAGGTGAAGCTTAAGTTTACTCCATTTTATGACCCCCGTGCCAATCCAACTGAAAGGATAAACAGATCATTAAAGACTACGCTTGCTATGTATGTTTCTGATAACCATCGCAAGTGGGACGTTGAATTACAGAAGGTTGCATGCGCTTTGAGAACTGCTAAGCATGAAGTAACTCGCTTCACTCCATATTTCATTAATTTCGGTCGTAACATGTGCTTGTCAGGTGAAGATTATTCCAAGCCAAACATAACTGACGCTGAAGATGGTACTGTGACTCCTGAAACTAGTAGGAATCAGCTTTTTAGGGAACTTTATATGGATGTGAAGAAAAGATTAGAAGTAGCTGCAGAAAAGGCGACTAAGTTTTATAATTTAAGACGTCGCCATGAAGAGTTCTTCCCACACCAGCCAGTTTGGCGGAAGAATTTTGTGTTGTCCGATGCCAATAAGTATTTTTCGAGTAAGTTAGCACCGAAATATGTTGGACCTTTTTATATTCATAAGAAGTTGTCACCTTGGACTTATCAACTCAGGGATCCAGGCGGGAAGATACTTAATGGGCACTGGCATGTGAAGCACTTGAAGAGGGGGCCAGAAGAGGATGAAAATTAACCTTAGGGGGTTAATTTTCTTGAAGTTAGGGGGGGATTTGTAACGGTGAAATTTTACACTAAAACATTTTTCGGATTTTAATACTTATTTTATTTAAATTCATATAAGATTATGGTACTTACAACGTGCTAGGAATGTTTGTTATGCTATCTCTAACTTATTTATTCCATTTAATGATTAGTTTCTCTCCTTAGCTGCCATCGCAGTTGTCTTTCGCAGATGCCTCCGTCCCATCCCTCGGCCCTATCTTCTTAGGTCACTGTAGATTTTGTTTCACTTCTAGTTCGAGTTACCTTTATTAGTTTATCAGGTTGAATAAGATTTGTTGAGATTTACCTTTTGTATTACCCTGTTTTCTTGTATCTTTGTCACCTAGCTGGATTCTGGATATTGCTTGTATCTGCTGGTTGTTTATTTTGTTCTCGTCATTATTTGATATTTACCCTTTTTCTGATCAATTCTGTGCGCCTTATTGTTCATTTTTCAGACTTTTGTATTTCATTTAGTTTACGAAATCATTGAGGTAATCTCTCAGACTTTTGGGGTTATGTTTTGATTTTGCGATTTCCCCAGCTGTCATGTGTGAAGATCACCTCGATTGTATTTGCTTTTCAACAGGCCAGTGGTGTACTCATCTATTCCAACTTTCTAAATTGATGCTTTCATTTCTTTATGTCCTTTATTCTCTTTTCTTTCAACTCGAGAGGTTTCCTTAAGGTTTCTATCATCCTTATTATATTTCTGCTCGGGGTTGCAAGTCTTCAGAGCGTTTCTTTCCATCTGTTTATTATTCTGCACCCGGCGACGCCTATGCTTTTTGATGTTGGTTTAGGGAGTTTGGATTTGGATTTTCATAGGTTGATCGCTGCGTATTCTTCACGTGCGCGTTTTTTTCGAAATTTGCAATTTCCGCTAGCCATACTCACTTCTAGTCCGATTTCGAAGGTATTTGGTTTAGTGTGTTCCGGAGAGTAGTGAAGTTATTTTTTCATAGCCAAGAAATTGGGATTTTCTCCGGACATATTCCAGACGTCGTTTCAGCCCTAGTTTTGGTTTGTAGGAAGCGTCGTCTACTCCCGATTTGGGGATTTTGGGCCAATATACTGTCGATTTTAGTTGGAAGTTTGTTGGAAAAAAACCCTCTCGAGGTGAGCACGTGTTTCTTTCTTTTTCTTTCCTTCATTTGTTCAATTCTTATTATTAGTATTGTGTTGCCTTCTTCATTTCTCTTTTCCTTTATTCTAATTTTTGTCCTTACGACATTTTAGGGTTTTTTTTTTGGGGGGACGCTTTTTTTGGTACCTATGTCGTTTTTTGGTACAGCGTTTCGGACCACGTGCTTTTGGACATTTTCTGAGTAGCCCGTCCATCTGTAAAATCGACCATTGTTACCAGGGCGTTGAGAGTCGCAAGTTACCCGGCGGCCCAGCTGACCATCGATCATCTCTGTAAGGTCAGATAGTTTTTGTCCCCAGTCCGTTTGGAACACCGTGTCCAGCGGCTGGCTTGTAAGTTGCGCCCGGCACAGCTTTTTGTGACCATTTTGTGTTCGTTTTTTTGTGATTTCGCGTCGCCCGTCCGATCGAACTTCCGTCTCCGTTCGGCTAGTTTCATATGTAGATGCCTGGCCACGGCTTGTTGTGGTCACCCTGTTTGTTCTTTTGGACTTTTGTAAAATTTATTCATTTATTAACTTTGTTTCTTTTGTTTCTATTGTTTAAAATTCATTTAGTCAGTACTTAATAATTTTGGTTCATTTTGTTTATAGTCACTTCAATAATTTTGCTGTTTGTAAATTCCATTTTGACTTTATAGTAATATCTATTTTTTTATCAAGATTTAGTAACAGTCGATACTCCCGTTTGCGTCTGACTTCATTGTTGTAGTTAGCGTGCGTGCGATTGACCCGTCGGTGCGCTGCGCGTGCGGAGCTCCATTCGTGTAGTGTATTTACCGCGTCATCGGCGCCTTTTTTTTATTTCCCTTTTTTTGCGCAACGTTAGTACCGGGTGTCTAAATTTCACCCAGGTTTATGTTCATTGCTTTTTTTTTATATTTATATTATATATATTCATTGGTAATTCATTTGTTGATATCATTGGTGTTTTTTTGGTATTGCTATTATATATATATTGTCAGATATCGCCATATCTGGTTTACATACCTATTTTGTTTTTTTATTATATGATATACTATTTGACTACGTTTTTTTCTTTTGTTATTTTGTTGTGCCCTATTGTGTACCAGCGGCTTTTAGGAGTTGTAGTCGTTGTGTGTTGGCTACAGAGGATCAGCCAACAACTCCTTGGCGCCCTTTTCCTGTTTTTAGCCCACCCCATCTTCGGCTTCGAGCATAGCTGCGGCAGGATCCTCCATTGTGGCGTTAGTCTTTTAGGTTACGTCACACGGTGAATTCCTTCATCGCATCGGACCAGGCGAGCCCGTCTCCCAGGGTAAACGCCGCCATGCAGGAAAAAGAAGCTGCTTTAATCACCCACGACTTCACGCTTCTGAAGTCCGTGTCTCACACGCAACCAAATCAATCTTCTCTCAAACCGGCTACGCAAATCGCCGGTACCCAGCCAAATCCTCCGTCAGCAATTCCTTTTGCCACCCCAGACCAGGCGAGCCCGTCTCCCAGGGTGAACGCCTCCAAGCCACCAGAGGAAGCAGCAGCTGACGCAAGTCTTTCCAGCCGCCAGGAAGAAGAGAAGAGCTACCAAGAGCCACTCTCTGGTCCTGCCGATGCACGACTGCCAAACCTGGCGCAGAGACAAAAGACACAAGGGTCAGGCCGAAAGACTCCTCGGCGTCCCGCAGAGGCGGACGCACCACCAAGAAAGAGCGCGAGAAGCGACGCACAAGCGCAACATAGATCAAGTCCAGCTCCAGGCCCCAGTCCGCCCGACGGGCGCACGCACCCACACTCAGGCATCAATGGAAGACGCCGGCCCAGCAACCGATGCCCATGGGAACCAGGTGGTTTCCCCACGTCAACCACGAACGAGGCTTACACACTACCTTAAGTGAAGTACTTAAGCAGGGTCGTAGCTGTAAGTAACATGTACATAGTTAGATCTAAGTTTCTTTTTTTAAGTTTGACATGTACATACTTCACTTCGTTTGATTCAATCTTTTTTTTTTCGCGCTTGCCAATTTTTGTTAATCGTTTTTTTCAGCTTTGCATTGTTCTCATTTTCTCACCTTGTACATTTTTGCAAAATGTTTGCTTGTGTGTTTAAGGAAATAAAGCCAATGCCCAATTGGCTCGCTGCCACGTTGAAGCCTTCAAGCGGGGGGAGTGTTACCGTGCCACAGCAAGAGTCTCCACCAATGGCAGCTCGCCATTACGTCAGAAAGACGCATAAAAACCGTTGCTTTTCGAGATCCGCATCTCAGTCAGACACCAGCCACCGCGCTGGTCAGAAGACCAACTCCAAGCCAACTTCTACATTCAAGCCATCTCCAAGCCAATCCAAGGGATCCAGCACATTCTAGGATAAATCCAGGTCAACCTCACTGAAGTGGTGTTCACATCGCCGGTTCTTGTCAGAACCCAGAGGAAGGCAGCCCGCTCCTCCAGGTCAAGAAACCGCTACCAAACACTCCCCTACGTGGCTTCTGCGAGCTATTGGGAATTTTCATTTCAATTAATTGTGTTTCCTTTCAACAACATCAACGTCACCACCACCCCTGAGAGAGTTGTCAACGCAGCGCACCGGCCATTTTCACGGCCCCAAAAAGGCTGCTTGTAACAGTCGTTCAGGTGACTTATCTGATGAACCGATTTGTGCTACTTTTCCATAAGATACAATGGTAATTCGTCTATGTCCCTGCCCCTCGACACACTTTTCCGTATAAATACACGCTTATCGAAGCACAAGGTTATATTGCGGTTCGCGGTCTTCTTTCGCTTAGATATTTTCTCGAGAGAGAGAGAGAGATAAGAGGAAGTGAATGACGCAATACTTTGGTCACAGGCCATTCAGAACCTGTCAAATTGTCTTCTGCATAATTATACTTTTTTATTGGTAGTTAAATTATTGACTTCTACCTTTTTGCTTTGCAACAATTTCTATTGTTAGTTAAATTATAGAGGACCACGTGATGCGTTTCACTTACAGTTTTTATGATATCTTATTTAAATTTGCCGCTTGGTGCGTCTTTCCCTTAAGTTTTTATCTTATACGCTACGAATAATGTAAGTTAGTTAGCATTTTTGTCGTGAGGGCGCCAGTTACTGGATGCGCATTGGCTTCTCTTGAGTTTAGTGGTTAGAGGACGTCGGCTCGCTCTCTTGCAGCCGGGTCGTCGAAGTGAACGGTTGTCTGGAGGTTAGAATTTCCTGTCTGGAAGTACAGAAGCTATACCTAAAATAAGCTTCTGGTGCTTCTGGAATTACCTTTATCTACCTATCTACTACCTTTGTTGGTTGAAGAAAGTTATCTAATGGGTGATGTCTCTGGATTATTCATTGTGACACGATGGTAACGCCATTTTCTTACCTCTAAGTACGCAAGATTATAGGACAACGAGTGTACCCAGCTACACATTACAAGGTTTGGTGCATGTTATTTATAAATCTCAGCAGCTTCCTACAAGTGGCTTTATATCTACACATATTCCGCGCGTTCTTTCGCGGAATTAGCCCAGTACATCGGATAGTGTTGTCTTGTCTTGCGTTTGTTAGTTATCTGCGTGATCTATCTGTATCGCGTGTGTTGTTACCTAACTGATGCCACTGCCTAATCTCCGGGACAAAATCTACCTAAATACCTAGTGATTTCCGTATCTTTTCTAAAGTAAAGTAAAAGTCAAGATGGCGGATTTCTGACCGCATTCTCTTCGCCACAGCCATTTCTGCGCGATCCCAGCTCGCGGCCATTGTTAACGTTCACGGTGTGAGAAGAAGCTCGCGCATCGTAGTTCGAACTATCTTTTACTCAATTCTAACTCGCTTGAATTCGGTACGCGTATGTACTTCTGTCAACCGGTTACCGGGACTCCTGTAAATATTATCTTGTTACTAATGTTTAACAGTTTTCTTGTATTACTGGCCAGTTAGATCATGTAATCTTAAGCTATCTTTAAGTTAATCATTTTAGTGATTTCTAAGGTTATTTATGTTAGCGCTAAAAGAGTGCTAAAAGTTGTTTACTACTTTTCCATTACCAATCAGCTGTTCTTTGTTTTGACAGCTACCAAATAAACGAATACTTACCATTTGTTTTCATTTTCACGAGAATGTATATTGTGTTCATATTTTTGCATTAAATATTATTGTTCACAATTGCTTTCTTTTTATTGCGTTTTGTCGATTTTAGCAACAAATTAAAATTGTACTGGCATCCCTGACATACCTTTGAACAAACAAACTTACCAACAAAAAGACATGTGTCGTAGTATTCTACATAATTTTAGGATTTGAGAAGTTATTTAGATACTGCCTAGTTCAGCTTAATTTAAAATTAATAAATTCTCTAAGCTTGAGGTCACACAATTGGCTTCCTTGTGGGGAGTTGAAAGAATTGAAATTAAAGGATTTGATAAATCTAGAATCTAAAGCGCCTTTGGATTAGAAATTTTCTTAACGTACTTTATCTTTACTTGATTTTGAGTACTTATCTATGTTTATCGTTTATGTATTTATATGTACTGTTTATGTATGTGTATCTATGTACCTATGTTAAACGATATCGCGTACCTGGTTCGTGGGAGGTTAACCTCGATGGTAGCCCAAGCCCAGGTCTAATAATCAGAACCTACCTACTTTGTTTAACTAAGGTTGGATGTAGCAGCTCCATAGCTGGCATCTGTATACCTGCGCGTTGCGTAAAATTATCTACCAAAAGTACCTAGTCGCGATTTTCATATACCGGGTGTATCTCCGTATCTGACCCCAGTTACCTTCGTGTCATTTTCGCATTTATCGTTGTCTCTTTCGAAGTTAACCATGGAGTTTATCTATTTGCTTTTATCTGAAGAGATTAGATACGAAATTTCTTTACGAGGTCATGTCCCTGCTGATACCCAAGATCAGAGACGTAGGCAGCTTCGTGCTGTCTTACACAATGAACAGGATACCTCCCTTTCTAGAAACAAGTCTCCCTATGATTTTGATCGGGATGTTTCGGAAATAGAGGTGGTCATATCTGATTTATCTCACAGTATCTCTGAGTTTAAATATTGCTTGAATTCCCGTGTAGGTAAAAGAATCTCTGCTCGTTTATCTCATCTGTTGGCTAGAATAGAAAGGCTAGAAGCGTATTCTGATAGTCAGGAAGCAGTCATCTCTACCCTTAAAAATCAAACTCTAGATCTACAGGGTGATTTTCTTTTAAAGTCAGATGAGGCGGAAGATGAAGTTTCTCTTTCTCAGTCTATCTCCCCATTGCCTGCGGTTAATACCTCAAACCCATTCTTACCTATTGCTAGTGTCACGAATCCCTTCGTATCTGTGGACTCCCCAATGTCTGTACCTAACACCCGCACTTGTCATGTACCTGTCTATAAGTGGAATTTGAAGTTCTCAGGAATATCTAGTAAATTATCGTTGTCTTCTTTCCTAGAGAGAGTAGATGAACTGTCAGAATCTCGTGGTGTGAGTTCCGCTGAACTATTTTCTTCTGCCATAGATCTTTTTGAAGGACAAGCCCTGACCTGGTTTCGAAGTGTTAAACACACTGTCTCTTGTTGGTCCGAGTTAGAACAATTGTTGAAAGATGCATTTTTACCTACTGACTTCGACGACTGTCTTTTATCTGAAATAAAACTACGTACCCAGGGTGCACAGGAAAATGTGCTAATGTATATTGCTACTATGTTAGGGCTTTTTAGAAAGTTGTCCACTTCACTCCCAGAGGGACAGCAACTGAAAATAATCAGAAAAAATTTATTGCCTTACTTTCATAGTCACCTCGCTTTGCAGACTATACCGTCTATTGCCAGGTTAACGCAGCTTTGTAAACAGCTGGAAGAATCCCGTTCCCAAAAGGATGAATACAAGCCACCCCCTCGAAAAATAGGTGCTCTATTGGAACCGGATTTAGCTTACAAACCAGTTGCGATTGTTGAAGATTTATCTCACGTACAAATATCTCCTGTCGTATCTACTGATAGCTTATCTCCCAGCAAAGTATCTCCCAGCAAAGTTTCTATAGTATGTTGGAACTGCTCTAATCAGGGGCATACCTATCAAACATGTGACAAGTCCCGTTCACGTTTTTGTTATGGCTGTGGTCAGAAAGACGTTTATAAGTCGAAGTGTCCTAACTGCAGTCCTACGACTCCAATAAACCCGAAACCTACCGCTACCTTATCTAACCCAAAAAACGAGTAAACGGGGAGGCCTCCGGACGCCCCTTCCCTAAACCCAAAAAGTCGTCCATACCTAAAACGAATATGTCTAAAGAAGAATCCCAACGTGATTGGAAGAATTGGTTAGAAACAGTTAAAAATTTTATGTCGACGCCAAAATCAAAAGTGTCCTCCATGTTCGTGAAAGTTCCTGGTGATAACAGACCGCATGTTGACATATCTATAGGTGGTCACACATTTACCGCACTGGTTGATACAGGTGCAAATATCTCTGTTCTCGGTTCCGCTACGTTTACGGTGCTTGAAGACTTACAGATCACCATGCCTAACCCCCAAAACCTTACCTACGTTACTACTGCAGATGGCAAGCCACATGCTGTCACAAATATCTTGCCTATTCCTACTACGATAAACGGCATCACTAAGGAGGTGCGTTTTCATGTTATACCTTCAATCACGGACAGACTGTATCTAGGAAGTGATGCGTGCCATCTATTCCAATTAAAAGTGGATTACAAACACTTATCTGTAAACTCCCTTAGTAAGAACTCTGTGTTTGCATTACATAAAATCGAAGACCGTTCCTCCATTCCCTCTCAAGACTTGGAAAAGTTGAACCAAGTGGTCGCTCAATTTGACGATCTTGTATCTAGTGAACTAGGTGAAACTCCCTTATTATATCATTTTATCGATACCGGTGATGCCAGGCCGATAAAACAGCGCCAGTATCCGCTGTCTCCCGCGCTTCAACAGCATCTCAATAAAGAGATCGATGATCTTTTGAAACTAGGCGTAATAGAACCCTCTAGTTCCCCATGGTCGTCTCCCGTTCTCCTTGTTAAGAAGAAGGATAATTCGTACCGCATGTGCTTTGATGGACGAAAATTAAATGCCGTTACCGTAAAAGATTCCTACCCGCTTCCTAGGATCGACACTATCTTGAGCAAGCTGAGAGATGCTCGTTACCTATCGTCGATCGATCTTCAGAAAGCATTTTGGCAAGTACCTCTTGAAAAGGACTCTCGACCCAAAACTGCCTTTACCGTTCATGGCCGTGGATTATTCCAATTCCGGAGAATGCCGTTCGGGCTGTGCAACAGTGCACAGACAATGCAGAGACTCATTGACGTTGTTCTCGGTCCCTCTCTCGATCCCTATGTCTTCTCTTATCTTGACGACGTAATTATCGTTACCCCTACCTTCGAGAAGCACCTAGAAGTTCTCGCTGAAGTATCTCGTCGCCTGAAGAGGGCGAACCTAACTATAAATAGAGACAAATGTTCCTTCTGCCGTGAATCCCTATCTTTCCTAGGATTTCGCATCGATAAGGATGGTCTCAGAGCAGACCCTGCAAAGGTCGAGTGTATCTTGAATACCCCCATTCCTCGAACTACCACGGAAGTAAGGCGTGTGATAGGAGTTCTTCAGTATTACCGAAGATTTGTGAAGGATTTCTCTGCCATAAGCGCCCCCATAACGGCCCTTTTGCAAGGACAAAAGAAAGGTCAACCAATCCAATGGACCTCTGAGGCAGATCAAGCCCTCTCCCTACTCAAAGAAAGACTTACTACCGCTCCGGTGCTCGCAAGCCCAAATTTCTCGAAGCCTTTCTACATTCAGACTGACGCATCCAATGATGGCGTTGGCGCAGTCCTCTTTCAAGAAGAGGATGGTTTCGAACATCCCGTCGCGTACGCGAGCAAAACATTGACTAAAGCAGAACGCAAGTTTACCGTCACTGAAAAAGAATGTCTTGGAGTGCTATTTGGAGTAGAACATTTCCGTAGCTATGTTGAAGGTACCTCATTTACCGTTCTTACCGACCATGCCTCTCTCTTATGGCTCAGCAAGCTTAAGGAACCTTGTGGTCGCTTGGCCAGATGGTGTGTCCGGCTCAGTCAGTTTGACTTTTCTATACAATACCGTAAGGGCTCAAGTAACGTCCCTGCCGATTTTCTCTCCCGTACTGTGAGCGTCTTAAATGCCGCTGACCTAATACCTGACGAATGGTACCTAGGTATGATCCAGAAAGTATCTAAGAATCCAGACAATTACCCTGACTATGATGTAAAGGAGGGTATTTCTACAAACATGTTAGACCCAAGATTGACTTGCAGTCTAATTTATCTGCTTGGAAGTTAGTTGTTCCTACCCCTAACCAAAAGAGGATTTTACAGGAGCACCACGATGAACCCACCGCTGGCCACTTAGCCGTCTCTAAAACTCTATCTAGAATCGCGGAATATTATTACTGGCCGAAGATGAAACAGTCTGTAATTAGATATATCCGAAATTGTCTTGTCTGTGGTTCACACAAAGCTCCAAACCAAGCTAGAGCTGGATTTATGGGCAGCTACAAAAATATTAACTTTCCTTTTCAACTGATTTCCCTTGATCTCTTAGGACCGTTCCCTAGGTCTAAGAAAGGAAATACGTTTCTTTTGGTTGTGACTGACTGGTTCACGAAATTTGTACTAGTTCAACCTTTGAAGAAAGCCACGGCGGCTGCCATAATTAAATTCCTAGAACAGAATGTGTTCCTTTTCTTCGGTGTTCCTCAGATCATTCTGTGTGACAACGGAACCCAGTTTACCTCTCATGAATTTAAGAAGTTAGCCAAAGATTATGGTGTACAAAAGATTTGGTTTAATGCCAAGTATCACCCTCAGATTAATCATACGGAAAGAGTAAACCGTGTGGTATTAACTGCCTTAGCTTCCTATGTAAAAGATAACCATAATTTGTGGGACGCGGAAATATTCAAAGTGGCTCAGGCCATTCGCCTCGCGAAACATGAAGTTACCAAACATTCACCTTCGTTCCTAACTTTCGGACGTCATGTGCCTGTGGATGGCTCTTTCTATGGAAAACTGGAAGACCGTGTCTCTGATCCAGTTACTATCGCCGACCAGCTACAGTGGCAGTCGGATATCGAAAAACTTCCTTCCCTATATGCTGACGTAAGCAAACGCCTAGAGAAAGCGTATAACGTTAGTAAAGGACGTTATGATCTTAGAAAAAGAGAAAGTCCATACAAATTAGGAGATCTAGTTTGGAAGAGAAATGTCGTGTTATCTGATGCTAGTAAGAAGTTTTCAGCTAAGCTGGCTCCCAAGTTCGTTCTCTGTCGGATCACAAGAGTGATTAATAATTTGGTATACGAACTCGAAGACGCCACTACTCGGAAGGATTACGGTCGTTGGCATGCGAAAGATTTGAAAAGCTATACAGGTGACGGTCTCTTTCCTGAACAGGATGCAGCTGCCTGTTCCCTAAGTGAAAATATCTTATCTGAATCCCTAATCATATCTAACTCCCTAACGTATCTTACCCCCAGTGAGTCCTCAAGTCTCGCTGTTCCTCTTGCCGCTCCCCTTGAATGTTAGTTAGGTCAGGTGATCAGGCTGGACACCTGAGTACCTTGTTTTTTTGTTTTCGTTCGGTTGGAGGGGGTGTGTTGCGTTTCACTTACAGTTTTTATGATATCTTATTTAAATTTGCCGCTTGGTGCGTCTTTCCCTTAAGTTTTTATCATATAAGCTACGAATAATGTAAGTTAGTTAGCATTTTTGTCGTGAGGGCGCCAGTACTGGATGCGCATTGGCTTCTCTTGAGTTTAGTGGTTAGAGGACGTCGGCTCGCTCTCTTGCAGCCGGGTCGTCGAAGTGAACGGTTGTCTGGAGGTTAGAATTTCCTGTCTGGAAGTACAGAAGCTATACCTAAAATAAGCTTCTGGTGCTTCTGGAATTACCTTTATCTACCTATCTACTACCTTTGTTGGTTGAAGAAAGTTATCTAATGGGGAATTAGCCCAGTACATCGGATAGTGTTGTCTTGTCTTGCGTTTGTTAGTTATCTGCGTGATCTATCTGTATCGCGTGTGTTGTTACCTAACTGATGTCACTGCCTAATCTCCGGGACAAAATCTACCTAAATACCTAGTGATTTCCGTATCTTTTCTAAAGTAAAGTAAAAGTCAAGATTGCGGATTTCTGACCGCATTCTCTTCGCCACAGCCATTTCTGCGCGATCCCAGCTCGCGGCCATTGTTAACGTTCACGGTGTGAGAAGAAGCTCGCGCATCGTAGTTCGAACTATCTTTTACTCAATTCTAACTCGCTTGAATTCGGTACGCGTATGTACTTCTGTCAACCGGTTACCGGGACTCCTGTAAATATTATCTTGTTACTAATGTTTAACAGTTTTCTTGTATTACTGGCCAGTTAGATCAGGTAATCTTAAGCTATCTTTAAGTTAATCATTTTAGTGATTTCAAAGGTTATTTATGTTAGCGCTAAAAGAGTGCTAAAAGTTGTTTACTACTTTTCCATTACCAATCAGCTGTTCTTTGTTTTGACAGCTACCAAATAAACGAATACTTACCATTTGTTTTCATTTTCACGAGAATGTATATTGTGTTCATATTTTTGCATTAAATATTATTGTTCACAATTGCTTTCTTTTTATTGCGTTTTGTCGATTTTAGCAACAAATTAAAATTGTACTGGCATCCCTGACATACCTTTGAACAAACAAACTTACCAACAAAAAGACATGTGTCGTAGTATTCTACATAATTTTAGGATTTGAGAAGTTATTTAGATACTGCCTAGTTCAGCTTAATTTAAAATTAATAAATTCTCTAAGCTTGAGGTCACATACTATTGTTGATCCACACACATGTGCTGTTTTTACACGCTAGGAACCTTATCTTTGATAGTAATGACTCGTAACATTTAAATTAAAACAAATAAGACAAGTGGGAAACTAATAATATTTTAGTTTTTCATTATTTCGTTACATCAACAAATTAACTATTTAATTTTTGCAGCAAATACAACAACAAATTACATATTTCTGAATCCAGGTATATCTTCAGACTTTTCTTCGATAAAAGTAAAATTGCAGTCTTCGTCCATCTCGTAAACTCTGTTATTTACCTGAACAGTGAGGTGATGAGTTTCTTGAGGTGTTGCGCCGGTCATGTAGACCTTCAGGCAGCATGTTAATAGAAGTGTGTTTTGTTTGTTTTGCTCTACCTCCGTCATGGCATCACATACTTTTTCCACGATGTTATCTTTGTACCATTTCTCGAAATCAGAGCGGTCCCCCGTCGGCTTAATGTCTACTTCATTGTATTTAACCTCTTCGTTAACATTATACTTGAATTTCGCTCGGACAAGCCCAACGTCTTTGTCGGTGTGCTTGTTTAGTCTCGTCTTAAACTCGTTCATGCAGCGATTTAGGAGGAATCGTTGACTTTCGACCCCGTACACAGAAGGGAAGCCGCTCACACAAAGTAACATTTTGTTGAAGACCGGGTCGAACTGTATCATAAATGTGGGTTGCTGGTGGTTTTCTTTTCCTTCAGAGTCAAGCCTTGAATACTTCTTATCACCCTGCGGACTGTCCTGTTTTGTCATTGTCATATGGCTTCCTTTTACATGTCTCTTTACAGAGTCAAGACTTAAAAACACCTTATCACATTGTTGACAGTTATGTTTTGTTCTTGGTACAACCCCACAACACTGCTGATGTCTTCTCAAATTGCCTGGTCTTGAAAAAGACTTTTGACAAATAACACAGGTGTTGGACATGTTGATTCGTTGAGAATTACAGATGAACTGATGAAACCTCAACGGAGTTACTATTATTTATCTAATTTCGTTTTTTGTTTCAGTTACCCCCACCCCATGCTGCTACGTCATCGCCTTCGGACTCCTCGTTCACACGAAGACTGGTGCTTAACGTTTCTCAGGCAGACAGAACACCCCGATTATTAATTTAAGAACAATTTTATATTTTGAGGTCTCCTTACAAGTGTACCACCGTATTCTTTATACAGCTTATAAATCTGTTTTGAAAATACAAACCTAAATAAAAATCTTCTAAGTCGTATGATGTTTTCTTACATTCGTAGTAATAATAATGGTAATAATAGCGATCTGATAAAAATCTTCTAAGTCGTATGATGTTTTCTTACATTAGTAATAAATAATAGGCAATGATGGTAATTTCTATCGGAACCTCTTAAAACTTTTCAGGTTAGAGGGTACAACTAAAGTGTTTAATAGGACATGGTGACGTCATCATCTTCAAATCTTTTTTCTGGACCTTGCGCCTTTTTAATAAACAGAAGATTATAATCATTTCAGTATTAGTGTCGAAGTGTCGCGAGACAGACGTGCGTGTGCTTTAATTTTGAGGTTATGTGGGCCCCCTTGAAAGAGGGCGCACGCTCTTAAGACAAGCTCAGTGTGCTTTTTCAACCTAGGTGGTTGGTCCCAATTTCATTTACTAGGTAAGTGCTTTTGCAAAGGGGGCCTCGTTAAGAGGTCGCCATGGTTGTTTTGTATTTTCTTCGGCTGTAAACCTAAGTGGTCTGGTTAAAGATTTATGCAAATACATTCCCATATTGGTACTGACGATTAATTAATTAATTAAAGTAATGTTGCCGCCATTTTCATTTAGCGGTTCGTAGACCAGCCATGCCATATGCCATTCTATTTTTAGATTCTATTTTAGCAAGCGAACTCTTCCGGTTTCTTATCTTCCCCACTGTAACAATTTTTATTTCGGTGCCTGTTGTCAACTGTCAAGTGATTTGTTTTTTTGTTTCTTAAAGTACGTAAAAATATTTGTTTCGACGAGTTACAAAGTATAACATTATTATTATTAAGTGCTAAAATAAACCGCGAATCTTCAAATTTTAAATATTTGTTAGTGTTTTGTGGTGCCGTTGGCACTCCTGGCCGCTGCATTTTCAGGTACAACTTCTAGGACCAAACAATATGGCTACCCGCATAAACAACGAGGGAATTTTTAAGAGAAATGACCGCCCTCGACGGACAGTGTTCATATTAAGTAATAATTAACGTCTGAACTCTGAATTACCTACAGGTATTTGTTCTTTGACAATTGCAAACTAACAACAACAACAATGGCTGCCCGATTTCCTTGTAAGTACAAACGAATAATTATTAATTTTTTGACGCTTAATTCCCATATCTCAGTCTGATTGCCTGCTTCCATTCTGTCACTCAATTAATTTCGAATATTATTCAGAGCGGGAAATTTTACAGTCAGATTTCTTACACAGGTATTCAAGGGCCGCCATTAATTTCATAAATGCGGAGGATTATGCAATGGTGTGGAATCCGAGATTCGGGAACTGCAAAAATGGTGTGGAACATGGCGCCGGGTGTGTAAATGGTGTGGAATGGTGTGGACTGATAGGAAATGGTGTGGGATTACAGGTTACGTACTTACCGACCAACATGAAGTTTTTATTCTCCCATAAGAATAACACTGTTAGTGCTGCCAACACACTAAAAGTCACCAGATGCTGAGACAAAAATCCCTAGAACTGTCTGCCCGTAGTATGGTCCCTTCTACTTTCGCGTATATACGATTAAAATATGTAATGTATGGCGATACAGTTATTGAAGTGGGCCCCATACAAAAATCACTGAGTTCGTACTAGCAGTTTACCAAGTGTTACGCGATGAACAAGCAGAGGGCGTTACAACGCAGGGCATTAAATCGCGTTTGCAAGGGCAGCTCTCTTTACAAATTACTTTCTTATTTATGAACCGATTTTGAAATTGTTTGTTTTATTTGAAAGAAGAAACTTGTGGAAATCGGCCTCTCATCTCGGATTTTTAAAAGAGTAATTTTTTAGTAAGTTATAAGTACGCAAAATTAGGGTATATTTGGAGCCGAAAAAGACAAACTTCTATTATTTTTTTTAGAAATCGCCGATGAGACGACTCTTAAGAAATGTTCTGTATATGCTTGCAAAATTAGAAAGAAAAATATTAATAAATAACCGTACAGTTTGTAAAGGCGGGAACGTCTGAATCGCTCGAAAATGCAGCAGGGAGACTTGGCTCTTAAGACGACCGACGCACGAAATTACCGACAATGACCTGAACTACCCAGACGAACTAGAAACAGTTCACACAACAAATGCAGAAGACAACTTTAACGACGGAATACCAATTTTGAACGAAATCGTGAACAGCAAAGTTAATCAGATAATCATATTCAATAACCCTCACGATAAATTAGACATAACGGTCGAAAAGATACAACACCTCAAAATATTAAACGTCAAAGTTCCTAAAGCTAACAAAACTTTAATTTTCGAATTCTTAAGGGACCATGTCGTAGAAAATAGAACATTTTATTTATATTTTCACGATAAAGAAATGTACACCATATTCAATGAAGTATATATCAAATACTTTAATAAATTAAAATTAGTCAGATGTACCAAATTAGTAAACTTAGTAAAAGATCAAGAGGAACGCCTACTCATGATAAAACACCAGCACGAAGGTAAACTAAACCATCGAGGCATACCTGAAACATTGGAACATCTCAAACGAAATTATTTTTGGCCAAACATAAAAAAAGATGTAACTGATTTTATAAACGAATGTGAAATTTGCAATAGGACCAAATACAACAGACAACCACCTTATGTACCACTGGTATTAACGGAAACCGTAGGGAAACCATTTGACTTACTGCACGTGGACACTTTCACTTTTGACAATCAAAATTTTCTGACAATCATTGACGCATTTACAAAATTAGGTCAAGCCATCCCCATTACAGGCAAAATCGCTTTAGAAATTTGCGACGGATTAATAAATTATTTTTCATTTTACGGAATACCGATGAGAATAACTGCCGATAGAGGATCGGAATTTAAAAATGACACAACACAGGAACTGTTGAAATTACACAAAATTAATGTACACTTTACTACTTCCAACCGTCACGAATCAAACGGGCTCATAAAAAGGTTCCATTCAACACTGATGGAACACTTGAGGATATTAAGGGAAAAATATGGTAATAAAAATGCCCAGTATTTAATGAAATATGCCCTCATCGCATACAAGAACTCCATTCATTCATCCACAAAATTTACTCCTTTAGAATTAACTTTAGGCCATACAAACACAAGAGATCCTTGCGATTTAATTAAAGAAAACTTTTACAACGACTATGTTTTTAATCACAAAAGTAAGTTAGACAATTTATACGAGACAGTTAAACAGAAAGTCGAATCAAAAAAGGAAAAATTGTTAGACAAAAGAAATAATTTAGGCCCAGACCCCTTAAAATTTAAACTGAATCAGATAGTCTACAAAAAGCTCGATAAAAGGAATAAAAGAGAAAATAAATTCGCAGGTCCTTATACAATTACTGAATTTTTAGAAAACAATAAAGTTAAAATCAAGAATTCAAGAAACAAATTTTTTGTTGTACATTTGAAAGAACTAAAACCTAGTTCTGTTGTTGCAGATTCACAATCCTGACATCTGTCGATGCAAACCAACCTCAATTCCATGATCTGAGTAAAAACCCAGGCCTGCTACCATTAAATTTAGGCACCGCTCAGAACACTGTAGACTATTTTTCTTTCGTGCAAATTTTTGATCTTAGCAATGTCACCAAGGAATTTCAACTTTTACAAGAACAGTTCAAAAGACTCCATCTCGCCCTCGAAAATACAACGGACCATCGATTGGAACATTATAATTCTTATAATTTAGTAAAAGTCATAGAAAATAAAGTAACCGCCCAATTCAATCAGTTAAATCCGAATTTTAGTAATAAAAGAAATAAGCGCGGGATTATAAACGGATTAGGATCAATAATCAAAATAATTACAGGTAATTTGGACAACGAAGATGCTGAAAAATATGACAACGCCATAAACTCACTAATAAAAAATCAGAATAAAATCAAGAATATTGTGGGCAAACAGATCACCCTCCTACAAACCTCCATTAACAATTTTCAAAATTTTACCAAATCTTTGGAACACAATCAAGTAACTTTATCGTCACGAATTATGCAAGCCGAATCTATCATAAAAAGAATCAATATAAAAAAATGCCGAAATCAAACAGTTGTTTCTGATACAACTGGTCATATCACAAATTCAATCATCATACCAAATGATATACGATGTACTAGAGAAAATCGAAGTTGCTATTTCATTTGCAAAACTAAATACATTTCATAACTCTATCGTTGATCCTTTCGAATTACTCGAGGAGATATCAAAGATTGACAAACAACTTGTGCATACTAAACTACCCTTCGAACCAGAAATAAAAAATATACTTCTTTTTGAAAAACTAGCAAATATTAAAAGTTATAGCAAATGCGACCAAATCATATTTATATTGGAAATCCCTGTAGTAGAGAGTGAAATTTACAAATACTATCATCTATACCCACTGCCTACACCTGATTTGAACCTATTCAAAGTAATTGTTCCACAAAATTCATACCTTATCCTAAATGAACAAACTTACGTACTTTTCGACGAAAAATGCCAAGAAATCCAACCAAACAAATATTTGTGTGAAGAAACAAAAACGAAAACCCACCAGTTTCTACCATGCGAAGTACAGATGTTAAGATATGAAACCAATCTCACCAGATGTCAATCAATTCAAACAGAGGTGAAGAAAACCAAAATTCAGAAGATCGAAAATAATAAATGGATATTGGTTATACCGATTAGGACAGTGGCCGTTTCCCATTGTTTGGAAAATCGCGAAAATGTGCCTTTAAAAGGTACATACCTAATGGAAATCAACCCCGGGTGTGAAGTGCGGGTTGGTGATCAAATAATTAAAACATTGAAAGACGATAAGCAATACTTTAAAAATATTGAAGTGCCAAAATTAATCATTAACGATCCGGAACAAATTTCATCTACAATAAACTTAAATCCAATCAATTTAGACAACATCGACTTCCACGAATTGAAAATAGTCAGAAATGATCTTCGAGAACAACACGAAAATTTAATAAAACTTTTCGACGAACCCTTGTATTCAAATAAAATGAGTGTTTGGACATTGTTATTGTCTATTATAATGACTTTTGCTATGCTTATAGGTTGCTATAGGATTATTATAACCAAAATAAAGAAAACACAAAAGAAGGAAAAGGACGGAGAAGAAGAAAACTTCGAGGAAATTATAATTTGAACAATCGCTTTGCTTTATGTTCAAGACTAAGGGGGGAGGAGTTACGTCTTCCCAAACTGCTGAGATGACAACTATGCGGTCATCTACTCGCTTTATCTTTCTGTTTTGCCCATCATGCATTTTTAGGCTGTTCACACGCTTTGTATTAGACTTAAGTTAGTTGTAAGCTTCATATTGTACTTGTTACACGCATTTTAACTTGTATTAAAATAATAAAAGTTTTTTTATAACAATTTCCTTTTGGGAAAACTTAACTCGCGAAGGAACTTAATGACGATGCAATGTTACATAAAATACGAGGTATTTTCTTTGATAATTGTGTTGATATGATTGCCAACGATTTTCAGTATCACAATTTTTGCTTAACTTTTACTCAAGTCTGTTAGTAAAAGGCCTTCTAAAACAAGACCCAACATTTTTTATTATTCTTTCGTATTTGTACCTACTCTGCAACTGATTCAAGAAAATCTCTCAAGTACCTATTGCTGATATCAGAAAACTACCGGATTCAGAATGTAAACTCTTCAATATTGAATGACATCACTTACGACATTCAGATCTCTTCATCTTAGAGACTGCACCGTCACAACTTAATATACAAAGTAACGTATTAATTACTGATTGCAATTACTAATAAATTACTAATAATACAAAAAAAGGGATTTATCATGCATAAAAGAACGCGAACACTTATGTCGCTACCTATCAACGTATCAGTGCTGCTAGCGCGCACAAATTATTTGTTTATTTAACTCGCCGTAACTTTTTTCAGAAACAATATTAATGTTTCGTTTCTCCACCAAAAATAATTTAGAGCCTTTGTTCGTATTTGGTCTCGCATATGTATATGTTAATTCCGAAAAATAAGATTACTTACCCAGTACATGAAAAATACATTACACAAATTTGTGGTCTAGCAATTAAACATTTTTTTTCATAAAATTGGAAAGTTTTAGAGGCAACGTGAGTACACTGTGATGATCAACACACTTCAATGTATATTCCATGAAAAAAACAGATCTCTAACTCTTTTCGTTGCTGAAAAGTATTAAAGTATTAAAGTATTAAAAGTATTAAAAGTAGTCGAAAATTGATTTAGGAAAGTTCAGGAAAAATCGATTTTCTGGCATTTTCGCAATTCCCGATCTTCTCGTGACCTCAAAATTCGAATCTGGCATGTCATTTTACATAAGAATCGGCTTCATATTTTTGTGTGTGTTCGAGTTGTGCAGAGGGTATCGAATTAGAGCACCTTGCTTCCCGACTAAGCGATCCGTCCACGGCTGTGACGTCACAGCAGTGCTCCACGCGCTACATTCTGGCTTATACTATCGTTCGGCTTCGGGTGAATCCAGTTGATTCATTCTTAGCCGTATTCATGGCAAACCTAATTGTTGCCAACGTTTGCGGCCAAAGACGGTGGTCAGTTTTCACTAGCATGGCTAAACGTGGTTTTAAGTCTCGGTTTTTACGTTCAACCATATTGGCTTCGGGATGGTAGTAAGGCGTTAGTGATTGTTTGATTTGGAGGAGGAAACACACTTGCTGCATTACCTCTGAGATGAACTGAACTCCATTGTCCGATATGATTTCCCTAGGCACCCCGTACCGTAGGAAGATTTCGTCAATGAGCTGATGGGCACATTCTTCAGCAGTAGTTTTCTCCAAGGCGAGAAGTTCCACCCATTTTGTCGAAACATCTTCGATTATGAAAATCCAACGCATTCCATCTTCTGATTCCGGCAACGGCCCGAAGAGGTCAATAGCTATAGTTTCGAAACGCTGAGCGTAAACTGGAGTCTGCACCAGTCCAGCAGGTTTCTGATTTGAAGCTTTGTACCTTTGACAGTCTGTACAATTCTTCACGTGGTCGCTAATATATTTTCGCATACCAGTAAAGTAATAGCGTTTTGCAATGCGCTGGTATGTTCTTTCTGTCCCATAATGTGCTGCTGTCGGGCTGTCATGGTATTCGTATAATATTCTCTGCCGTTCATGACTAGGCACTACCAATTGCGCTTCTTCGCTATCTTCATCCCACGAGTATTTGTACAGTACGCCGTTCGTTAGCAGGTAACCTCGATTGGTCCACTGAGTTATCGTCTCATCTGCACGATCTTCGAAACTTTTGATTATTTTAGCAACGTCTGGATCTTTGAGCTGCTCTGCTCTAATTTCATACGCGGATCGACTTGGGATATCAATAACAACTAGGCAAATATCACAAGAACAGACTTCTTCATGTTCACACGGAGGTCTAGACAACAAATCAGCAATTACATTTTTCTTCCCATTGATATACTCGATTGTAAGATCGTAGCTCTGTACCTGAAGAGCCCACCTGGCTATTCGTCCTGTTGGTGACTTTATACTCAATAGCCAGCGTAACGGTTGATGATCCGTTGTTACTATAATTTTCGATCCCTCTATGTATCCCCTAAACTTTTCTAAGGCCCACACGACGGCCAAAGCTTCACGCTCTGTGGTGGAATAGTTTCGCTCCGTTTTTGTGAGCAACCTACTAGCGTATTCCACCGGATGCTCTTCGCCCTCTTGTCCCTGTACCAAGACAGCACCGAGCGCGTATGAGCTTGCGTCTGTCCTGATAATAAATGGTTGCTTATCATCAGCCTGCTGTAGAATGGGTGCAGTGGTGAGGAGCTTCTTCAAACTTTCAAAGGATTGTTGTTGTCTTTCAGTCCAGGACCAGGAAACATTCTTACGCGTTAGTTCACTGAGAGGACGAGATGTTTCAGAAAAATTTTCTATGAACCTGCGGTACCAGGAACACGCCTGCAGGAATGATTGCACCCCCTTTAAATTACGGGGAGGAGCACGATTCGCGATCGCGAAAGTTTTTTCGGGATTAACAGATGTACCCTGCGGGGTTAATATGTGTCCCAATTAACGAGTCTGCGCACAAACGAAAACGCACTTTTCGCGATTTGCGCGTAAATGAAATTGTCTCAACCTGGCAAAAATTGTTTCTAAATCTTCTAGGTGTTTATCGAGGTAGGCTAATACTAATACATCGTTTAAACCGCGACGGAAATAGTCCATTAACTTTTGAAACGTCGCCGGCGCGTTTTTTAGGCCGAACGGCATACGGCTATACCGAAAAGTTCCAAACGGTGTTGTAAAGGCTGTTTTGTCCTGGTCAGTTTCTTTAACTCTAATCTGATGATGATACCCAGAGCGGAGGTCTAGTGTAGACATGTATGGAGTGCTCTTTGCTGCATGCAGCAGATCATCTATACGTGGAAGGGGATAGGAGTCAGTTACGGTGATAGCATTTAATCGTTGGTAGTCAACGCATAACCGGACTCCTCCCGTGCTCTTAGGGACCAGCACAACAGGTGCGGCCGATGGGCTTTCAGTTTCTTGAATTATTCCATCCTCCAGAAGCTTGTCTAATTCATTTTTAAGTTTTTCTTTTCGCGTGGGCGACATCCGATATGGCGGCAGCGATATAGGCGGATGTTCGCTTGTGTTTATTGCATGTTCTGCATACGGAGTTGGTTCACCTTTCAGATCGAAAATTTCATGGTTCTCCTGAAGAAGTTTCATCAGACGACCACGTTCTGTTTCGTCGAGCTGTGTTCCTTCTTCCGGTCGGACAGTTTCAATACTAGACACATGAACGGACGTTTCGGAGACCTGAGGCTCGAAATCCAATTTCAACATATATTCGTTGTTGTCTGTGAATCCCCACAGACGTTCGGATAGACTTAAATAGATTTTAGCGTCCGTTATCAAATAAACGCCAAGAAGGGATCGATTTTGAGCATCAGGTATTACCACGAAGGTAGTAGGTACTACACGACCTTGAATAGCAACATTCACGTTGGCCATCAGAACATTCTCCAACTTAAGTGAGCCATCTGCTAATTTTAGTTCAATTGTTTTGCTTGTGAACTGCTGACCTTTGTCTACGAGAATTTTGTAAAGCGTATGCCCTGCAATGCTCTGTTTTGCACCTGTATCTATGATTCCGATACCATTATGCCCAAAAACACTTATGTTAAGAATCGGACGCGGACGCGGATAGGGTTCAGCAGGTTTAGTCACAAAATGTTCTTTCGCAGCGAATTCAGCGCTAGAAAATTCGACAGACGATGTAGAGGCTGTTCTGCTACATGTTGGACAATTTGAACGGATATATCCAGGTTTCTTGCAGCCATAACATACAAGTCCCGTCGCGTTCGGTGTTACAGCAACAGTAGACGTGGACGCGGTAGATCCTATTGTCGACCGATCCGAGTTTGAGCAATTTTCGGGTTTTTGTTGTTTTGACATTAGCTTCCTGCATTCGTCTTTGGTATGACCCGGATTTTTGCAAAACACGCACCTAACTTTATTTTTTGTTTTTAGATCAGTGGGCGCGAAATTTTCAAATGTCTCCTCCGCTAACCGTGCCATAGTCAGAAGCTCACTAAAAGTTTCCACCTTTTCCCGTTGTACCTTTTCGCGAATTTTGATATGCAACAGTCCGTACACCATATCTATTTGATCATATTCTGTCAACGTAATGTTTGGCAACTGGGCGAGAATGGACCGACACTTACCAATAAACACGTCTGTTTTAGTCTTTTGGTCTTGTTCTTCCGCGAACAATTCCCGATATACGCGATATGCGGGTTTCTTGAGTCCGAAAGTCGTTCTCAAGAGCGTCACCGCCTCTTGCCACGTGTTTATGGTTGATTTGAGCCCTAAAAACCACGTTGCCGCAAAATCGTCTAAAAGCGTCGGCAGTCCTTTTAAAGCATTTTCATCCGACACATTTGTACAGTCTTTATAAATTTCCACGGCATCAATAAATGCATTAACATTATTATCTTTCGACCCGTCAAACCGCGATGAACATTTGGAGAAATTTCCGGACGCCGCCACTGGTGTGGGTGTTAAGATATAAATTATACTACATTATGTACTTTTAATCATGAACAGATAAACACTATGTTAACTAAATGCTTAGCTTGCAGTGTAGAGTAGATTCGCTATTTTGTACTTTGCAGCCAGTTCACGGCTAATCTTTCTTTGTAAAACATCTTACAAATTTTGCCTGTAACTCCGGTGTTTTGAAATAAAGTTTTTAAAAACCATTTTCGGGACATCGAAATCTTAACTGGCGCAGTCGCTGACGGATGTAGAAGTGCCCTAGTATCCAAAAATCGTTCGCTACCCTTCTGCAGAAAGAACCTACCCCTGGAAGTTTCGAAGAACAAAAATCGTCTAAGAGCTTCAACCGGCCGAACGGACAGAATCGCCGTCGCCGTCGTAGTTTAAGGAATAGCTATACAAGAAGCGAAGTACCTAAATGGAAATAAAATTAATGTAAGGATTTTCTCAATTTCCTAAAATTTTATATTTTTCCTTTTGTGTGTGCAATAATTGATGTCAGTAGAAAGTTTAATAGAAAAACTAAGTGAATTTTCCATTAGTTCAAGTAACGTAAATAGTAAGTTAGTTCATTTAAAAGATAGTGATAGTTTAAAAATAGATACAATGGCAAATCCGTCGCAAAACGTAAATGCTGTTGCAATTCCGAGACCGAATCCATATCAGTCTTGTATATATGATACGATTCCTAGATTTAGTGGCTTATCTCATGAACTCGCGGATTTCATAGAAAACGTAGAGATAATAATTGAAGAATTTGCGGATCGTGTAAACCACGACAGTTACATTAATAAATTTATTTTGTGTAACATAAAATCAAAATTAACAGAACATGCTAAATTAGTGACGTCTGCTCGAAATATTCAAAGCTGGACAGAACTTAAAAATATTTTACAACAAAATTTCGCTGATCAAAGAGACGAAAAGTCGTTGTTGCAGGATTTGATGGTAATAAAACAATTAAATGAAACCCCTCAACAATTTGGTCACAAGTGCCTAGAATTAAAAAGTCTTCTACTCTCTCATCTCGCTTGCACAGAACCAAATCCTACTGTCAGGCAAGTTAAACGTAATCTTTACGACGAGTTATCATTGAAAGCATTTTAACAGGGTTAAAGGAACCCCTTGACTCGAATATTCGTGCTAGACAACCCGTTACAATCGAGCAAGCTATCGCTCAAATTCTTTCCGAAGAAAATATTCTTTACGTTCGTAGGCAACCGAACACCCTTGTGCAAACGCACAAATTACCTTCTCATTCTCAAATGTCTCAAAAACCAAGATTTATGTTTAACTCACCCTCAAATTTCCGACCTATTTACAATATGCCACAAAGACCTTTTTTCCAGAATCAAAACCCCTTTCAGCAAAACCCCTTTCAGCAAAACCAACACGGATTTCGACAAAATGTAAACAACCCTTTCCAACAAAATCCAAACCCTGGATTTGTTCGCCACAATTTCGGCGTACCAGCCTGTAATAATTTTCAACGTCCTAATTTCAACCCTAATTTTGTAAAACCTAATAATTTTAACAATTTTGGTTATCAAAATCAATTCCAAAAACCGAGGTCAAATGTTTTTCGACCAGACCCGTCCAAAAAATTTCACAAACCTGAGCCTATGGATACTTCATCAGGTAACACAATTGCCAGGCCAAATCAGAATCAACCCCGTAGACCAAATTTCACTTCTGAAGAATTATTTTACCAAAGTGACCCCATTGACGACACGAAAGAACTATACTATTTTGACAACAATCAATTTCCTAATAACGAATTACCCGAATATCAGTACCCTACTGAATATCTTCCATGCGATTATTCCGATTATAACCCTTATGTTCAGGAAGAATTTGCCCAAAATGAAGAATATTCCGAAGAGCAAGCAAATGCCCAAAATTTTCAAGAACTCGCAAGTTGCAAACCCTCCACATAGAAATCAATCTTTCGGGAAATTCAAACCTGCCATATATAATTATACCCGAAATTAATGCTAAATTCATGATAGACACAGGATCTACCAAAACATTAATCAGTCCTAACTTAGCTCAAAAATTTTATTCCAAGTTTATTCAAAGAGATCCATTTAGTATTCAGTCAGCCCACAATGTATCTTGTCACAATTTTAGTTTAACAATTCCATTGCCTGAAATATTTAAAGTAAATGAATTTCAGAAATTTTACGTTTTTGATTTCAATAAAAAATACGATGGTTTAATTGGCATTGACACATTAAAAACATTGAATGCAAAAGTAGATCTTGAAACAAATTCACTGATTACCGCAAATACAAAAATTCCTCTTAAATTTGAACATGATCCAGATGCTATATTTTTTATAAATTTAGAACCTCGCACGGAACAAATTATTAAAATCCCGGTAAATAAATCTACAGGTACAGGTATCATAGCGTACCAAAAATTTGGAAAACTGGAAACTCCATTTGCACTTGTAAATTCAGAAAATGGCTTCGCGTATACTTCAGTTATAAATCCAACTGAAGAAACACTGCCGTTGAAACTTTCGAAACCAATACCTATTGAGCCTTTCGATTTAGAGTGTTTCCAAATTAATAATTTAGAAGAGGCCGAAGGTAATGAAAGATATCAACATTTACGAAATCAAAATTTACAAAATTTACGTTTAGATCACATGAACGCAGAGGAAAAAAATCGATTAAAAATTTGTGTTATAAATTTAAAGACATTTTTCATTGTGAAAATATTCCTCTATCATTTAACAATAAAGTTAAACATAACATTAGAACGACGGACAACATTCCAATATTCACGAAATCATACAGGTATCCAGAAGTGCACAAAAAAGAAGTTAAAACGCAAAATAAGAGCATGCTAGACCAGGGAATAATTCAACCATCAACATCACCGTGGAGCAGTCCCGTATGGGTAGTACCCAAGAAAATTGATGCCTCCGGCAAACAAAAGTGGCGGATGGTTATCGATTACAGAAAGCTAAACGAGAAGACGGTGGGAGATAAGTACCCTTTGCCAAATATCAGCGATATTCTTGACAAATTGGGGAAATGTCAATACTTCTCGACTATAGACTTGGCATCAGGCTTTCACCAAGTGGAAATGGCACCAGAAGACATAGAAAAAACAGCATTCAGTACAGAAAATGGACACTTCGAATTTCGAAGAATGCCTTTCGGGCTTAAGAACGCCCCTGCAACGTTCCAGCGAGTAATGGACAGTATACTCAGAGGTATACAGAATGAGAAATGCCTTGTTTACCTGGATGATATAATCATCTACTCAACATCCCTCCAAGAACACATAGACAGGTTAACAGCTCCGAGACTCCGAGACTCGAATTTTAAGATTCAATTGGACAAGAGCGAATTCCTAAGGAGAGAAGTAGCATACTTAGGACATGTCATCACCCCGGACGGTGTAAAACCAAACCCCGAAAAAATCAAAGCAGTAGTCAACTATTCAGTTACCAAAACACGAAAAGAAATTCAATCATTTTTAGGCCTTTTAGGTTATTATCGGCGATTTATAAAAAATTACGCAAAGATCACCAAACCGTTAACAAAATGTCTCAAGAAAAATGCGAAAATAGTACATAATCAAGAATATTTAGAATGTGTAAATTTATGCAAAAAGCTGTTAGTTAATCATCCAATTTTAAGGTACCCCGATTATTCGCGTCCTTTTGTGCTTACGACAGACGCCTCAAATGTCGCCCTTGGAGCCGTGTTGTCCCAAGGAAAAATTGGCGAGGACCATCCAATCGCTTACGCATCGAGAACTTTGAATGACCCCGAAGCAAAGTATTCCACAATAGAGAAGGAATGTTTCGCCATCGTTTGGGCGGTCAAGTATTTCAGACCCTACTTGTTCGGGGAAGAATTCACCATCTATACAGATCATCGGCCCCTGAAATGGTTATTTTCACTGAAAGACCCATCTTCCAAATTGATTAGATGGAGGATAAAGTTATAAGGATACAATTATAAGATCGAATATAAACAAGGAAAGCAAAACACCAACGCAGATGCGCTATCAAGAATAATAATCAATCCCTTGAGTGCTAGACGCCAAATCGACACAGAATCGATGATAGTTGAAACGGACCCAGAAACCGACAGACTTTTAGACGAAGTTATAGAAGAATACGATGGAGTAACATCAGTAGTAAATGTGACGATTCGTCCAGACAGATATAGGGACTTTTCTCCCCCCGACATGGGAACTTTTGGTTTTGGCAGACAGTTATGGTGACTTTTGCCTGAAATCTAGGGAAATCTGGTGACTTTTTGTCATTTGGCAGTACCGACGACGAAATCCCACACCATTCCACACCATTTTACACACCAGGCGCCATTGTAGTCGAACGATTGCATCATCGCAAACAACGGGGGCCCACATAACCTCAAAAACAAGCCCGAGGGCCCACGGTCACATACCAAATTGGGGCCTTCCAACTTGTCCGAAGAGCGTTTGCCCCCCAAATAAGAAGCACTAAGGGGGCCCCACGAACTGAGCGTTAGCCCCCCAAACGAAGGGCCCCACATAACGTCAAAATTAATGCACGCACTCACACACACGTCCTTCTCGGACAACCGCTGTCTGAATATTGAATGTTTCTTCTTCTTCTTCGGTTATTAAAAAGGCCCAGGCCAAACATGGCGCCTACATAATCCAGATAGGCCAAACATGGCGGCTACATAAAAATAATCTATGTGTTTGACATCAATGTGGTTTCAAGATAAGAGTTCGCTTGAGGTTTAAAAATAGACTGGTATATACGAGATGTAGTTTGTTTACGAACCGCTAAATGAAAATGGCAAACAAACGAGGACCCCTTTGCGTTGAATATTGTCAAAAGCACTTACTCAGTAAGAATTCTATGTGCCTGTTCCAAAAGCGTTAGCCCCCCAAACGAAGGGCCCCACATAACCTCAAAATTAATGCACGCACGTACACGACCACCTCGGACAACCGCTGTCTTAATACTGAATGTTTCTTCTTCTTCTTCGGCTATTAAAAAGGCCAAACATGGCGCCTACAGAATCCAGATAGGCCAAACATGGCGGCTACATAAAAATAATCTAGGTGTTCGACATCAGTGTGGTTTTAAGAGAAGAGCTCGCTTGAGGTTTAAAAATAGAGCGGTATATACGGGGTGTAGTTTGTTTACGAACCGCTAAATGAAAATGGCGGTCACGAGACTTTAGTTTCAATATATGGTCATCGTACGAGGGGGTATTGAGATCACTTATCGGCTCCGTCAAAAACAAAATGGCGGCCTCTTAACGAGGCCCCCTGCGGTGTCAAAAGTACTTATCCAAATTGGGGTCAACTGCCCGGTCTGAAAGAATTCTATGTGCTTGTCCCAAGAGCGTTAGCCCCCCAAATAAAGGGGCCCACATAACCTCAAAATTAATGTTCGCACGTCCACCTCGGACCGCCGTTGTCTTAATACTGAATGGTTCTTCTTCGGCTATTAAACAATTTGAAAATGGTGAGTCACAAACCTGATCACCACCACAAGGTACTAATAATTCAAGCAACGCCGTCTGTCTTATTAATGAAGGAAACCACAAGATTGTATTTATGTTTGTATTTAGGAGTCAACGCCGTCTGACTTATTAATGAAGGAAACAATCATACGACTTAGAAGAATTTTATTTTCAAAAGGCAAGCGCCAATTTTCACGTCGACGGAGAGTGCACATCAATAATATTTAAAACAAAATAATTACCCATATTGTAGGTTATACAGAGCGGTTACAACAATTATACAGGGTGTATTTGAGACAACGTATCACTTTTAAAATTCTATTAAACAACACACAATTTCCACTATCTGAGTTACCACTGTTTTACGCGACCGGCGTCATCTGCTAATTCGACGATAAATAAAGGGACACCACACCCCGCACAATAAGGGCGGTTGTCCCCGCATAAACAATCTTTAACGAGGTTCCAAACGCCGCCATGATAAAATTCTTCGTGGTATGATACGAGTATGCTTACACTGTTACCAGTAGAGCACAGCGAACATTTTTTGTAATAATGGTCCAGGTCCTCCCAAAAAGTACTTGTCACCCACACCGTGGTTGTATCACGTACAACATATTCCAACCAGTAATAGTCAGTTACACAAACCGTATAACTTTCGGGGGCTGCATACAGAGTGCTGGGGTAGACCATGGTCTCGCAATAGGAGAGCCAACCCCCCAGGTTTCCGAAGGGCTGCTGAGGCAAAAATTCTTCAGTGCTAGCGTCGCTGTCCATTTCCTCATCAGCCATCAAATCCTCCTCGGTTACGTCGAGTATTTCAGGCTCGGGGCCCCCGAAGACAGCGCGCACAGCCGCTACATATCCGCGCGTTGCATCTCTCGGGGCCATTTTGCTTAATGTTGAAAACTCTTAGCGCGACACTGGACGTAGATGTTATGTAAACGAAATTATTGGCGATGTTTTAAGACGCACATGCGAACTCTCCGTCGACGTGAAAAGCGACGCTTAACTTTTGAAAATACACACATAAATCAAAAGACGGGCGTTTTATAGGCGGACATAAAACGACAAGAATTGACACGCGCTAGATTTTCTTATCAGCCGGATACACATCCGACACCCGCGGTTTTTAAATAATTATGGCGAAGTATTTTCAGCTATAGGTGTGAACGTTCCTTTAGTTCCAACGCAAAATATTCTCCAGGGCCGCTCGCCGGATATGATAACAACATAACAGGAAACCTGCTCTAGAAGTGTTATCACACCAGCAAAACCCCCGTATTAGGTTTTAACCAAGTCTTTGAGTGAATGTATAGTGTGTGTTTGTGTATCTAGGTGTGGCATTTTACCTGAAAGGGGTAGTATTTTACCCAGAAGACGAACATGGAAGAAAGATAAGGTGAGTGTTGTAATTCTATAATATTTTTCCTTACATAAATGAGCTCAAACGAGGTGGTTAGTAATAACTATTTAGCCGACGCATTTTGTTAAAAATTTGATATACAGGGTGGCTTGAAAAATTTTAAATATGTGTTAATGCTTTGAATTTGATATAAGGGGTCTTTAGGTATAGTAAATTTCAACTAGTATTTTTGACATTTTGAATTCGTCATATACGGGGGACAGCCAGGAGCTTATGGGTATGTGTTTATGGTAATTTATAACATTATTTTCATTTTACGGCATAGTATTTCTACTTGCTAATATTTATCGTTTGTTTTCCTCAGAAACGGTGAATTGGTATTTCTGGAACATCTTATGACTAAATGGGAGAGAGAGATGGAGATAGAGGCGATTAGGACACTCTGTATGATCTTCTACGAAAGAGGAAAATGGGCTGTTGGACATTTCAGATTTTAAGACAGCATACCTAATTAGACATCAGAGAACAACCTGAAAAAATGTGAGTACATTCCTTAGACTTAGTAAATTTCAACTACACATTATTTTTGTTGCGCTAAACTTGCTATACGGGGTGTATGTGTTGTTTTGAAGGTATTTAGGTGACACATTGCAATTAGTATTTTTAGTACTTGAGTTTGGAAACATACAGGGTGCGGTCGAAAGGTTGTAAGTATATTACGGCCATGTATGACATATTTTTAGTGTTTTTCTTGCAGCATAAAATTTTCCGTTTTATTTCTATTTACTGGAACTAATATTTATCGTTTGTTTTCCACAGAAATGGTAAGAATTGGTATTCCCTTATGACTAAATGGAGATAGAGGCGCTTAGGACACGCTGTATGATCTTCTACGAAAATGGGCTGTTTCGAATCTGGAACGATGTTGACGTCATCAAGCCACGCTGATGAACACTCCCAAAACTGTAAGTATTTGTACACCCGAGTAGTAATTTACGCGCCTATTTACTTAATTGCCTGTCTTACAGCCCAAAAGGTGACAAATTTTTTGTTTATGATTGGAATTTGATATACAGTTTGACCCGAAAAATTTGTTACAACTTTGTGTTCTATATACAGGGCATTTAGGCGGTACATTTCGGTTTTATTTTTCGTTTATGATTTGAATTCGATATACGGGGTGACCAAGAAGGTTTTAAATATACAGGGTGTTTAAATTCTGAATATTTGTTACATCTTTGTAGGTACTTTTAAGTAATCTACGCTCTTATTTATTTCTTACAGTCTAAACTTTTCGCGCAAGTTTTATTTCAGGATTTCTATTTACTGGAACTAATATCGTTTGTTTTTCACAGACATGAAGAATAAGAGAGAGATAACGAGGATACTACACAGCTCGTTTAGGACACCCTGTATGATCTTCTATGAAAATGGGCTGTTGGACATTTCGAACAGGAAAATGGATCTTTTCGAGTCTGGAACGATGGTGATGCCATCAACCCTCAAGGTAACGATGGTGATGCCATCAACCCTCAAGGTAAGTTCAAATGAAAAGATAACAGGACTCTTGCAAGTATTTTTTTACGTCAATTTTATGCGGCTCTGTCTTATATTTCACACACACTACCCATTTATACGGCAACGAGATTTGAATTAATCTTCTTCTTCGCGGTCATCCTCGTTAATTTCAATTTGCATCTGTTGACTGGATGTCAGGCTTAACACAAGCGATTTCAGTTGGAGAAAAATACTTTCGTTGGGACAATTTATTTCTCAATAGGGAAAGATCCTTTTCCCCCGCTCTCACAAGACGTTTAGAAAATTCGTTGAATTCGAAATAATTCTTCTTGTTAAAGAAATACAGTAGGCCGTTAGTGTATCGAAAAGCAGAAGACATTTTCGCTGGTACACCCGGAAAATCGTTTGAGGTGATTCCGTACTTTTTCGGTCTAAATGAACATTCATCTATTTCAACATATTGATTGACGTCATAGAAGATAAGCGTTTGGCCCATATAGGTATTTACGAGAGCCCTAATTCTGCTATTACGCAGTAAACCGAGTATACTATGGGCTCTAACGGGGTAACTATCAACTAGTTGTAGACTTGGAAATTCTATCATATACAAGAAGTCATCAGCGATCAGAACAATCTCTCCATTAGGCCTCTGGTACAGGCTGTTCACCTTAGAAAAATTCTGCGGTAAAAATCTTAACCAATCTGTTAGGCGTAATGGCTTTGCTTTCGTTGTTTTCGTGGTGCCCAGATCTAGAGGCCACACAAAGTTTCGGTAAAATACATACAGTCTCTGATTAATAATCAAAAGGGCGTCTATATTCCGTATAGAACATAAATCCTCCGTCAAATTTTCCATACTGGTGTTTATTGGTTTTGTTCTAGCTGATGGCGGTAGTGGTGTAGTATTCGCAATAGTTGTTGAAGTCTGTGGTGTTGCATACGAGGGGAACTGAGCCTTTATTCTTCCAGGTGGCGGATATAACTCTTGAACTGCTAGTATATCGTCATCACTTAACTGTCGAAAACCATAATAATATGGATACATTACTGAAGCGTTTAACGACGAATGTTTAATACCCAGCGTGTGTCCAATCTCATGTACCAGAACGGCAAAAATACTAGTTTTACCCTCGGGGGCTGGAGAGTAGTCGGCCTCGTAATACCAGTCAACGTCTTTGTTCAAGTGAATTTCTACGGCCACTTGAGCATGGTCTGGAGATGTTGGATAAAAAGCATGGCCCAACACAGCTAAACTGGCGAATGACTGGCACGGACGATTTGTAATTACATAGGCGTGATTTGTTGGCTCCAACGAAATGCTTATATGTATGTCTTTTACCCCTGGTGAATACGTGAACGTTAATGTTGAATTTGCCGCCCAAACCTCGAACGCCTTTGACGTTGCGGCCATTAGCCTCATGTTATCGGAGAACGTTAGATTGTCGTCATGTTTCAAATTCCATCTCAGGTTGGTGCGGTTCCACCTATATTCGACCCTAAACTCATTATCAGGGGCCCCACATCTCGGCAAACTCATTAGTTTACGTGTTTCGTCGTTTAATTGGCCGTCAATGGGCAGTTTGTGAAATGTTTGATAAACAGAGAGAGCGTAAGATAATTCATCCTTCGATAGTTGTTTTGATTCTCTCAGGGCCCCGTCACCATCGCTCCAATATTGTTGTAGATACGATAACACATACACATCATCATCTGCGGTATTTTGCAGAGAGAATCCTGAATGAGTCATTAGCAGGTAAAATAAAATAACGATATTGCGCATCTTGATCAAACTCAAAAGACGTCGGTGTTTTAGCGACCAGTGATGCTCTTATACTAATTGTCACATTAACAGGATCGCACATTTATACATTTCAAAATTACATTTACAGCTTCGTCGAATTTATTTCATCTAACACTAGATGGTGCCTTAGATTATAAATAATAATAGTTTAAGCAAGAATTTTAACAATTTACCCCGGTGGTTATCGGTGGCGTGTGCCAGCTACGCCGATTTCCAAGACATTTGCAAACGATAAGATCACATGATATTTTTTGTAGTTGCCTTAGAGACCTGTGGGGGTGGTTATTTACAGCCCGTGAAGATGTCGCAAGCCTTCAATACAGCTGCAAAAATTTTTACGGCAATTTTATACTATTAACTGTTTATTAGAATATACGAGTGGGATGATCGTTTAGCAATATGCCAATCGCGAAGTTTGCGAGGATGTCATAATCTTTTTTTGAGATACCTCTTTCATATCAAGAGGACGCACATCCTCCTAATTTCTCTGGGGGTGTCTCTAACGACCACGGACTTAGATAAACGCAGAAAAAGTGCACACTCTTAATCTGTGAATGAGGTTTTACCCCTTCCTCCACGAAATCGTGACTGGTTTCCTATATGATATGAAAAAGTATTAAAAGTAGGTTTCATCCAAGTTTTCCGTAGTTTGTGTTTAACTGTTCGCAAAAAATGGGTAAGTTTTGAAAAAGTCTTCTGTTAGTGCTTCAATAATGTTGATGTTTTTGTGTTCTCTAGAAGCGTTCATTAACCAATTGTGCGGCGTGTATGCGGGGCCCGGCGAAACTGAAGTAGGTTAAAGCTATAGAAATTTCCAAAGTGTTTGATATTATGCTATTTTAGTTCGCGATCATGTATGTGCCCATGGCCGAAATCATACAGAGGAGACACTACGCCACCGTGGTCTACAACGGTGTAGTGCCAGGAATGGGGTACCTGGTGTTGGTCAAACACCCGGCACTCCCGATATTCCTGGCCCACGTCTCTGGTAATTTTTCTAATTGCCCGGTTTATTCGTAAATTTTCATAATACTTTGTTTCGCAGATTCTAAGCCCCCGGAACTAGAGCGTAAGTGTTTTTCGCTAATATGTCGAATGTTTGTTTTGATAAATTCCATTACAGACGAAAACGAAGACCTACTATAAATTAATATAATCTTAATAAATTTTTTGGAAAATTTGCAAATTGTTTAATCTCTATTACCTAAAGGATTTATGCTACACCGAGGACAGCGGTTAACTTTATTATGTTTTCACGTCATCTTGAACCGGTTTAGATCGGGTGTAGAACAGTTTTTTACCGGTTAACCGACCGGTCAACCGGTTTTTTGAACAGGTCCAAGCGGTCTCTTCAAGCGGTCTCTTTGACCTCTTCGTTCGGGCTCTTTGACCTCTTTGTGCTACACCGAGGACGACGGTTAACGTTATTATGTTTTCGCCTCATGTCAACAGGTTTTTGAACAGAAACACGTACTTTTTCAAGCGATCACTTGATGCGATCAAGAGCTTTTCAAGCGATCACTTGATGCGATCAAGAGCTTTTCAAGCGATCACTTGATGCGATCAAGCGCTTTTCAAGCGATCACTTGATGCGATCAAGCGCTTTTCAAGCGATCACTTGATGCGATCGCTTCGATCGGTCTCTTTGATCTCTTTGATAGGTCTCTTTGACCTCTTCGTTCGGTCTCTTTGACCTGTTCGTTCGGTCTCTTGAGCGGGCACGTCTAATGATCCGTTATATAGTTTTAGTAAACTATCCGGTAATCGTTGTCTATGGTCAATGTGATGGTATCTGTAACATCGTTGAACGTAGATAACGGTTGCCGGTTGGCCATCATACAGCCACCCATTAGGTTCGTTCTCATCGTTTATCCGCCTTATAACCGGCATATTAGAAGCAAGAACTTCCGAGCTTCTGTATGTACTTTGAGGTAAGTGACTTTTTGAGAGTGTTTATTATTGACTGAGATCGTTTTTCGAATTTTCTTTAGCCCTGAAGAGGACGCCCGATGGTACCCCCGAAGAGAGGCCGACTAAAAAGAGGATATCTACGCGCTAGAGGGTACCCCTGAAGAAAGTCCCTGAGGTGTGGTCCTCGAGCTGTTATTACGTAAGTTATATTCGCTATGAATCTTAATAAAACTCGATATTTTAATACAGCTTTTATTTTAAACAATGCACGGAGTATAACAGATTTAGTCAAATGACAATTAAATTATTTACAAAACCCAACATTATGATTATATACATAAAAACTTAATACAATATTTACATAAAAATTACACAGTTTTTAGTTTCTTGAAACCGTAGGGGACTGAGGTATAATCTTCCTTAAACTGTCTCTTTGCCGCCGTTATCCTGTACACCTTTGATGCGGTTTTTGTAATAACCTCGTGATCTTTAGTGCGCAAAATCCTCTTGGTCGTCACCGTTATGGGTCGGGAATCATCTACCATTTGTAGCATCGACTCTAAATTTATTTGTTTCTGGGTTTCGTAATTCAGTGTTATCCCCTTCACCTTACAGGTATTGTAGTAAATATCTTTTACAGGACTATATACGGAGTATGCGTAGCACTTTGGGCCGGTAGAGGCGAAGGCCGTAATGAAGGCATCTGATCTATAGTCCTCAAGCTCGTCTGTAAGGTCGCCGAGAAAGCTCCCCGTTGGCGGATCGTATTCTCCCGGACGAGCCACGTAAATTACGCTGTCCGTGTCATAGTAAAGTACCCGGTCACCCAGTTTCTCCAGGTAAGAGTACAATTTTAACCTTGCTTGCGTGGTAGTGTAGGCTGCAACGCACACGTTCACGGTTGCTAGAGAATCACAGGCTTCATCCTTATATTCCCAATTCACAATGAGGGTGTCTTCATTTATCTCCAAAATATTATTTACCTCTATGGATGGGTTTGATACCAGGTCGTAAAAGGCAGCCGGCTCGTTGATTATCCCGGTCTTCGGTTGGTTCTCCCTCTGACCAAACTTACCCCAGAAGCTGTTTAGGATTAATTTAGACAGAGCCCGTAGGCCGGCATTCTTAGCAATTTCACCATATTTTAACTGTATACCTTCTCTGTCTAAGTATTCTTCAATTTCGTAGTTCCACACCTCGTACACCTTCACTATCTGGTAGCCCATTTCAACAGCTTTTAATACCTCATCCAACACCCATGTACCCGTCAAAGATCTTTTCTCGCTGTTATGCGTGCACTCGCCCTGATTCAGTTGTTCGGCGCATGTGCGGCACAGTGTGAACATTAACTTATTGTTCATCTTTAGGGGGAGAACCGGATGGAACAGATCTCTGGGGGGTAAAATTTTGCATTTAATGAGCCCGTCAGTCTTCTCTAGCTCAAGTTCTGAGCATGCGTCATGGCCCACGTGAATTTGAGGATTCTTAACGGGATATTTCCCATATTTGCACATCCAAGGATAAAGGGAGCACACGTCCAGATATTTGATTTGTTCCCCCGGCTTTACCTGGTACTTTAATACGGTGTTCCCCGTTCGGCCCCCGTAGAACGCATCTCGCGCTTCCAACGGCGTGTGATGTATCAGGGCGTGCTCTTGGGTATGTGCATTGATGGCCGGGTCTCCCTTCAGCTCTCTTCGGAACTGACATTCCCACTTTTCAATCACCTCATAACCAGCGGACCTCAATCTTTGTGTTTTCTTCTGTGTTCTCTCAAGCCGCCTGTTCAGGGTGTCTTCGGGGTCGTTGTCCAGCGGCCTGTCACGGTCCACACTTGTACAGGTGTGCCCGTGGAAATGACAACCGTGGAATTCGAAAACCTGTCGTGTTTCTTCGCAGAACCCATCCACCTTCAAACCGTTAAGTACGGCCTCTCTACCGCTAGCTGCGTGTTTTATGTCAACGTTCCGTTGATGAGCCTCCCACAGAAGCCATTTAAGAGCAATCTCGGACTGATTATCGGTCCCCCGATATCCGCTACGGGGTATAATGCCGATAGTGTTCGGCTTTAAGAAATTCCGCCTGAATACCAGGTTGCAGGCAGATGCGATGGTCGTTGCTTCCAGGTACGGTTCAACGTTGCATTGATCCAACATTATTCTGCGGAATTTCAGACAGGCTTCGGTTAAAATCCGTACATCACTCACGCAGTAGTCTATAAATTCGCGTTGGAAATCAAACACGTCTTCTTTATGCTCTTCGTACCACTTCATAAATTCTTCGTGAGCCTTGGGTTTCAAGCTACCGAGGTCGTAAAATTCAATAGAGGGCATGGGTCCTACATAGTTCTGGTTGGCCTGTGTGTTAAAGAGATGAGGAAAATATCCCTTTTTGAACGTGGCCGGTAAATCGAAAGCCTTAGGTAGTGCAGAGAGGGCCATAGGAAAATAGTTGAGGGAGTCGATGAATTTAATTTTCTGGTTAAGCTGCATCAGAATTAATTTTGTGCCGCGCATGATTAATGTTGGGGTATGCTTGGTTTTTTCTAAGATGTATTTCAAAATGAACTGATGGTCGAACGCTTGGCCGTTGTGCGCAAGCACGACGACTTTCTTAAATATTTTGGCCTGGTTTAACACGAACTCTAGGAAACGTTCTACGGGGTTCTGTTTGAGGATGTGCCGCCTAACACAACATCTAGCACATACAGTTTGATTATCATCTGCGGTTAAACACATTGAACAACGCTGTTGAAATACACACAAGTTTACTTCGTGCACTTTGGACCCGCCGGCTTTGGTGGTTTCTTGTCTCGTCTCCAGATCGTAAAATATGTAGAGCACATCGTCCAGCGTCGGGGTTCTCTTGTCCTGTTGAATATAGCACAGGTGGTTCTCATCCTGATGCGTTTTACATATTTTGCAAAATATTTCCCCGCAAATGTGTTGCCGATCCTTCTGTACAGTCTTTAGACATGTGGGGCACTTTCGTATTTTTGCACAAATGGCAGAGAGGTGATTGTCGTAACATGTCTGGCCTCGGAATTGCATGTTACAGTCGGAGCACGTAATGTTAAGCGTTTTCTCGCACGGTGGGACGTACTGACAGCACGGGCACATTTTCTCGCAGCGATGTCTTGATTTGTTGTTATATGACTTATGACAATGTTCGCAAAAATACCCGGTCCCGAACGCGGCGGTCAGAGACGTAATGACGTTGAAGTGACCCGAGTGATAAAGTAAATTGATTTTCAGCGGTGCCTCTGGCCCCTCGAAGATCTTGTTGCGAGGCCCATACTCGTAAACTGTAATCTTGTACCCCTGGAGATAAACCTGGAGACTTCTAATTTCCTGTACACCGGCACCCGCCTCTGGAATAACCACGCCCGACGCACTTAACATTTCGAGAGCCTTCTTCTGCTGTAATTTACCCACGTCCTTCAGTATTTTTCGATAGTCTGGGTCTCCGGTAACTTTCGCTATAGCAACCGAAAGGCAACGAGGCAAGCAGAGATTGTCCGTATTACTTATCTGAAAGAAACACGCTTTATCAGAATATTGTTTTCGATTTGAAAAAATGAAGTGGAAACACGTTTTTAAAACAAAGAAGTATTTACCACAATTATTCCCCGTCTCTTTCGGCACTCTTCTTCGAAGCCATCGTAATAATTAGGGCCTCGGTTGCGCCCCCTACCTCTCGGCTCCTCGATGCAGGTGACCCCCAGACGGAATTTGTCGGTGTTCAAGCCCTCGCTGTTACTTTGGTAGATTTTCGATACCATGTCCCAAATGTCGGCAAACGTTATATTTGAGGCCTTTCGGAAGGACAGGTGGCTCTCTTTATCGCCATCTACAGTGGTGAAGGAGAATCCCGCCTTACAAGAGGGGTCCATGCTGGTCGTCACATGGTTCACGACTCCTTCCACCCCTGCCTTCAACCATTTCACGGCGTCAGTATTTTTGGGGATGTCGTTTATTTTAAATACAATGTTCCGGCGGGCGATCTTGAATTTTTTATTTTCCGACGAGTATTCGTTCACAATTTTAAAGGGGACCGGGGCCGATGACACAACACCGGCGTCACTGGACGGACCCCCGGTTGATGATGATGCGCGGGCCTGTCTGATATGACGCTCGACGGCGTGGGGCCAGGAGAACTTCTTGTCGCACTGGGAACAATCGTGTTTTACGGGGTTCTTTCCACATTGTAGCTGATGTCGTCTCAAACTATCTGGTCTTGAAAAAGACCGTTGACAAATATCGCAGGTATTGGACATGTTGATTCGTTGAGAAGTACAGATGAACTGGTGATTTTAGTCGCTGTGCTTCTTATTTCATACGCTTGCGCGTACCGCGTACTAAACGTTCGAGTTCTTGGTATTCGGGTGCCTTATCTGATTTGCGCTAGTTTTCCGTAAGATACTCTATATATCCATGGCCTCAGGGCATATTTTCCCGTATACGCTTTTCGCGGGTTAAATTGCGGTCTTCTTCTTCCGCTTAGATATTTTGTTCGTACTATTCTCGAGAGAGAGAGGTAAGAGGAAGTGAATGACTCGCTACTTTTTATTGTGATGCAACAATTTCTATTGTTACATCATCATTATAGAGGATCACTGATTTGTTTACGCGCTAGGAGCCTTATCTAAATTAAAACAAGTAGGAGGCTGATGACATTTTATTTTTTCATTACACCTTTACATTAACATTTAATTTTCGTATTTCGAGTACAACACACTACATATTTCTGAACCCCGGTATATCTTCCGACTTCTCGTCGATAAACGTAAAATTGCAGTCTTCATCCATTTCGTAAACCCTGTTATTTACTTGAACCGTGAGATGCTGCGTTTCTTGAGGTACAGCGCCGGTCACGTAGACTTTCAGACAACAGATTCATAGAAGCGTATTGAGTTTATTTTGCTCCACCTTCATCATGGCTGCACATACGTTTTCTACGACGTTATCCTTGAACCATTTCTCGAAATCAGAGCGGTCCCCCGTCGGCTTAATGTCTACGTCTTTGTATTTAACCTCTTCGTTAACATTGTACGTGAATTTCGCTCGGACAAGCCCAACGTCTTTGTCTGTGTGCTTGTTTAGTCTCGACTTAAACTCGTTCATGCAGTGATTTAGGAGGAATCGTTGACTTTCGACCCCGTACACCGAGGGGAAGCCGCTCACACAAAGTAACATTTTGTTAAAGACCGGGTCGAGCTGTATCATAAGTGTGGGCTGTTGATGGTTTCCTTTTACATGTCCCTTTACAGAGTCAAGGCTTGAAAACTTCTTATCACACTGAGGACATTCGTGTTTTGTTTTTGTTTCGACCCCACAATGCTGCTGATTTCTTTTCAAATTGCTTGGTCTTGAAAAAGACCGTTGACAAATATCGCAGGTGTGGGACATGTTGATTCGTTGAGAATTACAGATGAACTGATGATGAAACTTCAATGGAGCTGCTGTTATATATCTAACACAGGGTTTTTGTTTCAGATACCTATTTTACCAACTTGTATTGCTGTCGTGATTACGTCAGTGCCTTCAGAGCAGCCCCGTGTACTTGATGTGAACCAACCACCGTATTATTTATAAATCTGTTTTGAAAATAAAAGTCTTCTAAGTCGTATGATTGTTTCCTTCATTAATAAGACAGACGGCGTTGCTTGAATTATTAGTACCTTGTGGTGGTGATGCCGTCATCAGGTTTGTGACACACCATTTTCAAATTGTTTAATAGCCGAAGAAGAACCATTCAGTATTAAGACAACGGCGGTCCGAGGTGGACGTGCGAACATTAATTTTGAGGTTATGTGGGCCCCTTTATTTGGGGGGCTAACGCTCTTGGGACAAGCACATAGAATTCTTTCAGACCGGGCAGCTGACCCCAATTTGGATAAATACTTTTGACACCGCAGAGGGCCTCGTTAAGAGGCCGCCATTTTGTTTTTGACGGAGTCGATAAGTGATCTCAATACCCCCTCGTGACCGCCATTTTCATTTAGCGGTTCGTAAACAAACTACACCCCGTATATACCGCTCTATTTTTAAACCTCAAGCGAACTCTTCCGGGTTCTTATTTTGAAACCACACTGATGTCAAACACATAGATTATTTTTATGTAGCTGCCATGTTTGGCCTATCTGGATTATGTAGGCGCCATGTTTGGCCTGGGCCTTTTTAATAACCGAAGAAGAGGAAGAAACATTCAGTATTCAGACAGCGGTTGTCCGAGAAGGACGTGTGTGTGCGTGCGTGCATTAATTTTGAGGTTATGTGGGGCCCTTCGTTTGGGGGGCTAACGCTCAGTTCGTGGGGCCCCCTTAGTGCTTCTTATTTGGGGGGCAAACGCTTTTCGGACAAGTTGGAAGGCCCCAATTTGGTAAGTGACCGGGGGCCCTCGGGCTTGTTTTTGAGGTTATGTGGGCCCCCGTTGTTTGCGATGATGCAATCGTTCGACTACAATGGCGCCTGGTGTGTAAAATGGTGTGGAATGGTGTGGAATGGTGTGGGATGGTGTGGGATTTCGTCGCCGGTACTGCCAACTGACAAAAAGTCACCTGGATTCTGTAGGCGCCATGTTTGGCCTTTTTAATAGCCGAAGAAGAAGAAGAAACATTCAGTATTCAGACAGCGGTTGTCCGAGAAGGACGTGTGTGTGCGTGCGTGCATTAATTTTGAGGTTATGTGGGGCCCTTCGTTTGGGGGGCTAACGCTCTTGGAACATAGAATTCTTACTGAGTAAGTGCTTTTGACATTATTCAACGCAAAGGGGTCCTCGTTTGTTTGCCATTTTCATTTAGCGGTTCGTAAACAAACTACACCTCGTATATACCAGTCTATTTTTAAACCTCAAGCGAACTCTTCCGGGTTCTTATCTTGAAACCACACTGATGTCAAACACATAGATTATTTTTATGTAGCTGCCATGTTTGGCTTATCTGGATTATGTAGGCGCCATGTTTTTAATAACCGAAGAAGAAGAAGAAACATTCAGTATTCAGACAGCGGTTGTCCGAGAAGGACGTGTGTGTGCGTGCGTGCATTAATTTTGAGGTTATGTGGGGCCCTTCGTTTGGGGGGCTAACGCTCAGTTCTGGGGCCCCCTTAGTGCTTCTTATTTGGGGGGCAAACGCTTTTCGGACAAGTTGGAAGGCCCCAATTTGGTAAGTGACCGGGGGCCCTCGGGCTTGTTTCTGAGGTTATGTGGGCCCCCGTTGTTTGCGATGATGCAATCGTTCGACTACAATGGCGCCTGGTGTGTAAAATGGTGTGTAATGGTGTGGGATGGTGTGGGATTTCGTCGCCGGTACTGCCAACTGACAAAAAGTCACCAGATTTCCCTAGATTTCAGGCAAAAGTCACCATAACTGTCTGCCAAAACCAAAAGTTCCCATGTCGGGGGGAGAAAAGTCCCTATATCTGTCTGGACGAATCGTCACATTTACTACTAACATCCAGGTCAAAGACCCGAAATCAAAGGCGAGAAGAAGGCCGACAATTAAACACACCTGAGCCATCGACAAGCGCACCCGAACACAGATTTAATAGATCACCAAGTCCTATGGAATTTGACATTCCAGTAATAATTGACTCATGCGATACAGTAAACTCTCAAGACCCTGAAAACACGGATACTATACCGATTACGGAAGATGCAATCGATTCAAAAAATATCCAGTTCATATTCAAAACAGTTTTCGTAAATCCATCAGAAGCCCAAGTAATTAATGATAAACCAAAAATAATTCTAGCAGAAATTTCTAAACGAAGCAATGATCACGAAATTCGTCAATTCCTTCTTAAATATTGCGAACCTAAAAAGAATCATTATTGTTTCTTCGACACTGAAAAATTATATAAAGACTTTTGTAGTATATACGTCGAATTGTTTAATTCAAACAAAGATAAACCTTCACTTATTAGATGCACACATCGTCTTAAACGTATTGATTGTAAAGAAGAACAATTGCAAATTATTAAAAACTATCATGAGGGAAAAACCAACCACAGAGGCATTAACGAAACCCTAAAAACCCTTTCCAGGAAATATACTTGGAATAAAATGAGAGATACCATAGAAATCTACATAAAAAATTGCGATTTATGTAATAGGTCAAAAGACGAAAGAAGACCAGCTGACATTCCAATTCAACTGACGGACACTCAAAATTTACCATTTGAAAAATTGCATATGGATCTATATACAATCGACAGTCTTAGATGCGTTTTCAAAAGTAGGTCAAGCATACCCCATAAGATCAAAAAATCAATTAGAAATAGCAAATACCCTAGCTGAATATTTTAAACATTACGGAATACCTCTGCACATAACATTTGACGGAGGACCAGAATTTAAAATCGAAACTATTAAAGAATTAATGAAAATTCACGGAATAGATGTTCACTTTATAACGCCTAACCACCCACAATCAAATAGCATAGTAGAAAGGTTCCATTCTACCATTGCCGAACATTATCGTATCATAAAATATAAAAACATAGAAAATGATCCGAAAATAATAATGATCTATGCCGTTATAGGTTATAACAATTCCATTCGCTCTGCGACCGAATTTACACCACTCGAAATCATATTAGGACTCACTAAATTCAGAAACCCTTTTGATATAGATTACCAGCAAAGAATTTTAGGACAATACCATAAAAATCACGTAGAAATAATGAAAGAAATGTACACCCAAATTAAAACAAAAATTGCCCAAGAGAAAGAGAAGGTCGTTGAGAAACATAACAAAAAAAATAAACAGGATACTTTTAAAATAGGACAAACCGTATACGAAAGGAACGATAGAAGTTTAAGACATAAATCTAAGGATAGGTATAACGGACCTTATAAAATAAAAACGATATTTCCCGATAACACTTGTATAATAATTGATGTAAATACTAACAAAGAAAGAAAAATTCATATGGATAATTTACGAAGGCCCGTTGTTGTTCCAGAACCATTTGGCTCGTCCTCTGGACATCTGGCGGGACAATCCACATCAAAGAAATCAAAAATAATCCAGGAATCTTGTCAGTAAATATGGGAAAAGCAATAAACTCGATCGACCGTTGGACTATGATAAATGTATTCGATCTAAACCCACTAATAAATGAAACTAAATTATTATTAAAGAACGCGGAAGATATTTGTACCCATTCAGATAAATTTGCAGATAATCATTGGATAGTCGAAAATCAAAACTATATTAACATTTTGAAACATATTACAGCAAAGGCAAAACAAAAATTCACCGCTTTAATCCCTTCAACACCCTTGCAAGAAAAGCTAGGTATATTCAGGGCAAAACGTGGACTAATTAATGGATTAGGTAGTGTCTTTAAAGCAATTACCGGTAACTTAGATGCAGATGATGGTAAAAGATTTACTCACAACAGCGTCATGAAAACTCTAAAATCATTACTGGAAAATTTATATCACTTACGAATAATGCCATCAAAAAGTTAAATGAGTCGATTAGCAAGTTAAGTTCTAATCAGCTAATATTAGAAAGCAGAATCATGCAAATTAATAGTGTGATTAAAAGTGAACATTATTTCGAAACAGATATTCGTAATGCTTTAATGTTTAGTGAGATAGCTACTCAACTAATAATGCTCTTCAATACAATAAACTCAATATTATCCGAGATAGAAACTGCAATCAGCTTTGCGAAAATTTCAACTCTTCACTATTCAATAATTGATTATCACGACCTTGTCAATGAACTAACCAAAATTCAATCACAGACTCAAAAATTAAGGCTACCTTTCGATATAAAGGACATTTTTCTTACGAAAAGGTAATCCGAGTCAAAGCTTTTCAAAACGATGCAAAGATTGTATTTATTCTAGAAATTCCTCTTGTAGAAATTGAATTTTATACTGTTTATCGATTATTACCCATCCCATCCAGAATAAAAAATAACCTTTTTCAACTGATCGTGCCAAAATCCAACTACCTTTACCTGAACGAGAAAAATTACGTATTCGCCGACAAGAAGTGTCAGAAGATTAGTCAGAACGAATTGTTTTGCGAATTTTCCGAAATTCAATCAATCAATAATAATCTACCATGTGCGATACAGCTCCTTCAATTCACCAAACACTACAACAACTGCCAAACATATTCGCTTCGAGTAGTAGAAAAGAAAATTCACCTAGTCGATACAAATCAATGGATAGCCATCATACCGGAAGAAATGACAGCCGTAATTTCATGTGGTCAAGATAAAGAAAATTTATTCCTCCAAGGAAACTACGAAATTCAGCTCGAACCCAACTTTTCCATGAAAAGATACAATCATAGAAAATTCCGAAAATGTACAAACAAGCAACCGAATTATAGAACTTCCAAATTTCATTTATCAGCCTCTACCGAAACATGAAGAAAAGCTTCAAGAATTACCACCGACACGACTTGACAGTATTAATTTAGACGATTTACAGCCAATAAGAAACAAGATGTTCGAATTGCAGCAAAAATTAGAGGAACCGGAAGAAAAAGTTATCAACTCCAGCCATTACGTTAATATGGTAATAAGTTTTATCATATTAACTATTATCATCGTCCTCATTAGAAGAAAATATTTGGAAAAGATGAATCAAGAAAAACAGAAGAGAAATTCAAAAATGGAAACTCAAGCTGTTCCTCTGCATGAGTTTCCACTTAAGGAGGGAGGTGTTAAGATATAAATTATACTACATTATGTACTTTTAATCATGAACAGATAAACACTATGTTAACTAAATGCTTATCTTGCAGTGTAGAGTAGATTCGCTATTTTGTACTTTGCAGCCAGTTCACGGCTAATCTTTCTTTGTAAAACATCTTATAAATTTTGTCTGTAACTCCGGTGTTTTGAAATAAAGTTTTTAAAAACCATTTTCGGGACATCGAAATCTTTACTTGGGCGCATTTGTGACTGCGAGCCGCGCGAGCAATTGTTGGAATTGATTATCACTCAGTGTAACCGACATTTTTACGCGCGTGTTAGAAGTTTCCAAGGCCAAGCGTCAGCACATGAACAAGTGCTGAAGCGGCGGAACCCACGCTATAATTAAATGATCAATTGACTTACCTGTAAGGAAAATTGATCCAAATTATACGAGTATTGCCGTTCGAAGAATTACATAACTTGTAGTTGCAGTTTTTGTGCAGCTCCGATCACGAAATTTCAAAGACCAAATAACCACCTGGCAACGCCGCATCATGGCATCATACACTCCCGCCTACTCCGCTTAGATTATTCACTGCATTTTTGAACAGAAGCCTTAAGCCTAGATAGATAAGGGTTAAGATAGATAGATAGATAGCCAAAACTAGTGGAGGGATGTAATTCTTCGAACGGCAATACTCGTATAATTTGGATCAATTTTCCTTACAGGTAAGTCAATTGATCATTTAATTATACTTCGTATTGCCGTTCTCAAATTACATAACTTGTAGATGTTGAGAGAAAAAAGCTATCTAGGCTACATAAAGCGTTGTTAGAAAGGATGTAGATAATAATAAAGATAGAATGAAGCATAACAAAAGATAATAATATGTGATAAACATACATTACAGAAAAAAAATATATATGTAATAATACAATACAGGTATAATATCTTAAATTTTCCTGTAACTGAACTATATAACGACAGAAATAGTTTTGTGAGTGGAAAGAACCTCAGCAAAGGCTGTAAGATTGGTAGAGAGCGGTCGGTTATAAAATTTGGCAAAAGCATCCGACCTCGCAGTCCAACCCGCAGCCTTCCTAATTGCTTCGATGTTAACTCTTGCTCTAAACGCCAAAGAAGTAGCAGCGTGTCTCATACTGTGACTGGAAAAAAACGACATGTCTATACCACTTGCAGACAGGGCTGATTTTACCCACTGACTAATTCTTTGCGCCGAGGCTGCATGTATAGGTTTCTTTATGTGTTAACAATAATTTATTGATCTTCCCCTGTAGGGCGTGTATCTGTAGTTCTCAATATATAAGATTCCAGGACAGAAGCCAGACATAACATCTGAAGAAGCCACTGTGTAGGCGAAACAATGGGCAATCGAACAACTTTTTTTTTATATAATTAGAAAGAACTTTTCAAAATATTTGACCCGTGTTTTTTCTTGTTTCATCTAGAGCCCACATTAACCGAGAAAAAAATTTATAAAAATTGTCCCTTGTATGTGACTGGCGTAATAAAAGCCAGATTATATCTCTGTTTAACACACGTGCAGCATGCAGGTGCGAGGGTCGTGACGTCACTTTGGTTAGTTGCCGCCGAATAAATTCTGCAGCGAAATGGCAATGATTAAGTGCTTCCTAAAATTAAGTGTTAAAATTTTAATCATTTCTACGATTATGTGGGGTGTTAAATGGGTATAATCTTTGGTTTAAGAGTAAAATTTTCTAAAAATTTCGTTAGTGTCCGATTGCCCATTGTCATATTTAATTAATAAATTTACGAAAACCTAGACAATTTTGTCTCATTTAAATTAGTGATCATGGATTTTCGTCAAGTAAAGGCAGATACCATCAAATAGCCAGACATAATCTTGGCTTTTGAGTGAAAAACGGAATCTCGAGCAGTAGTTGAAAGATTTTGTTTTTTTTCTGCCATATGACGCCCCTAATTGAAACTGTTCGCTTAAAAATTCAACCACCCGTTGTAACTCATAAATGTAAAGACTTTTTCCCCTGAAAGTACAAGTACTACTTCCTAAGATAGCCGTCGCGTCGTACTGCTTAGCTGTATTAGGAGCAAGAGAGTATCTGATGGCGTCCATCCCAGCTAGAGGAAACCCTCTCCGAAGAAACGCTTCCCTGATACAACTCCAACCTCCAGGGAAAGCTGCTTCCATAGCAAATTGTGATGTGGTCCCAAGAGCAATGGTTTTTAATAAGCATCTTTCGATAGGATGGTTACCGGCCGGCTACTCCAGCTGGTACCACTAACATGCCTTCTCTTTTTTCTTTTCTAGTATTTTATTTAAACACTTGGTGATTATTGCAAAGGGCGGAGAAGCATAAAAAACTATGTTTCCAAGGAATAGTGAAAGCATCTATTGCGCATGCATGAGGACCTGGTTTCCACGAAACATATCTTTTACATTTTCTGTTTATATGTTGCAAACAGATCAACTTGTGGGTAACCATATTCTGCACATATATATTCATAAAAGCCCAATCAGCCAGTTCGTATTCTATATCAATAAAGTTAGAACGTGACTAAATCTGCTTCGCGATTAAGTTTAGTATCAATAAAAGAAGATCTCAGAAAAATGTTGTGCATTTCGCACCATTCCCAGATACTCTTTATTCCATTACAGAAGGCACCCCATCCTGTGAGAGATGCGTTTGAGAATATAACCCATTGAAAAAGAGGTGGTCTTAAGGATTGTCCCTGATTTTCTCTTAAGCTTCGATACCACCATTCGAAAATAGGTTTCAACTTTTCCGAGATCAGCATAACACGTCTATAGTTACCACTACTTGTTTTAATGATTTAAACTTTTCAATCTCGAAACTCTTAATACGCAGCCATCCGTATTTGATAGCCGGACAAGCCGCTACTAGTTTGCCAATAACTTCTGCAAATTGTACGACTTTACATCTAAATCAGAAAGTGCTTGATGCACAGCTAAACTCTTTTCTTCTGGCAACTCGAGAAGCGTATTAACAGAATCAAATACGAAACTTAAATATCTATATTTCTGATGACTGGGTTGTATGTTGTTCTTTTTAAAATTTATTAGAAAACCTAAAGATATCAACAACTTAATAACAGTTTTAGTGACAGAGTGGCTTTCCGCTTCACTTCTACCTATGATAATGAGATCGTCAAGATACGCTATGCATTTTATACCTCTGTTCCTTAAAAACTTACTACACTTCTCATTATTTTTTTAAATATGTAGGGTGCAGCGCACAGGCCGAAAGGAACATAATTAAATTGAAATAATTTTCCTTCATATTCAAATTTTAAGAACTTCCTAAATTTTTTATGTATTGGTATTGCGAAGTAGGCATCTCGCAAGTCAATAGTTGTAAAAAAGCATTTCCTGTATATTAATTTGGAAACTGTACGAAAATCCTCAATCTTAAAATGAGGCGGGTCGATGAATCTATTTAAACTCTTCAAGTTTAAAATGAGCTTATTAGAACCGTAAGTTTTTTTTTTACTAAAAAGTACGGCGACAAGAATTGAATTTTCTCAAAAGGAGATTCAAAGATAGCTCCTATTTGGAGTAAATAAATCACACAGTCTGCAAGTTCTGATCTCTGATGTAAACTACATTGACTATGAGGTAGCGAAGACTGAAAAGGTTTAGATGTGAACGGTATTTTATAACCTAAGATCCATCCCAGTATAAGACGAGCAGGGAAATAATTTCCAACTGGCAACCTGGCAAGTGGCAATATAAAGAGCCAGTTGGCTTGCGTAAGAGCGTCCCCCGTCCTCTTTGTTTTTTTGGAAATCCTTAGACTATCTGAGAGATTATTTCGAAAAAGATTATCATCAATTGGGGCCTTCTGCAAAACTGAATTGGCACCCGTGTCTAGGAAGGGTAAGATTAAGTGCTTTCTATGTGTCGAAATCGAACGAAATAGGTCAGCTAGAAGTTTAACGCGCATGCCCCTTTCCTCCAATGTTTTCTTACTGCCGTCGGAAGTATGCGCTAGAGTTTCCTCGTACTTTAAACTTAAAAGAACCTCTAGAGCGCTGAGGGCTCCCTAGCTTCTGCTGCAAATGCGATAAAAACTCATCTTGCTTTTGGGAGGGATTTTGGAGACAAGTCTGAATTTCTGGGTTCAGCGTAGGCGGCATAAAACCCTATAGTTCTTTGGAACGGGTTAGGCCTGAATGGCATCCTTGCGTGAATCACCATCGATCCCTGTATGTATAATATCGGCAAGAGGCTTAGCAAGGTCGGGATTAATTTCTGGATCTTTCACTTCTCTTGAAGATTGGCCACTCAAAAAGTACAAAAGAGGGCGAGCTTCACCGGTAATGCTAACTTCTCCCACAGCAGGCAAGAAGGAAGCTAAAGGACGTTCTAATTCGGAATCGCTTGAAATTACTGTTTCCTCCTCTCCACCTTGTGATTCCTCCGAATCGCATGTAGAGGAAAAATACCATTAAAAGCCACCAGCATAATAGTAAATATGAAAAATAATTCATATTTTGTAAGCACTAAATTAGGGCTTGGCCTTGCACTCAAATACGAGCACATTCCAATGGCTTACGAAACAACAGAAAAAGTATAAAGAAGAGCAGCAGTTGAGGTGAACACTGATTGTTTTTATATCGCTCCGGACTGGGCGCTGCCCAACTCGAAGAAACTAAAACAAACACATCATATTATAGAACTTACTTGATGAATCCTTCAAAAGAGAATTAAGAAGGCGTCTCAGCTGCTTCTTTATGCCTAAATCGACGTCCGCACGTTTAGTTTTCCCCATTTTCTCGTCGAAATTGACACAGCACACAGAAACACGTCTAACTCGGAGCCACGAAAAACTGCAGTGAATAATCTAAGCGGAGTAGGCGGGAGTGTATGATGCCATGATGCGGCGTTGCCAGGTGGTTATTTGGTCTTTGGAATTTCGTGATCGGAGCTGCACAAAAGCTGCAACTACAAGTTATGTAATTTGAGAACGGCAATACGAAGTATAATTCTGCTTATTGTTATCTTTGTGCTTAGTAGACATTTTAGTGTGAGAAACTTTGTTTTATGAAATGTTAGAAGTAGTTGTAGTCTGAATTCCACACTTAAAACATCTTTTGTATTTACTGAATAAATTAAAATTTTTAAAAATTGGTTTTTCCTTTGAGGAAAAATATCTGGCGCAGTCGGTAGGATTTTCCCAAACGACCGAGGACACTAATCGCCGTACGTTGTTCGATTTTAATCGTTAATTGGGAAAACTCCAAAAATTTTCGGTTTCGGCAAAAGTTCGGTTGAGTTCCGGAATTCGTGACCATTGTCGGTACAGCTACAACTCACTTTTCGACACATCCATAGGGAAGTACAAACATCGCCAGAACTTATTGGATCCCGAAAACAAGTCCTGGGGAAGAGACAAAAATCGCTCAAACCTATAGGCAAAAACTAGGCTAAGAAGAAGAAAATGAGAATATCCACAGCATTTTTAATGTAAGTCTGTTCATTACTAATTTACCTGCTTTACATTTCCTTAATTTTCATTTATTTGTGAATTTCGTTTATATTTTTTTGTAAGTGTGTTTTTTTTATTTTTGATGCAAAATTCTATTGACGAGTTAACAGAAAAGATAATTAATTTAAGTTTTAAAGAAGATTCAGAAGTAATAAATTCAAAGATACATTTAGAATTAGATAATAATTTAAGTTTAGAAAATTTAGTTGAAGAATTAGACATGGCAACAGACGCTTCAAGTAATAGAAGTAACATTGCTTTATTAAGATACCAAGCGGATAATATACCGTCATTTGATGGCAATACAAAACAGTTAAATCGCTTCATTTCTGCTTGTGAACATTTGTTAACAAATTTTCAGAATACAGCAAATATTTTAGATCCAATTAATGTGTGTTTAATTGATTTTGATTTTGAACAAACTATCTGGCAGAGCCGCCGATTTAATTTGTTCAAGAACCGAGTTATCAAACTGGAAAGACATAAAAAGTACTTTAATTTTGACGTTTTGCGATCAAAGAGGAATCGATTGTTTAATTCAGGAATTAATCAATTTAAAACCAATCAGAAATGAACCACCTTTGCAGTTCGGTATCCGAATTCAGGATACACGCAGTTTGTTATTTTCTAAATTGAATTCAACAATACAGAACCCCCAAGAAAAATTAATAAAAATAAATCATTACGATGATTTTGCTCTGAAGACTTTTATAAACGGTCTTCCGTATAATTTACAGTTGGTTGTTAGGTTAAACTCCTTAGAACAAGCTATGTCATTTCTGACAGAAGAAGAAAATTTCCGACAGTTCAGTCATAATTCACATGAGCCGTCTTTTAATAATCAAAAACCTGTTTTTAATTTTAACAACACTCCTAAACTAAATTTTAACCCACAAATTCCACGACAACCTTTATTTAATAGACCACTATTCAACCCCAATCCTTATCGTCCCCAATTTGGACAAAATTATTTACAAAGACCGAATTTCTTCCAAAATTCCCAAAACCCATTCCAAAATCGAAATGTACAAGCTTCACAAAATTTCCCCAGACCTTTCCCAAATTTCCAAAATTTTAGACCTCAAAATTTCATAAAACCATTCCCCAATTACGGAGGACAGAATTTCAACAAATTTAACCCAAATTCTAATCCGAATCAAAGCACTATGACCAAAAATAGTAGACAGTATCCACAGCCGATGGACACATCATCTGGCAATACCCACATGCAAAATAAACCCAGATTTATTTCTCAAGAACTGTACAATCAAGAAATAAATTCTGTGCAAGAAACTAGATCAATACTCCGATCAAGATTACTCAAACTACCTACAATACCTACAGCAAGACGACATAACAAACGTTAACCCTATACCCGACGAAAATCCGGAAGAAAATTACTACGAACAACCAGAAAACTCTGAGGAACCACAAACTGAAAATTTTACCCAAGCTTCGATCCCCACGGACGAGACGTAGTATTTATTAACAGTTTCAACCCAGACCTTCCTTACATCCACATTCCCGAATTAAATGCAAATTTCCTAATAGATACAGGTAGTTCCAAAAGTTTAATAAAACCTAATTTAGCAGAAAAAATGTATAACCAGTACATTCAACACGAAATTTTCAATATTCAAACCGCTCATGGAACAACTTTTCATGACAGAGTAGCTCACATTCCAATATTCAATGTTTTTCAAACTCCAGGTTTTCACAAATTTTATCTGTTTGATTTTTCCGAAAAATTTGATGGACTAATAGGTGCTGATTTATTGAAACATCTCGACGCGAACATAAATTTAAATTCTTGTAAAGTCAGTACACCAAAAACTGTGATACCGATTCATTATCAACGAAAACCGATAGAAAATGCTAGAGTCCCCAATAAATTATTCAATTACAATATTTCGGCTAGATCACAACAAATTGTAAAAATTCCAGTTAACCAAAAGGACGGACTAGGTATACTAAATTACCAAAATATTAAAAAGGGTATCGAAATTCCAAATTGTGTAGTTAATATAAAAAAAATTATGGCTATTACTTCAATAACAAATTCTAACGAAGACTCTACTAATTTTATTTTGGACAAACCTTCTGAAGTAGAACCATTTAGTGATAACCAAATAAATTTTATGAGCCACTCAGAAGCGAACAAAAAAAATTCAGTCAAACAAGACAACCTCTTAAAATCAAACATGAAAAATTTACGTTTAAATCATTGTAATAGGGAAGAGAAAGAAGCTATCCGCAAATTATGTTGTAACTATCGTGATATATATATCTCTAACTTTTACCAACAGAATACAACATAAAATAAACCTGACTGACGAAAAACCTATATTTACGAAGTCCTATCATTATCCACATGTCCACAAAACTGAAGTAAAATCCTAAATTCAGAAAATGCTCCAACAAGGCATCATCCAACCTTCCTATTCCCCATGGTCATCCCCTATTTGGATAGTCCCCAAAAATTAGATAGTTCCGGTAAACAAAAATGGCGTGTAGTAATCGATTTTAGGAAACTTAACGAAAAAACAGTAGACGACAAGTACCCCCTTCCTAACATCACCGAAATCCTAGACAAACTTGGCAGAAGTAAGTATTTTAGTACTCTAGACTTGGCTAGTGGTTTTCATCAAGTAGAGATGGACCCGAGCGACATTCAGAAAACAGATTTTACTACAGATGAAGGACATTTCGAATTTAAAAGAATGCCATTTGGTTTAAAAAATGCTCCTTCCACGTTTCAACGTGTGATGGATAGTATTTTACGAGGATATCACAACGAGATTTGTTCCGTATATTTGGACGACATTATTGTTTTCAGCCCATCTTTAGAGGAACACATTTTAAAATTAAAACAAATTTTCCAAAGGCTTCGAGAAGCAAATTTTAAAATTCAGTTGGATAAATCCGAATTTCTTAGAAAAGAAGTCGCCTATTTGGGACACGTAATCACACCGTCTGGCGTAAAACCAAATCCAGAAAAAATAATATCAATACAAAAACTTCCTCTTCCAAATTCTCAAAAAGAGATAAGATCATTTTTAGGACTTTTAGGATATTATCGAAAATTTATTAAAGACTATTCAAAAATTACTAAACCCATGAGAGCTTGCTTGAAGAAAAATAGCAAAGTAGTTCATTCTCCCGAGTTTGTCAACTGCTTCGCAACATGTAAAGCCCTTTTAACAAATGCCCCAATCCTCCAATATCCAGACTTTCAAAAACCATTTATACTCACGACCGACGCAAGTACCTAATTACGCACTGGGAGCTGTACTTTCATAAGGAGACGTTCCAAACGATAAACCGATAGCATACGCATCTCGCACTCTTAACGATCACGAAATTAATTACTCCACTATCGAAAAAGAATTGAGGAGCGTCTGTGCAAAACCAGACATGTCCATAATGTGGTTGAAGCGAGCAGTTGGTGGATTCCGGTAGGTTTTCCTGAATTACATCCGAATTTAATCTCAGAATTGATCAAAACACGACTTGTCCTATACGAAATTCATACTAAAGTATAAGAGTCCAAGCAAAACATGACATGTCCGACTGCAGAAAACGATATAAGTATTTCGTTCAAAGTAAGTCATGTCCAATAGACACTTCATAGGACAAAACTTGTGCTGGTTCAAAACAGGTCAGTAGTATGTTTAGGATGGTTCTAGCGCCTCCTGGGAGGCATTTTTATACGTTTTAGCCTGTCGCCTCCTAGCTGTGACGTCACGAAAGTTAGGAGGCGGCGAAAGTGCGCATGTGCGTGGGTGTTGGTGTGTCGTGATTGGCGGAGGTGTAGCCACGTGATGGCCTGTGATTGGCTGGAGCTGTGGCGGGGGCGGGGTTGAAGCTGTGGCGGGGGCGGGGCTGGGGCGGTGGCGGGGGCTGGGGCGGGGGCGGAGGTAGGAGCAGGTGTTTGGCTAGGTAGAGGTGTAGTGAAACAATGTGAAGCTAGGTAGAGGTGTAGTGAAACAATGTGAAGCTATGTAGAGGTGTAGTGAAACAATGTGAAGCTAGGTGTAATTTGGTTTGGTTTGTTTGTGAAACAGCAGAGTATTACCTGTATGGCTTAAGTTTAGTAAAAACAACACGTGTTTGGTAAACAATAGTATGATTTATTTATATATTACATAGCGTAAGAAAGAAAGAAAAAATATAACAAAGAATCAGATTTACTAGCTCTCTCTCTCTCTAGCTACAGGGTGGTGTTGCAGCAGCAGCACTTGATATGAATCAGATTGACTAGCTCTCTCTCTCTAGCTACAGGGTGGCGTTGCAGCAGCAGTACTTGGTGTGGATAAAATCTGAAAGAATAAGAGAAAAAACAAATTAAGTAATTAATTAGGTTTGAGTTGTAGCTAAATACAGGCGTCAAGAGCAAGAAATTATGTTTTGTTTGATAAAAGCAATTAAAGGTAAGAAAAGAAGGTGTTTGTTTGGATAAAATCTGAAAGAATAAGAGAAAAAACAAATTAATTAAGTAGGTTTGAGTTGTAGCGAAAAAATGTGGTCGTAGCCAAGAGAAAGAAATTATGTTTTGTTTGATAAAAGCAATTAAAGGTAAGAAAAGAAGGTGTTTGTTTGGATAAAATCTGAAAGAATAAGAGAAAAAAACAAATTAATTAAGTAGGTTTGAGTTGTAGCGAAAAAATGTGGTCGTAGCCAAGAGAAAGAAATTATGTTTTGTTTGGTTGAAATAAAGGTAAGGAAAGAAATAAAGACAGAAAGAAAGAAATTGTTTGATTAATGCTAGATACAAAAAAAATAAAACAACAAAAAAACTTACCAATTAGAACGATATCGGAGAATAAAAATGCTGCTGCGTGTCGGGAGTATAGTGCAAAAACTCATTGCCCCCGGCTTCAGCTTCTTCAGTTTCTGCATCATCTGCATCGTTAGGGCCTCCTGATGACGTAGCAGAAGATGATGATGATGGTGGAAGTTGAGAAGTATCGACTTCGTCTTTTCTCACAAGTTGCAGGTTATATACTTTACCATTTAAACCGTGATTAATTAAACAATACGTTCCACTGCCGAGTTCCACGAGTTGACGATCGGTGAAGGAAGTGTAGCGCTCGGGAAGAAAAAATCTTGTACTCTTCGTTTAACTCTGCCAAAATTCGTTCTCCAAATTGTGTAGAAGTTTTACGTAACGACGTCACAACATACGGCTTATTCTGTTCCATCGAATGTAGATTGAGCATATTATACGAACCCAATGCGTTGAATTTCTGCAAGAGAGTAAGCCTACTCTTAGCTTTCTTCAATTTGGGCACTTGTTGCGAAAAATTAGCCATGTTGACGAGAGTGCGCGCTAGGAAAATCGACCGACCACAATGCAAGACAACACACGACTGAGTTAATGAGGGCACACAGAGAAAACAGTTCGTTTGCATAAATAGATTGCAGATAAGCAGGTCCGAACTCCCAGAACAGATAACAAAAGGTCGCGAGGTCGCAATTTATTTTAACGAGTGAAATGATAAGCATGCATATCGCTTTCGAAATATGAACCGCAGTAATTAAAATTAAAATAGTTGAAAAACACATTGCGCAATCCTCTTCGTATTAGCATACACGCGCCGAGTCAAAAAAACATTCCGTGCCACGTGATGTGGGAAATGACAAAAGTTGGTGTTGTTGTTGTTGAAGTTGAGAATAGAACAATCAGATTTACTAGCTCTCTCTATAGCTACAGCGGGGCGTTGCAGCACTTGATATGGCTAAAATCTGAAAGAATAAGAGAAAAACAAATTAATTCATTAGGTTTGAGTTGTAGCGAAATTCAGGCGTCGCCAAGAGAAAGAAAGTATGTTTTGCTTGTTTGATTACAAAATAAAGGTGCGGAAAGAAAGCAATTGTGTGATTTATGATAGATTCAAAACACTTGATATGGATAAAATCGGAAAGAATAAGAGAAAAAACAAATTAATTAGGTTTGCGTTGTAGAGAAATACAGTATTCAAGAGAGAAAGTATGTTTTGCTTGTTTGATTACAAAATAAAGGTACGGAAAGAAAGCAATTGTGTGATTTATGATAGATTCAAAACACTTGATATGGATAAAATCGGAAAGAATAAGAGAAAAAACAAATTAATTAGGTTTGCGTTGTAGAGAAATACAGTATTCAAGAGAGAAAGTATGTTTTGCTTGTTTGATTGCATAATAAAGGTACGGAAAGACAGAAATTGTTTGATTTATGATAGATACAAAACAAAAGATAACTTACCAATTAGTACGATTGCGGAGAATCAGATACCACCCTCAACATACTACTACTATCGGTGTGTAGGTATGGTGCAAATCGTCTTTTTCACACAAGTTGAAAGTGCTACATGTTTGCAAACCGTGGTTAATTAAGCAGTAATTACCTCTGCCCAGTTCAGTCAGCTGTCTCTCGGTGAAAGCGTGAAACTTTTCCGAACGGAAAACTTTCTAATAGTCGTCCAAGTCAGCTACTATTCGGGCTCCATATTCTTTGGTATCGTCACCTTGCGAAAAGTGTTGCTGCGTGTTGTTCATGTTAACGGTAAGTAGAAGGAGCGGACGACAGAACGACACACACACACAGACGCGGTTAAAGAACAACTGAAGCAGTCGAAAACCTTAACATGGCTGCGATAAGAGTTTGCAGAATGTAACGGGACGATAAGAAGGTGAAAAAGGTCAACTTGCCGCAAAACAAATTAATTTCACGAAAACAGAAAAATGATGCAATACGTCTGGTATTTTCGGGAATAACAAGTTAATTAGTCGAAACCAGAAAATGATGCAATGCTTCTGCTAATTTCGCGAATACTGATAAGAAAGGTTGTAAAAGTTCCACTAGATGCAAAACAAGTTTATTAAGCCGGCGCTACACACATGCGGTATTTTGTCAATATTAAGCCGGCGCTACACATGCTGTATGGATCAAATCCCGAATATAACTTGTGTTATTTTTTTTATTCACCCTGAAATAGAACTGTAAATACATCAAAAAAACTGTTTGGTTTAACATAAGTCTTTATTAAGAAGCACGTAAAACATAATTACAGAACAAATGAATTGAATTCACGGATGCAGTTTCATCGAGAAAAGATGATGAAATACAATATCCTAGAATACTTTACATATACAGTATGTTTCTAGAACTATATCCCGCATTATAAGGTATATGGATCCCAACAGTCCGCTTCTAGTTTCTGTAACAGAGGAAGACAAGTTAGATGCTTAATTTTCAAAGAAGCTGTAAGGATCTTACTACTCCTCCCTGGCTATGTTGTTATCGAGTTCATCATCATCATCGCTGGGGAAGGTGAGGGATATGGTGTCGTCTTCGGAGTACACGTCCTCCTCCTCCTCCTCCATATCCCAATCAGATGCTGGTGACGAGTCCGAATCCATGAGGACATCTAGTGGTGAGTCCAGAGACATCATCCGTACAGCTAGCGGCTCCGGAGTCCAAGACAACTCCGGCTCACTATCAATATCGATAGCACTATCCTCACCTTCACTTACGCTCATCTCACTTTCACGGTCGTCTTCAGATAACGCGTCTATTTCGCTATCGGATGACATAGCGGTTTCGACGTCTGACATTGTTGCAGGATATGAACAGACTGCTGCCAAAGCGAAGTATCAAGAACAAAGTGGAGATTGCTAATTTCGAGGAGTGGGGGGAAGATAATAATAAACTAGGCGTGGCCTGCTCGCTCAGATGCAAATGGTCTTTGCTAGTCTTCGGGTGTGATTAGAGCGATCTCAGTTTATCATGGCGTTCCTGATTTCTTTGTTAATTGTTTATGTCGCTGTCTGTTCCGTCTCGACACGTCCCACTACCCTTGTGCAAATTGACGAGAATAAGATGGCTCGAATGAAATTCTTGCTTAATCTGCCTAGCAACGAAACGGTTCAGATAAATTTAGCTTTTAAATTGTTAACTCCAAGTCTCGCCCTTCCCCTGTACAACGCAGTAACCGGGGAAATCGATGCCGTCGTAGAAGAGGTTGAAACAACGACGCTGATGACGTCATCCTCCACCGAACCCATCATCGCTACAACTGAATCTGCAGCTCTCACCACGATGGCGGAACGATCGCTAGCTGCAGAAGAAAACATTACCATAGCAGCATCATCGGGAGAAGCTCAACGCAACTTGTCAAATGGAACTGACGAACTCGTTCCGCAACCTCTACAAATGAAGGAAGCTGATAACACCTCCGAAGAGGACTCCTCGTTATCCCTTTTGACAGTAGAAGAGGCTATCGAATACTTTAGGCAGAATCTTATTCAAAAGGAGATGGAAATCGCGGGTATAATAGAAAGTGATCGGCCTTTTTATAGACATTTCCGACTCGAGTACGGCGACGGTATAGTTTTACCTGTTCGTTGCACCTATGAAGCTAAGTATGCCGTCCAACTGTTGCACATTTCCTGCTACGAATACCGTCAAGTAGGAGATCAGCGCATCCTGAGCAACGGAGAGATTGAGCCGAGAGCATTAGCCGCCATCTACGTGCCTGATTACATCGACGTCCGCCATGTTAAACAAACTTATGCAATGACTATTGTATAACGCGTGAAATTTGTTTTGCTTGTAATAGATACGAAAATAAAAATAAAATATATGGGTATAGCACAATATGTTTCTTTTTGTTTGTTTTGAGTTTTTTTTGTTTTGTGGAGCCCATAACATCACCTATTTCTAGCTGGTACATCTGGTCAAAAAGCTGTTGAAGCTGTTGCCGCTGTTCAGAAAGCTGTTGAAGCTGTTAAGAGAGCTGTTGAAGCTGTTAAGAGAGCTGTTGAAGCTGTTAAGAGAGCTGTTGAAGCTGTTAAGAGAGCTGTTGAAGCTGTTAAGAGAGCTGTTGAAGCTGTTAAGAGAGCTGTTGAAGCTGTTAAGAGAGCTGTTGAAGCTGTTAAGAGAGCTGTTGAAGCTGTTAAGAGAGCTGTTGAAGCTGTTAAGAAAGCTGTTGAAGCTGTTAAGAAAGCTGTTGAAGCTGTTAGGAAAGCTGTTGAAGCTGTTAAGACAGCTGTTGAAGCTGTTAGGAAAGCTGTTACGAAAGCTGTTAAAGCTATACCCACATACCCGTTTTACGACATTGCAGAAACACCCGCACCTCGCTTGATTGTGACCTCCCTTACTATATAAGTATGAGCGAGATAGAGAATGGTGTTATAAATTCGATAAACCAAGTGTGAATTTGATCCACTCCACAGAATATATGTTAAACCATCCAGTTTTTGATGTATTTACAGTTCTATTTCAGGTTGGGTAAAGAATAACACAAGTTTACCAAAAGGTAAAGTATTTTATTGAATTTTATAATGCCCCCAGGCATACGTGGAAACTCCATCTTCTCGTATACATCGCTTATCATCTACATAACTTAACGAAATTTTATTAATATTTTGCGTATAAATGGTGTGAATTTGTGATCGAAATACTAACATGGTACTATGAAAAATTTTCTTTTTGTACAGACAGTCTCTATAATCTTCTAAACTTAAATTATCTACAACAGTTTTCTTTACACTTTTAGCTTTTCTAATTACCTTACTCTCTACTCTATCGATTGAATACATTTTTGCTCTTAACCCTATAAACTCTTTCATGATCTTGCCGCAGTTTTCGTCCTTCATTAAACCTACGGTTTTCTTATTTGCTAGAGGAATATCATACGGATTAGCGGAATCGTAATCTGAGGTATCGAATCGCGCAGCTATATCACCCTTTATGTCATTATAGAAATCTTCAGTTTCAATTGTGTAAACAAACGAATCCGTATCCATGTAATTTAAAAGTACCTTGTCACCGTACTTGGGTTTCATGTATTCGTAGTGAAACTCGTACATTAGCCATTTCGACAACTCAAACACTGCAAAACCTATATATATCGGTTTATTATAGACGGCCTTGGTGCGAGCTAACTGAATAGCAACCATGTCCGGTGTAAACTGGGTAGAGCTGTAAAAATTTGGTTTGGCTATAAGAGCTCTAGCTCCCAACCTACGTCCAGCACTCTCCCATTCCGTCACGATTTTCACGTCTGTCCGTTTATCCACGTTCTCCATCGTTTTGCCGTATACAGCGTTATTTTTCAGTTTGAAATAGTCTTTCTCAAATTCGTTAGTAGCCCGAGTACGGTGAAAAGTATTCAAGTCTATGTATTGCTTTAACCAACGCGATTGTTTAAACTGCAAGACCCGGTGTACTTTAACTATTTTTAATCCAAATTTGATACACTGCTGAAGATTTCTATAGTGAATTACGTAGTTCGTTTTTGGCGTCAAGTCCGGTATCAGTTTCGGGAACTTTCCAATGGGACTGCATTTATTTTCCGCGCAAAAAGGTAAATCGTTGTGATAGTCGTGCAGGGTTTGTGGGTAGTCAAGGTCTACTTCGAAGTAATAGCCGATCTCAGAGTCTTCGGCTATGGTCATAATATTCTCGCCGAGTCCGTCTACGTTTTCAACCCACTTGAATTCGCCGTGCGGGAGCATTTGCGACATGGCCCATCCGTACAAGTTGTTTACATCTAGATACATGAGATATTTTGAAGGTTTCGCCGGATCATAATCGGCTCTATAGCGATTATTACTTACACTATGTCTGTGCGAGCATTGGGTAATTCCTCCCCTAATCCCCTTTTTTATGAACGCGTGCATTTCATAGTCCGTTAAGAGATCTAATTTTACATTGGTGTATTTAAGCATGGCATCCCACGCCAACCCGGGAGCAGTGTAATAATAGGCGGGATCGAGTTCGTAAATTTTGTAGCACAATTTTCTAAAATTTTGAAAAATATCAGCCAAAAGTAAAACGTCTGTGATTAAATAGGTTTTTAAATAGTCCCATAAATTTGTGCAGTTGAATTTTTCCCAAACTTTTTGCGCATGCTCGTACTCAACGTCTGAACATTCTTTGTTTGTCAGTTTATTATTAAAGTTTATACGAGGTGGCAACTCGGTCTCCTCCAAACGGGTCCAAGAATTTAAATATTCGTACGGCATCACGCCCTTTCTTGTGACCAACTGAAATTGATCGGACTCTGTAAACACGGATTGCACAGAGTAAAAATCTGACGGAGACAAATTTTGCGCGAGTTTTTCCAAGCTAGACTGCATAAATCTGGTGGAGTCGAGAAAACGCAACTCTACTGTTACACGACCGTGAAAGTGAGATGAGCGTAAGTGAAGGTGAGGATAGTGCTATCGATATTGATAGTGAGCCGGAGTTGTCTTGGACTCCGGAGCCGCTAGATGTACGGATGATGTCTCTGGACTCACCACTAGATGTCCTCATGGATTCGGACTCGTCACCAGCATCTGATTGGGATATGGAGGAGGAGGAGGAGGACGTGTACTCCGAAGACGACACCATATCCCTCACCTTCCCCAGCGATGATGATGATGAACTCGATAACAACATAGCCAGGGAGGAGTAGTAAGATCCTTACAGCTTCTTTGAAAATTAAGCATCTAACTTGTCTTCCTCTGTTACAGAAACTAGAAGCGGACTGTTGGGATCCATATACCTTATAATGCGGGATATAGTTCTAGAAACATACTGTATATGTAAAGTATTCTAGGATATTGTATTTCATCATCTTTTCTCGATGAAACTGCATCCGTGAATTCAATTCATTTGTTCTGTAATTATGTTTTACGTGCTTCTTAATAAAGACTTATGTTAAACCAAACAGTTTTTTTGATGTATTTACAGTTCTATTTCAGGGTAAATAAAAAAAATAACACAAGTTATATTCGGGATTTGATCCATACAGCATGTGTAGCGCCGGCTTAATATTGACAAAATACCGCATGTGTGTAGCGCCGGCTTAATAAACTTGTTTTGCATCTAGTGGAACTTTTACAACCTTTCTTATCAGTATTCGCGAAATTAGCAGATGCATTGCATCATTTTCTGGTTTCGACTAATTAACTTGTTATTCCCGAAAATAGCAGACGTATTGCATCATTTTTCTGTTTTCGTGAAATTAACTTGTTTTGCGGCAAGTTGACCTTTTTTACCTTCTTATCGTCCCGTTACATTCTGCAAACTCTTATCGCGGCCATGTTAAGGTTTTCGACTGCTTCAGTTGTTCTTTAACCGCGTCTGTGTGTGTGTGTGTCGTTCTGTCGTCCGCTCCTTCTACTTACCGTTAACATGAACAACACGCAGCAACACTTTTCGCAAGGTGACGATACCAAAGAATATGGAGCCCGAATAGTAGCTGACTTGGACGACTATTAGAAAGTTTTCCGTTCGGAAAAGTTTCACGCTTTCACCGAGAGACAGCTGACTGAACTGGGCAGAGGTAATTACTGCTTAATTAACCACGGTTTGCAAACATGTAGCACTTTCAACTTGTGTGAAAAAGACGATTTGCACCATACCTACACACCGATAGTAGTAGTATGTTGAGGGTGGTATCTGATTCTCCGCTATCGTACTAATTGGTAAGTTATCTTTTGTTTTGTATCTATCATAAATCAAACAATTTCTGTCTTTCCGTACCTTTATTATGCAATCAAACAAGCAAAACATACTTTCTCTCTTGAATACTGTATTTCTCTACAACGCAAACCTAATTAATTTGTTTTTTCTCTTATTCTTTCCGATTTTATCCATATCAAGTGTTTTGAATCTATCATAAATCACACAATTGCTTTCTTTCCGTACCTTTATTTCGTAATCAAACAAGCAAAACATACTTTCTTTCTCTTGACGACGCCTGCACAATTGCTTTCTTTCCGTACCTTTATTTTGTAATCAAACAAGCAAACACATACTTTCTTTCTCTTGACGACGCCTGAATTTCGCTACAACTCAAACCTAATGAATTAATTTGTTTCTCTCTTATTCTTTCAGATTTTAGACATATCAAGTGCTGTAGCTATAGAGAGAGAGCTAGTAAATCTGATTGTTCTATTCTCAACTTCAACAACAACACCAACTTTTGTCATTTCCTACATCACGTGGCACGGAATGTTTTTTTTGACTCGGCGCGTGTATGCTAATACGAAGAGGATTGCGCAATGTGTTTTTCAACTATTCATATTTTGCAAGCGATAATTATGCTTATCATTTCACTCGTTAAAATAAATTGCGACCTCGCGACCTTTTGTTATCTGTTCTGGGAGTTCGGACCTGCTTATCTGCAATCTATTTATGCAAACGAACTGTTTTCTCTGTGTGCCCTCATTAACTCAGTCGTGTGTTGTCTTGCATTGTGGTCGGTCGATTTTCCTAGCGCGCGCTCTCGTCAACATGGCTAATTTTTCGCAACAAGTGCCCAAATTGAAGAAAGCTAAGAGTAGGCTTACTCTCTTGCAGAAATTCAACGCATTGGGTTCGTATAATATGCTCAATCTACATTCGATGGAACAGAATAAGCCGTATGTTGTGACGTCGTTACGTAAAACTTCTACACGATTTGGAGAACGAATTTTGGCAGAGTTAAACGAAGAGTACAAGATTTTTCTTCCCGAGCGCTACACTTCCTTCACCGATCGTCAACTCGTGGAACTCGGCAGTGGAACGTATTGTTTAATTAATCACGGTTTAAATGGTAAAGTATATAACCTGCAACTTGTGAGAAAAGACGAAGTCGATACTTCTCAACTTCTACCATTATCATCATCATCTTCTGCTACGTCATCAGGAGGCCCTAACGATGCAGATGATGTAGAAACTGAAGAAGCTGAAGCCGGGGGCAATGAGTTTTTGCACTATACTCCCGACACGCAGCAGCATTTTTATTCTCCGATATCGTTCTAATTGGTAAGTTTTTCTGTTGTTTATTTTTTTTGTATCTAGCATTAATCAAACAATTTCTTTCTTTCTTTCTTTCTGTCTTTATTTCTTTCCTTACCTTTATTTCAACCAAACAAAACATAATTTCTTTCTCTTGGCTACGACCCCATTTTTTCGCTACAACTCAAACCTACTTAATTAATTAATTTGTTTTTTCTCTTATTCTTTCAGATTTTATCCAAACAAACACCTTCTTTTCTTACCTTTAATTGCTTTTATCAAACAAAACATAATTTCTTTCTCTTGGCTACGACCCCATTTTTCGCTACAACTCAAACCTACTTAATTAATTAATTTGTTTTTCTCTTATTCTTTCAGATTTTATCCAAACAAACACCTTCTTTTCTTACCTTTAATTGCTTTTATCAAACAAAACATAATTTCTTTCTCTTGGCTACGACCCCATTTTTCGCTACAACTCAAACCTACTTAATTAATTAATTTGTTTTTTCTCTTATTCTTTCAGATTTTATCCACACCAAGTACTGCTGCTGCTGCAACGTCACGCTGTAGCTAGAGAGAGAGAGCTAGTCAATCTGATTCATAACAAGTGCTGCTGCTGCAACACCACCCTGTAGCTAGAGAGAGAGAGAGAGAGAGAGAGAGAGAGGGAGAGCTGTAGCTAGAGAGAGAGCTAGTCAATCTGATTCATAACAAGTGCTGCTGCTGCAACACCACCCTGTAGCTAGAGAGAGAGCTAGTAAATCTGATTCTTTGTTATATTTTTTCTTTCTTACGCTATGTAATATATAAATAAATCATACTATTGTTTACCAAACACGTGTTGTTTTTACTAAACTTAAGCCATACAGGTAATACTCTGCTGTTTCACTACACCTCTACCTAGCTTCACATTGTTTCACTACACCTCTACCTAGCTTCACATTGTTTCACTACACCTCTACCTAGCCAAACACCTGCTCCTACCTCCGCCCCCGCCCCCGCCCCAGCCCCCACCACCGCCCCAGCCCCGCCCCCGCCACAGCTTCAACCCCGCCCCCGCCACAGCTCCAGCCAATCACAGGCCATCACGTGGCTACACCTCCGCCAATCACGACACACCAACACCCACGCACATGCGCACTTTCGCCGCCTCATAACTTTCGTGACGTCACAGCTAGGAGGCGACAGGCTAAAACGTATAAAAATGCCTCCCAGGAGGCGCTAGAACCATCCTAAACATACTACTCAGGTCATGTCCAAAAATAAAGTTTTCTGTAATTTAGAATTGCTATTTAATTTGCTTCCGAATCTTCCTCGTAAGATGGCAACACACATGCCAAAAGGTGTCTAAATAGCCATCTTGAGATGGCTCAAGATTTTCCCGCGGAATTAACCTACAATCTGCAGGTAGCGTCAGATGTGTTTTATTCCTGTGTAGTAGTGTACATCACGTAATAACTTTACTTCTTTTGTGCTATTTAACAATGGATGTGTCTGTGGGAACCATAAACGTTGGATCGAGAAAGAAAAAGCGGCAAGTTTTGTCAACTAGAGAGGTGGTCAAATCTAAAAGGTAATAAAAAATTGTTTTTGCGGTTAGTTATTTTCTTCCTAATGTAATTTGTTTTGTTTCACATAGATACAGTGAAACTGATCCTCACCTAAGAAAATTCAAACGTCCTTGTAATCACGGCACCAAAAAATTCAATTGCAATGCAGTTTCTCTTAAAGAAATCAAGCGATGCAGGGAAAGATTCTACAGTACTTCTGATAAAATCGAGCAAGACCGGAAGTTATGCTATTTAGTTTCTGTTTGCCCTCCCCAAAGAAAACGTCAGAGGCAAACTACAAGAGAAGAAAATGCAAAACCTAAAAGTTTTCATGTTTTTTATTATTTTCGTACAAAAAAACAGACTATCCCTGTTTGCAAAAAGTTTCTAATGGCGGCCCTGGAAATATCAAAAAGCAGGATTAATACTGTAGCAAAATGTATAGATGCTGGTAATGTTCCAAAAGAAAAACGTGGCGGAGACAGAGTTTCGAAAAACAGTATTCAGAAAAAGAAAAATGTTGGTAATTTTTTATCATCTTTACCGGCGTCGGAAAGCCATTATAATAGAAGAAATTCATGTCGCATATATTTGTCCAGTGACCTCAGTTTGAAAAAGCTCTTTGAGCTGTATAACTTCCAATGTGATGACCCCATTCTTAAAGTATCCCTCACAATGTTTAAAAATGTCTTTTACAATAATTTCAATATTGGTTTCAAGTCCCCTGCCTCTGATGTTTGTGGTACTTGTCTTAATTTAAAACACACTATTAGGAAGCAAACTGGTGGCGAGAAAATTAAATCTATGACTGACCTAAGAATTCACAAACTCAGGGCCAACGAGTTCTATAAGTCAAAGGAGATCCCTCCTAAAAGCATATCATTTGCTTTTGATTTGCAACAGGTCCACCCTTTGCCCAAAAGCCCTATTCAAGATGCTTTTTACCTTAGACAAATTAGTTTCTATGCATTTTGTTGTGTCGACATGAATAGCAGAAACCCCACATTTTTTACATGGGTTGAATCTCAAGCAAAAAGAGGGTCGACAGAAGTGGGATCGGCTTTATTGTGCTACCTACGTTCTCTTGATTTGGGGGATTCTGAAACCATACGATTGTTCTGTGATGGCTGCGCAGGCCAAAATAAGAATTCTTACATCATACATATTTTGGCTTGTTGGTTAAGAGAATCTCCTTCATCGGTTAAAAACATAATAGTACATGTTCCTGTTCGAGGTCATAGCTACCTCCCTGCAGACAGAGTGTTCGGGAGGGTGGAAAAGCTGTTAAAGAAGAAAAACGTTATTATGACTAAAGAAGAATATAATAAAGTTTATTCGGATGTTGGGAAAGTAAGGGCTTTGGGTGAGGACTGGTGTTTATATAACATTAAAAACATAACGGAAGAAATTTATATAAAAATACCTAGCATAAAGAATCTTAAACGAATAGAATTGAAAAAATTTCATGGCAAGAAAACCACAACTATTAAGTATAAAGGAAGCGAATTTTACAGGTTTGAGGTTCAAAATGACCCATATCATACTATGACGAAAAGAGGAAAAACCGAAAGTAATTTTAAATTAAAAGTACACCCCCTCGGCAATGAAATAACTAGAGAAAAAAAAACAAAATGTCAGGACGTTGCTAGAAAAACAATTTAATAATGAAGAAAAGAATATTAAATGGGAAGATCTACCAGAGTTAGAGTATTATAAAGAAATAATTTACGGAAATTCGGAAACAGAAGATGAAGCGGCGCAAATAGAGGATGGAGATTCGTAAATAGAAGATGAAGAAAGTTGTGAGTGCTTGGAGCTTGACTGTGTGGCTGTTCATGTTTAACCTTTTAGTTTTGATCAGAATTTATTGTTTTGTGTTAAAAAATAATGTTTCTTTCCGTTTCATTAACAAATCCTGCAAATTAAGACATGTCCATCGGTTAATCAGAGCAAAACCAGACATGTCCTACGTAACCAAGCAAAATGGGACATGTCCAAAACAAATATTTCTGTATTTTTGTTATTTCTGAAAATATTTTTATCCCATTAATGTATCCTAACATTACTGTCATCTTTTATGTAATTCAGGAATTTTAAATGTCAAAAACTTAAGGGCGTTGCTAATAAGAAAAATTCGCAATTATTTAGAAATTAGTTTTACTGGACATGTCCACTTTTGCACAGACGCTCCTCAATTATTAGGCATCGTTTGGGCCTGTAAACATTTCAGACCGTATTTATTCGGCGAGAAATTCAAAATTTACACAGATCATCGACTTTTAGTTTGGCTGTTCAATATTAAAGAACCAAATTCAAAGTTAATCAGGTGGAGACTTAAATTGCAAGAATACAATTACGAAATTGTATACAAAAAGGGTAGCCAAAATACAAACGCTGACGCACTTTCTCGTGTTTGTATTAATGCCATAGAAAATGAAAGTATTCTAGGTAACCCAGGTGAAATAAATAAAGACATTTTAGACTATTTAACAAATTTAGCAGAAACCCCAATCCTAGATCAAGATCCCGGACCTTCAACAAGTAACATAAACAAATCTCCAAAATCCAAAATTAAAATCCTCCAGAACATTCAATTAAAACCTCCTATACCCGAAATTGAAAAATTTGACGACTCAGATGACACAGTTCACAGCATAGACGCTAACGACAACTTTAACGACGGAATACAAATTTTAGAGGATATTATTAATAATAAACCAAATCGAATTCTAATATCCAATAATTCTCATAACAAATTAAACGTAACCTCAGAAAATGTAGGAAAACTCAAAATCTTGAAGGTAAAAATTCCTAAATTTAATAAAAATTTAATTTTAGAATTTCTTAGAGATTATACCAGCGAAAATAAAACTTTTCGCTTGTATTTTCATGACGAAAAAATGTACGCTCTTTTCAACGAAATTTATATCAAACATTTTCATAATCTGAAATTAATAAGATGTACAAAATTGGTAAATTTTGTCAAAACAGAAGAAGAACGTTTACTAATGATAAAGTACCAACACGAAGGAAAACTAAATCATAGAGGCATTCCTGAAACTCTAGAACATCTTAAAAGAAATTATTATTGGCCGAGTATAAAGAACGGTGTAACTAATTACATCAATTATTGTCAAATTTGTAATAAAGCCAAATATAATAGACGACCACCATATATATGTACCTCTTGTTTTAACAGAAACTGTAGGAAAACCTTTGAACTTTTACACATTAATATATTTACTTTCGATAATCAAAATTTTCTAACCGTTATCGATGCATTCACAAAATTAGGACAAGCAATTCCAGTAACTGGTAAAAATGGAATAGAAATTTGCGACGCTTTAACATTATATTTCTCATTTTACGGTGTACCTATGAGAATAGTCACTGATCAGGGTACCGAATTTAAAAACGAAACAGTACAAGAATTATTAAAATTACATAAAATTAACGTCCACTTTACGACAACAAATCACCACGAATCAAACGGACTAATCGAACGCTTTCACTCTACATTAATCGAACATTTAAGAATCTTAAGAGGAGTACACGGCAATCAAAATGTTCAAATTCTTATGAAATACGCAATAATAGCGTATAACAATTCAATTCACTCTGCTACAAAATTTACACCGATCGAATTAACTTTAGGACATACAAATAGTAGAGATCCTTCTGATCTAATAAAAGAAAATTTTTATAACGACTATGTTTTTAACCACAAACAAAAATTAGATAGTCTGTACAAAAATGTTAACCAAAATTTAGAGTCAAAAAAGGAAAAAGTATTAGAAAATATAAATAAATTAGGACCAGAACCTTCCCAATTCAAAGTAAATCAAAATGTTTATAGGAAAACAGACAGAAGAAACAAAAAGGAAAATAAATTTACAGGGCCTTATATAATAACAGAATTCTTAGAAAATAATAAGGTAAAAGTACGAAATTCGAAAGGCAAATATTTAGTTTTACACCTGAAAGAACTAAAACCTAGTTCTCTTGTTACAGATCCTCAATCCTGACAATTGTGAACGGTAACCCACCTCAATTCCATAATATGAACGAAAATCCAGGCCTCCTACCTTTACATTTAGGAACAGCTCAAAATATGATCAATTATTGGTCATTTGTACAAATTTTTGATTTGTCCAATGTTATGACGGAATTTAAATTATTACATTCGCAATTTAGCAAACTTAAATCTGCTTTAGAAAATTCCACTCAACAACAACAAGAATATTACAATTCCTACAAGTTGGTAAGTACGTTAGAAAATAGAATAATATCACAGATCAGGCAAATTATTCCAAATTTTAATATTACGAGAAATAAACGTGGCATTATTAATGGACTAGGATCAATCATAAAAATTATAACAGGTAATTTGGATAATGAAGACGCAGAAAAATATGACCGGGCTATAGAAAACTTGTCAACCAACCAACAAAAAATCAAAACCATCCTTAGTAAACAAATTACGTTACTACAAAAATCCATTGATACATTCCAAAATTCAACAAAGTCTTTAGAACACAATCAGGTAATTTTAGTTTCAAGAATTAGAGAAGCCGAGGCAACAATCAAAAACTCGACGCTAAAAACTACAGAAATTTACGACCACTTTATAGTTCAATTATTTTTATCCGAAATTCAAATTGCATATCAAATGATTTATGACGTACTTGAAAAAATCGAAATTGCCATTTCTTTCTCGAAACTGAACACATTTCATAACGCTATTGTAGATCCTTTTGATCTATTACACGAAATATCAAACATTGACACTCAAGTAACCGACGGTAAATTACCCTTCGAACCAAAGATAAATAACATCTTACTTTTTGAAAAAATAATAAATATCAAAAGTTATAGTAAACAGAATCAGGTCATTTTCATTATAGAGATTCCAATAGTTGAAAACGAAATTTACAAATATTACCACTTATACCCGATTCCTGTCCCAACGAATCACTTATTCAAAGTCATTGTACCCCAAAATAATTATCTTATCCTAAATGAACATGACTATATACTTTTCGACAAAAAATGCAAAGAAATTAGCCCTAGTTAATACATATGTAACGAAGGAAAGAACAAAATCCATCAGTCCACGCCCTGCGAAATTCAAGTGTTAAAATACTCAAGGAACCTCACCGAATGCCGACTTGTACCAATCGAAATTAAGAAGACGAAGTTTCAAAAACTAGAAGATAACAAATGGATAATCGTAATACCTACTGAAAATGTAGCTATCCAAAAATGTCAATGAACCGAAGAAAATGTACCATTACAAGGTACTTACGTAATGGAATTGAACACAGGATGCGAAGTACAAATAGACGGTTTAAAATTGAAAACTTTCCAAAACAAGTGTTTAAATTTATTGAACTTCCAAAATTAATTATTAGTGACAAAAACTTATAGACTTCGAAGTGAACACAAACCCCATATATTTAGACGATATCAATTTAAGTGATTTGAAAAACCTGCAGGAAAATCTTCAAGAACAAAATAAAAATTTAGAAAAACTTTCGGGTAAACCGGTTCATTTTTATAAAATAAGTGTTTGGACATTACTAATTTACATGTTCATGACAATTATTGTGATTGCATATATTTACAGAAACATTTCAGCAAAAAGAAAGAAAATTCAAGAAAATGAAGATAGAAAAACAGAAGAAATTGTGATTTGAACATCCGTTCCACTATATGTTCAAGTCTAAGGGGGGAGGTGTTAGAAGTCTCCAAGGCCAAGCGTCAGCACATGAACAAGTGCTGAAGCGGCGGAACCCACGCTATAATTCTGCTTATTGTTATCTTTGTGCTTAGTAGACATTTTAGCGTGAGAAACTTTGTTTTATGAAATGTTAGAAGTAGTTGTAGTCTGAATTCCACACTTAAAACATCTTTTGTATTTACTGAATAAATTAAAATTTTTTAAAATTGGTTTTTCCTTTGAGGAAAGATATCTCGCGTCACTTTTTGGCTCGGTCATCAAATTTGTATTTCCATCAATTTTTGAACCACTCGGTATTTGTGGTAAAGCTAAACGAATATCGCGAGAACGCAACGAGCGAACGTAAAGTTCATTTAGTTCTTGGTTCTCCACGATTAAAGAAAATAAAACAATTGGAATTCTACTTACAGTCACCGGTGTTTGTCCTGAGCGAAAATCTTACCCAAACACTAACAAAATTGATCGGTTGAGCACAATAGAATATTCTGTTGAATGCAGAAACAGCACCACTAATATTCAACAAAGCTTCGAAAAGTTTACGTATAAAAGAAACCATCGACTTTTATGTCCTACCTCGTATAAGCAAACGCGATGATTTGTTTAAAATACTTGCACGGCGGTTTGTCCTACACAAAGCAGAAACAATACCACTGAAGTACAGTTTTTACACAAGTTCGTTGTATGTCCTACACGATAGAAGCATACACGGTTATTTTAGAAAGAAACTGTACCCTGTCCTACACAGTAGAAGCACAGATCAACAAAATTTTCACAACACAACACTGTTCTGTTCTCAACGTATAAAACATTTACTTAGGCCATAACGCTGGGCGCCACTATAACCTTTGTTTTCTTTGGGTTAAGTAAAAGATTATACGGAGAAACTAACTTGATTTTATTAACTTTTGAAGGTACACTCTTTGTAAACTTAAAATACACGATTCTCCCGAACGCGTAAACACGAACCTTTAACTGCAGCCGACTGCTCCGATGTTGCCAGATTTAAACAGGCGGCAAATTTGAAATTTTTGTCTTCTGGCTTTGGGTTAAATATGCAAAGGCTACGCTGCTCAGTGTAATATGTTAGTATCCAGTGTTAAATGTGTTATTGCTGATGTTATACAGTAGATATGTTCACGGATGGGCTTGCCAAGAGGATATGAAAATTTATAATTAATTTTAGATGCTGAATTAACATGAGGTTTACTAAATTGGCTATCTTGATTTTTTATTCAATGCTGGGCACAATGTACAATCACAAGGTCACATTACATTAATAATCTTTTTCTACACATATATATGAAAATAGCCATTTTTCAACTGTGTACTCTATATGAAAGTGATATTTTTTAACTCTAGAGATGAAAATATTTTCATTTCTAGAAGCGAAAATGAAAATTATTTAGTTTTAATAATGGATAAAGAAACACTTCCATAGCAACGACTAAACAATTACTAATTTACATTGTGACGGTTCGTTTATAATTTTAAGATTATTATGGACTCAGAAAGTGAATACAGTGAATCATGCACACCCCCAAATATATGTGTAGAAAAAATAGCATTTCCTACTCGAGATGAAATACGTTTTTTTCATTCGTGAGATTGCAAATTCTCATCTCACGAAAAAAACAGTATTTTCATTTCTTGTTGTAAAATATAGCATTATTTTACTTGAAATTATGAAATTTTATTTTTTAGACACTAAGTTTAAACTGTAATTTAAGTATGTATTCCATCTGAGATTTCCTGAGAAACAGAATTTCTTATAAAGAATAAAGTTTTTGTCTAAAACGATAAAGGTTTTCCTATGACTGCTTCCAATGGTGTGCTTTGCACCTCGTCATTGTTTAAACAATGACCTCATTTACGTGCGTTAAAAATGAATCATTGTAATTCAGTTCATTCTTTGCCATGGCAATAATACGTATATAACCCAAAAAAACTTATACATAACAAGGTAGATAAATTAAATATAAATTTTCAAACTCGCGTAATAGTTAATTTTTTGTTCTTGATATATAAACTCCATCCGTGGACACACTTTCTAATTTGTTCCAAAAATATAATCGAATTTCCTTTTATTAGAGTAAAAAAATACTTTTTCTACAACTATTTAATTATATGACAATTATTCGGATTTTCTTCGTGAAATATCGTACCCATAATTCACTGCAGTGAATTATGAAATCATAATTCACGGCATTTCGGCCAATCACAAATATAGATTCAATAATCACTGTTTCCCTGATCCAATGATATTTTATATCGACCGCGATCAACTCTTGCTGGAGCTGACAATCGCTCGGGTGACAGCCAAGTGTATCTCGCCATATTACTCGTTTACGTTTTCCAACGTATGCACTTCGGTCGAGTAGGTACCCATTAATCCGAACAAACTAACAATTCAACCACTAAATCTGCCAGAATTTAACAATGGAAGGGACAACTCCAAATTTATATATTACTAACTGCACAAATTTCAATATATATTCCTAGTAAGTAGTCCCTTTATTGAAAAATAAAAATTAATGTATTATGATAGTGTTCCATTAAAGTTATCAAATTTGAGTCTAATTTATTTGTTTAATAGGTGTAGAAAAAGTATAGTATTATATTCGCGATTATGACCTTTATTCACTCAGATGATTTGAGCCACTCGCCTTCGGCTCGTGGGCTCAAACATCATCTTCGTGAATAATGGTTGTCATAATCGCTCATATAATAATATACTATTATTATAATGATAAAAACATTTATTTACAAAACATAAATACAGAACAAAAATAGTGTACCTATATTAACAATAATTATGGTCATTATTGGCATTACTGGAAATGAATAACTCTTCTTTCAATAAAGATTTTTTTAGATATTTGGCTTCATTGTGAGTTGGCTTACATAAAGTTCTTTTTGTGATCTTTCTCTTCTTGGTTGAATGAAATCGGAGTTGTTTATCAATTTTCTTGTTGGCCGATTCATTTTTATTTAAATTCTGAAAAGATTTTATGTCCTTTCCACTATATTCAAGCAAATTATTTTCTGCTTTCATTGTTTTTATCACATGTTTTAATAACTGTGGATCTTGAACTGATTTTATATTTTCTTGTAATCTGCTGGTTTCCGTTGTAATACTGTTTATTAGCTTTTCTTGGTTTGTTTTAAAATTTCCATTAGAACTGGCCACAGTTTTGAGGTGTTGAGTAATTTCAGATAAATTACCATCATTCTTTTTTATAGTCATTGCAGAATTATTATTTTTAATTCCAATACAATGAATGTGCTTGCATATTGTATTCTTGATGTAAAAATCTGGATAGGTACAACTATGAGTAATTTCAGTTCATTTGAACATTTATTAATATCATTAAAGGTTAACAATAAAGTTTTTCTTATTGGTGTTATATACAGGCCATCAACTTATAAAGATTACAATTTATTCTTTGAAGAATTCGAAATATTTTACTCTGAAATTATAACACTTGGAGACATTTTCTTACTAATTGGTGATTTCAATATCGATTTTTTAAATATAAACTCTTTTCATGTCAAACAATATATGGATTTACTAGAATCTCTTAGTTTGTCTCAGTTAGTGAATCACCCAACGCGTATATCTGCGACGACCTGTACGCTGCTGGACCACATAATTACAACGGATCCTTCCATTATTGATCAGGTTGCTGTTGATCCCAATCATGACGTTTCCGATCATTGTGTAATATCTTGCAATGTACAACTAACTGTCAAGCCAACAAATCAAGTTAAATATATAATTCATCGCTCATTTCGAAATTTTAATTATGATTCATTTTTAACTCATTTGTCTGGTTTACCATGGAGAAATATATACGATATGGGTGATATAAACGATAAAGTCAAGTTCCTCACAGAAAATATTATTTCAGTATTTAACATCCACGCTCCTATTATAACATCTAAAATTTCCAAAAAAAAAGGCACCTTGGTTGACAAATAATTTACTGTTTATGATGAACCTACGGGATAAAGCATTTTGCCGCTTCAAGAGAACTAAAACGGTCTTGCACTTTGAATACTACAAGTCTCTGCGAAACCTGGTCACTTCAACTGTTTTAAAGGAGAAAAAGGCATATTTTTCGCATCGTATCTCTACCGCTGGCCGGAAAAATGTATTCAGAGAGCTGAAATTTATGGGTATTGACATGAAGTCCTGCAATCACGTTATATCTGGTCATTTGAGTAGTCCTGATGAGCTGAACGATTATTTTCTAAGTTCCTGTGTAGCAAGTAAAAATATTAACCCGGATTTGATTGACTATTACTCTAACAATAAATTAAGGCAGGATGTATTGGATTTCAACTTTGTAAGTGAGGATGATGTATTGAATATTGTGGATTCGATTAAGTCAAATGCTTCTGGTATTGATGACATTTCTGCTTCTTTGATAAAGTATTGCTTGCCTGTAATTACTTCAGTTGTTACACACATCATGAATTTTGATATTGGCCATAATATATTTCCAGAAACATGGAAGTCCTCACTTGTGATTCCGCACGCTAAAACAAGTAATCCTCAACAGTTTGCGGACTTGCGGCCAATCAGTGTACTACCGGTATTTTCCAAGATATTGAAAAAGATTCTAGCAAAGCAGCTCTTGTCTCATTTAAATAAAAATAATGTGCTTCCCGATCTACAATCCGGATTTCGTAGGGGCTTCAGCTGTGAAACAGCACTACTTCAGGTGACTGATGACATAATTAGATCGGTGGATGACGGCAAATTTTGTCTGTTGATTTTATTGGATTTCTCAAAAGCGTTTGACACGATGGATCATGGAATGTTGATGTCAATTTTACATTATGTCGGATTAAGTGACAGTGCTTTGAAACTCTATTTCAGTTATTTTAGTAACAGACGGCAAGTAGTGAGAATTGATGATCGGTTCTCTGATCCAGGAATTGTTACATGCGGAGTGCCGCAAGGTTCAGTTTTGGGACCAATTCTCTTTATGACTTATACTTCTGTAATAATAAGTTCAATTAAACATTGCAGATATCATTTGTATGCAGACGACACGCAGTTGTATTATTCGTTTTCTGAAGAAGAACTAGATACAGCTCGAATAAATATAAACACTGATTTAAATAGATTTATTGATTTAGCACATCAACACTCACTACTCATAAACCATAAAAAATCTAAACTAGTTTTATTTGGTAAAAGTGCAAATGTGACTCTCAGAAGGCGAATAATGAATAATTTATTAATAGTAGTTGGGAATCATCCACTGGAGTACACTGATTGTGCTCGTAATTTGGGAGTTCAGATGGATTACAATCTTAGGTTTAATGCATATATTGGTAGCGTGGTTCGGAAAGCCTACGGAAATCTTAGACGTATATACGCCATTAGAAAATTTATTGATCAAAGTACTAAGGTTCTGTTGTGTGAGTTGATGGTCCTGTCATTGTTTAATTTTGCGAATAGCGTTTACGGTCCTTGTATTGACGCTGCACAGGCCAGGAGGGTGCAGGTCGTTCAGAATTCTTGTTTGCGTTTGATATTTGGGATACGTAGAGGGCATCATATAACCCACAAACTGAGGGAAATATCTTGGCTGAGTATGCACCACCGTAGAATTTTACATAGCGCCTGCATATTTCACAAAGTTATATTGTATAAAACTCCACCATATTTATATCAAAAAATACGCTTCAGGACCGATGTGCACAGTGTGAACATTCGGAGAAAGGATGTACTTACAGTGCCTATCCACAAACTGCAGTTATTTAAAAGATCCTTTTCGTATCGTGTTTGCACTGTGTACAATGCGGTTCCTGATTGCTTTAAAAGTAGTCTACCCGCGAGCTTTAAAACTTCGTTGCGTCGTCACCTCTCTCATTGGGTCTCCCATTAGGTCGTGGGCCTTTGTGCAATATGATCTTATTATTTTATCTCGTATTTTTTTGCATTGTATTTACTATATTGAGCGCGTCACTATAGTCACTCTACTTTCCGTCTCTTTCCATCGTAATTATCGGTTTCGAATGACTATTTTGTGTATTTACCATTTTGTGAATTTACCATTTTGTTCATAAATATAATATTTGTATAATTCTCAAGAGATTTGTTGCTTTAACTCAGTATCATTTTTTTGTTTGTCGGTTGAGTGGAAGAACAGGTATTATCTTTGTGGTAATAACTGAACTCCGCCGGTTTTCTGCAACGGTATTGAATATTAACATTGAAATTGTTCTTTTTTTAATTTTCTGCAGATAATAAAGACCTTTATTAATGTTATTATTATTATTATTATATGAATGCACACATATTTTGCAAAATGAGCAACTCAGGTTGCAGCATATTTCTTAATTATTCCTTGATACTACATACTCATCTGAGGTATTTTCTGATTTTCTTATTAACCACTGCTCATTGAAATAAGTGACAATAAAAACTTCGTTTTCTGCCCTTCGATGTCGTTCATTTATTCCTTTTATGTGGGAAGAATTTTTTCCTTTAACTTTCTTTATAATTCTATCAACTGTTTTGTCTCTAATAAATTTATTTATCGCAAATAATCCCTTATCTAATCGCTTTGTTTTCTTTCCATCTAAGTATAAATATTTCAAAATCTTGTGCATACTTTTTAGCCTCATGTTGGTATTGATTCCGCAATTTTTTCGATAACAATATGCCCACTTCTTATAGTTACTACCATAATTATTAATAAAATAGGCACCAAAAACTTTTGTTTCCTCATCTTCAATAAATTCATTTGAGGCAGAGACTAGCAACTTTTGAAATTCCTCTTCATCAACACAAGTCTGAAGAGATTTAAGTGTGTGATAAACTAGTGTTTTCTTTTCAGCATCAGAAACTTTGTTCAAGTTGCTTTGCATAATTTCAAAAATAATACTGTCTTTCCTATTTGAAAGCATGCACGCAGCCGGAAATCCTTCGCCCCATTCATCCACCACAAGAAGCGTTGTTAATTCGAAATCATACGCATTCATGCCGTGTGTACTATCAACAGCGATAATGTTATTTCCAAATTTGGACAGCATATTTTCTTGCGAATATTCATTATAATGATGCAGAAATCTTCTTTCTTCAAACGTAGATCTTCATGAATAATATCTTGGGCCTTATAAAATATAATTGGGTTGTTAGGTTCCTGTGCACATTCTTCTACATACATATCAACGCTGAGAGCATCTAAAATAATAAGAAAGGAAAATAATTATGAAATTATTTTACAACAGTAGGAAATGCAATGTTTAAATTTCAATAATTATATTTCATAGTATTACTATTTCTACGAAGGGACAACAAATAAAATTTGTAAACAAAAATTTTAGTTGTCTATTTAGATATGTTACCCTGGAGTATGTTATTTGTTTCTGCTACAAATTAAAACTGCATATAGTGTGACCAGGTTATCTTGGTGAGTCAAAAGAATGTAACAACTGACACTATCTTAAAAAGGTGAAACAACAGGTTGATCGCTCGCTGCATGGAGTTCCGCTCGATTCTATGGTTGACTATTACGAAGGAAGTATGAATGAGTCTTACATACACTTACCGTTTGCATGCCTTACTCCTTCCTGCATTTTTGTATGCTGAAAGTGGATTTAATATTGTGAATGTCCTGTTTTGTCAATAAATCTAATCTCTTTAACTTTTCCTCGTCAAAATTTTCTCTATTCATATCAAGAATTCTAGAACAAATAACAGACACTTAGTCAACAAATACATATGTAGGTATTTATATTGTGGTAATATACCTGGTTATAGGTATACCATTAGCTAACTTTTGTGCGATATCAGATTTATCCTGGATAGGCAAAGATAAATGCTGCACTTCACAATCATGGCCATAATGCGTTTTATAATACTTTGCAGTCACAGATGAATTATTCAAATTTAATGCTAAATTAATATGGCTAGTGCAAGAATAATTTAATTTTCTTGATCCCTGACTCTTCTTTGTCCTTTTCTTGAATGAGAAACTTCTCGAACTTTACCTGCAGACAATTTAATATATAATTTATAAATCAATATGCATACCTATACAGGGTGATTCAGAACGGGCGCCAAGCATCAGGGGAAAGTTCAAAATAAGAAACGTTCCTATGAACAAATACCCAGTAGTGACTACTAAGTAGTACATAGATAGGGTGGTGAAGTTTCCTCACAAATTTATTTCTGATTCAGTATCTTGAAAACCAGGAAAGCTACTTAATTGAAATTTTCGGGACAATTTTCATTTACAGACATCTACAAAGTTGCAAAAAACTAATTTAATAAATCAATTAATTTTATTAACAGAATGTAAGAAAAACTTTAGATAAATAACTGAAATTGTTGAAAACTTGTCTTGTTGTCTGTTTTGATTTAAACTGACGTTTAATAAAAAATTATACGAAACATCAAAAAAGTGCACAAATGACAGTCAAAGGTGTCCAGTTTGTGATGAAAAACTATAAAGTAGGGACGTTCTGAATTTAGAATCCCAAGGTCAGAAACTCTAGCTTTCGGTTATTTTTTTAGGGTTACTATGATTCATTTTCAGGTATGCGAAGCGAAAAAAATTGTTTCAACAAAACGACCAGCAACTTCCATGCACGAGGGTCAGTAGACTACTTTCTGCTCTTGGTACAAAAATAACTATTTAATCAATATTATTGAATGTGGAAGCTACCAGTTTTCAATTTAATTCTCAAATGAATTATGAAAGAAATAAAATAGTAATGTATCTGTCCATACAAGTCGATTTTCAAGCGGCAATTCTTAAAAATTACAATTTCAATACAAATTGCTGGCAGGAAAGGATTATGGTCAATATAAAAACTTACCACTTCTGTTGCATACATACTTAATAACAGTATGTAAATCTTGGTTCACAACATTTCCTCGAGTGATGTACTCCGCACCATAAATATTTTGAACTTCCTTCAACCATATATTGAAATCTTTGAAATATAAGTACAGAATAAAATATTTATAGTTAATGTGCGTAGGTATAAGTATGTACCTTCAACACTGCTAAATGCATGTTCCTCTTGCTCAAATTTTAAATTATGTCGTTCTATTAAGTGTCCTATTAATTCTGCATTCAATCTGAACGAAACTTCACAACCTTCCAAGCACTTAAATGACTTTGCCTCACTGGCATAAGCAATTGATTGACTTTCAATATTATGATTTTCATTTAGATGTCTATTTAATTTGCTTTGTTTGGAGTACACCTTACAACAATATTTACAAACAACTGGCATTTTGAATAAAATAAATTAGGAACCGTAAACACAAATGATAACTGACAAGGGCAAACAAATTGCAAGAACACTCTGGAACTCTGCTTTGAACTGCAGAAAAGGCCTACCACCGTAAACCAGAGCAGTGCGTAGTAGGTCTAACTAGTTCATTACGCAGTAGGCGAGAATAACCACTAGAAGACATAGATGTGGCAACGTTGGAGCCACCGGCTACGAATAAAGGCTCGTGCGTAAACGACTCGGCTGTCGCTGTCAAAAAACTCCCTCCTGCCGACTACCAACCGTTAAGAACTGAAAATACCCACACATGCACACGCACACACACACACACACACACCCACACCTATACGGACGGAAATGTGCCTAGGAAGCTAAAAATTAGTCGCAAAATAAAACTATCGCGGTGCCTGGAAATTTCCATTTTTTGAGAATTGCAAGCCAAAAATGCAGCCATTTCCTCTCTTCCTCAAGTGCAGACCAATTTCAATTTTTTCGGCAAATACTGAAAGAGCGGGTTTTGAAGAAGCTTATTCTTACCATGTACATGTAGTCTACCATTCGAAAGGCATGGACGATCCCGTAAAACAGGTATTTTTTAAGGGCGTCTTGCAACCCCAGGGGTGCTATCTAAAATGAACGTAACGGGACCGACTATCCGTGCAAAAATTTTCGACCTGCACTCAACTTGGCACCCAAAAATGTATTTAAAAAGCAGGAAATTGGAAAAATTTCCGTCAAATCTGGAAACCGCGCTCGACATTTCACCTCAGTGGCGATCTGCACATGGAAATATAAGTTTCAAAGGATTTATAACGCACGACGTGCCTCTGAAGTTCACCCTGACCATAAGACACTGTAATTTTGATGAAATTTTGACAGTTGGGTCTTTCGCGATCGCCTGAAGCTTTTGTTGTCGACTTTTAAATGCAAATTTCTACCCATGACTCCATGGAGTCATAAAAATAATACGCTTGCTGCAACACTGGGTGTCATGAATACGGCTAAAAACTGCTCTAAATTAAAATCTAAAAATACTATAGGAGTCATCCGCTTTTATCAGAATCAACAAAGTACTCATTTGTTGAATCAGAGTTGGATAAGTCAGCAGGTGGCAAGTGGTACTGGACAGTTCGAACAACCACTCCTCGAGCAAATATCCCGCCAGGTATTGAATTATAGAAGGAATTCAGATTCTTTTGTGCTACTTGATATCACAGAATGTTACTCCAGTTAACTTTTATTGAAACATTCATAGCGTGTCTCTACGTACATTACTTCAACGAACAGGGTTCATTTGATAGGTTATTTTTTAAATATTTTGCGTTCAAAATAATTACAGGAAGCTGCAGACCACTGGCGTCGTCCTCTTAAGACTCTTCAATGCAATGCTTTGTAAATAATTGATGATTTATGTAATGTTCAGGGGCGGGTGGGCCAACGGGGATTTCGGGAGATTTCCCGAAGGGCCGGTTGCTTCGGGGCCGGTCTGGGCCGACCGATGTGTAAAAAACATGACATTATAAAAAAATTGGCAGCCCGTACAAAGCGGGCAGCCGAAAATGCGATTATTTTGGAACTTGAAAGCGGCCGGTCTAATCGGTAATCGCCCGCACCGCACAGCGTGCGTGCTTATTGTTTTTTCGGCTTTCGTCGCCCCATCTCGAGTCTCACCCGGTCGTTCGTCGTTAAATTATCGAGATTTTAAGTTTAGTTGTACTTTTTTTGAAATGTTTTGTATTAAAAACCTTAAAAACCCGATTTGTATTTTATTAAAAAATAAATAAATAAAAAACTTGTGTTTCAGCTCCGACGCACGACTGGAGTTTACTCCTTGATAATAGGGTGCACGCGAATGTCAGTTTTATACCCAAATGTGTATTTATCAGATGGTTTATGTTCGAAAATGTCCAACTGCATCAAAATATAAATTGTTTATAAATTCAGTAATTATGTGACAATCTGCTAAACGTCAATCCCACTGGCAATGAAATAAATACTTTTCCTGGTGTTCGAATATCCGTTGATTCACATTTCGGCACTTAGCAATATTTGGAGTATTTAATACTAGGTTTTTCCATAATAAATCAAAAGATTCAACAAATGTAGGAACGAACAAACACTGCAAATGCTGACTTTACAACGCCAACATCTATATCTACTCTATGCCATTCTATTTTCACTATTTCCATGCTCTATGCAGTCAGACATAAACAGCCGTATCCATAGATACATACATAATTTCAATGTACGTAACGCGTTACTTTTAGTTAACGCGAAATGTAACGCTTGATTTTACTACTCATAAAATTTCCGTACCGCGGGCTATAACTGAAAATCGATTCTTAAGGAGTAAACTCCAAAAATTACATGTACAAAGTATAAAAAATGGGTATTTTCTGTTTCTCAAAAAAAATTGGGCCGGAGGATGTCAATGGTTTTTCGGGCCGGTAAAACCTTCCCCACCCGCCCCTGGTAATGTTTTTAGTTTTTCCTAGATAGGTACTTCTTTCGCATCACAAAAATATCACTGATACAGTTTTATTCAATCCTAAGATATTTAATTTTCAAAACTCCTCTGCATCTGTCAAAATATCCGAAAAAGAACTCAAAAATATGCAATTTAGAGAAAAGTCGTCTTATACTGAAAAACTTCCAACAAACATAAGACTACTGCTGGTAGAGCAGGGAAGTACGTAGAGATCCAAGGATGTTCCAACGTTCCAAGCCCAACGGTATGTTTAGGGTAGCATCCCATATAAGATCTCGTAGTACACAAAATCTGGATTTAGTTCTATAATTCAATGTCTGGCGGGGTATTTGCCCGAGGAGTAGGTAGTTGTTCGAACGGTCCAGTAGCACTTATACTGAAATTGTTTGAGAAATCTAAAAATGCCGTCAAATAAAGAGTTCAATAAAGTAAGTTGCTGGGAGGACGAACTGGGACAGCCTGTATAAGTGTAAATAATTTTGAATCATAGCTCATTGAAAATAATTCGATTATTTAAAGAAATATCGTGAAATCTAATAGACATGATGGAAAATCCCCTGGTAGGTAGTGGAGGATGCAATATGTGTTTCAAACCAAAGCTCGTCTTCTCGCATGTAATATAATATTAATATTATTAAGTGTGCTTGTGTTTTAGAATGCGAAAATATTGATAGCTCAATAATTCGTTAGGGCAGCCGGCTGCCACGTTCAAAACCTGGATTCCAATTCCGGTCAACGCTTGTTCGCATTCTTCGTGGGGGGGGGGGAGTTATTGTGAAAGATTCCCGTGTTTAAAATCATCCTCATTGCCAGGAAAATTAACAATTTCCCTTTGACATGAATTTCATTTTAAGTTCATTAAATTTTTGTGGAAAAACGCAAAACAATTAAAATTATAAATACGAACTTTCTTAAGATTGCATTAAATATTCCTGATGACATTTATCTTGAAGTTGCTGACTGCACTTGTATTGTGTTCCCATAACATTAATAGGGACTATAGTAAAATTCACATGTGTTGCCTTATTGAAAAAATAAAAAGTGTGAGTTATATACGCCTTAGCTCAGACAGCTGTTATACGGTGAGACTGCTTCCTTTGTTTGCTATAGTTTTTTTGTCGCCTTATTTTACAAAACGCTCATAAAATTTGTTTGTTTAAGCAGAAAGGGGAATTTGCTTTTTACGATGGTGGTATATTTATTTACCATGCCACATTAAAAGGAATGCACTTGCACTTACAGGCCCGCCAAATGAGTTTTTATTAATTATACATACGCAACTATTTTACCATTTTGAAAGAACTGAATTTTATTTTTACGAGATGCCTGCAACGACCATTGGAAACTACAAATAGAAATCCGCAACCATTGATAAATGGAACACCCGGTGAAGAAACAATAATATTGCTTTGACGTGAACCGAATCGACTCTCCCATAGATACTTACACAGAACTGAATCACAACACTTTTTAGTGGGTCGTATAGTCTTACATTATCACTTTCTTTTGATATTACGAGTACTTGACTTGACCGCACTTACACGTATAGTTCAGGGTTGAGGGAAGGCAGATTGATATTCAGTGGAATAACATTGTTGTACTTGTTAGTTCTCCAGTGGTCGTTTATTCATCTCTGATGACCAGTTTTTGACAATCATACTTAAATGGGGGTCTACGGACGGACGGGCGGACGGACAGACGGGCGGACGGACGGACGGACAGACGGACGGACGGACAGCAAGGCAGGTAGGCAGGCAGGTAGGCAGGCAGGCAGGCAGGCAGGTACGCAAACAGACGCCAATAGAGTTTCTTACGTTATTTTAAATCAACAATAAGATTATAGAATAGAAATGCTGTCAGTGTTACCCTCGTGCAGATGGATTTGCTTTCTGATGCATGGTCGCTCAAACTAATAGCTGAAAAGCAAAATATTTCCACAAGAATTTAGATTCCCTGCTTTATTTTAGACAGATTGCTGGTAGGAATATTTAAAGTATTTGGATAACGATTGGAACGCAGGAACAATATTTCTCTGGTATGCCGGCATTCCCCTGAAACAGCATATTATGGCGGCTGTAGCGAACACTAAATGAAAACAGAATTAATTTACCGGGCACAAATATGTTTTAGCTGGAATTATATTCATAGGAAGGTAGAAAAAGACAATATGTTTCGTTTAGTGGGAAGGCAACAATGTAGTCTACTGTTGTGACTTCTAAAATAGCTTTTTATTTTTGGTGTACAGTTTTCATTAATTCTTGATTTTTACATAACATGCTAATAAGATCTGTTTCATGTTTGTCTAAGGAACTGCAAAGCATTTCTCTATGTCGTATAGGGGTATACCAAGAAAAAGCAGTTCTGATGCAGATGTCATTACACCAAATTCAGCAATGTGTGCATACGGTATAATACGTAGGTACGAGACGAGCTGAAAGAAAGACACTGACGTATAGAAACACCGAGGAGTTAGATTTAGGTGCAGTATTAAATGGAAAATGTAAAATGGGTAACAATGATGCAGAACGTTTACGACATATTCGTAACGTTCCATTTACGCTGCTTATGCGGTATCGACGTAGTTCCGTACATCCCATTTCCGTACAAGGCGAAATCAGTGGCAATTCCGTACACGATGCACGTGTCGCGATACTGGGGATCATTTGTAAGAAACTGTCATTAGCAATAGTAGTAGATAGTTGCGTACAGGTACAATCCCTTAGTGACCGTATACTCGGAGAGCATTCTAAGAATCACCCGGGTTGTTTACGTAGGTACCTGAACATAGAATTTTGGATTTAGTTCCATTTCGTGCGTTCCCGTTTCGTGCGTCTTCGTATACTCGGAGAGCATTCTAAGAATCACCCGGCCAAAAAAGTGGTGTTGGCCGTCACTGAATACGGCCAAAAAAGTGGTTCCACGGTCCACTATTTCCGGTATGTGGGCAAGCGGAGCGTTTAAGTCCCTCCCCCCAAAACAAAAACATTAACATTTGAAAATAATAGGAGAGAAATTTTCATCGACGCACGAAACGGGAACGCACGAAATGGGACTAAATCAAAAATTCTATGTTCAGGTACCTACGTAAACAACCCGGGTTATTCTTAGAATGCTCTCCGAGTATACGGTCATTAAGGGATTGTACCTGTATGCAACTACCACTATTGCTGATGACAGTTTCTTACAAATGATCCCCAGTATCGCGACACGTGCATCGTGTACGGGACGGCCACCAATTCGATTGTGTCATGGTCCAGTTTTCGATACCATCATACGGGAGGGTGGAGGAAAGAGCAAAAACTGTGAGGAGTACATATTTAGTATTTTTTAGAATAATAAGTTTTTACTGTTTACCTAAGTATATAATATAAGTTCTTGTTTGAACTGCTTTACTTCACCTATAGGCAGGCGAAAGGCATCTAAGTAATAATAAAAAATGTATGTACCTCTCTATCTGGATATAAAGCGCTCTACTGACTGGGAAATTGGTAATGAATTCTTGAATGCGAGTACCTACATGAATGGAACTTAATAATATTAGTCATTAATGAGTATGTCAGCATCACATGAATTAATATCCTACAACAACTACAGTTAGTTAATATGTCATTAGTAATAATCAGTAACTCATATTATTTTTTGTGGAAATACAATTTTTACTACAAAAACAACTTATCCGTTCATAACTTTATCATTTTATTTCCTCGTTGCTACTAGGTATGTGGATGCAAAAACTAGTTATTGATTATGGGTCAGATATCAGCACGAGCTTGTTGATAGGCGACTCCCACAGGAAAAGCAAACTAACCCGTAAACATAATCGCGATATTGATTATACTTTCAAGGAGAAAGATATAGTCACGTGAGATTTTCCCAGGATGCATTCGTTTTATCTTCTGAATCGTGTGTGTGATACTAAAAACGTTGCAACCAGTAAACGAAAAATAAATTAAGAGCAAAGCAATTGCTTTGGGTACCAATTATCCAGTCAGGTTGAGTAGTGTGCAACTTTAAGACGTAAAGTTTCAGATGTTTTGCTGATAACTCTTCAGCGGTTTAAATTGACTACAATTAGCTCCAAGTCTGGAATGCCGGCACAGTTCTATCCATCAATTACATTTTTCAATATATAAATGAGATTAGACGTAAGTATATTAGACTATCTTTAGAACAAGATTGTTATCAGGTTATTGACTGATGATAGGCCGATGGTAATCTTGTTACATGAAACAAAATAACTGTCAAAGAAGAAAGCACATACGAAGAACTGATCAGAAGAGTACATACCAGACCTACTGAACTAATAAAATTAATACGGGAATCCCAACGTCACCGCCATTTTTGGAATTCGATATTTTTTATATATGATCTATCTACCACCCACCAGGACGATAACAGTACGATCATGACTATCGTTACGACAACTCGGTCATCGACACACGCGATTCATAATCTACAGGTCGTCGTTTATAGCCGCGATATTTATACAAAATTCTAGTAGAATATAGTATTTTTCAGATTTGTTGGCGTTTGCGCCGCCATATCCGATTATCCAAGCAACCGCCAGCAGTTCAGTAGTTTCCAAAATTTTGCTGTTGCTAGGAACCGCGACAAGCGTGTGCGCCGCGACTCTGGACACGGCACACGGCAATGAGCATTTTGACGTTTTCTCTCAACAAATGTATTCTTTTACCTACAACATTAGCCCGTTCACACAAAAGACACCGGTTATTTTGTAGTTTGTACTTAAATCTGCTATTGGTTATAAACGCCACAAACTTGTGTCAGAAATATCCACTATTTGTTTAATTTAATTTAATTTTTAATGTACCTACTTAATGTGTTATTTCTTTTCTTTCACGGAATAAATAGCATTCCTTACTTCGGTTTTAATGCTGTCAGTTACATCTTCACTTTTTAATTTTTATTTGCTGTGCCTTTTTCCGGGCGTTGCAGCAGACAAACCTCGTTTTTCCTCTCCTACTATGCGCGACGCGCTGAGTAGACTTACTTTTGATGCATCGGCCAATCGCTCCTGGTCACAAGTTAAAGGCAATAGGGGACCATTATTTTCCTTCTCTCGAGTAAAGTATTCAAAAATATTTCGTAAAACTTCTCGACACTGTTTGATAAAAACATTTCCAGGCATATTTATACCTGACAATCAAACTGACAGTTATACTTGAAACGCAATGATTTGTAATAAATTGCTTGGTGACCACTGGATATTGCAAAATAAGCATATTTCACACAAACATAGTAAGAAAGAGTGAGATCAAATACGGAACGTGAGAATATTCTCAAGTCATCTTACGGCAGCAATTAAAATTCAACAAATCCATTTTACAAAAGGGAGAAAGACATATGAACGTAATGCGCAGATTACTGCATACACACGCCAAGATATCTGAAAAGAACTATACCATGTTTATTGTAATTTTCGTCAATTTGGCTGTTCATGCAAATTTCACAAATGCGCAAATAAGATTTTTCACCAAAACAAATGCCACCGCGGTTATTTATTTATTTTTATGGAAAAGATGAAGATAAATAACTTAAAACTATTACAAAATTTACTTATATCCGAACACATCGACTATCCGAAAATCGGACAAAACTGCACTTCTTCCTCAAAAATATGGATTTCCATTCTAGCACGCAATTTGATAGATTGTACGTTGTCTCGCCTACTAAAGCTGATAATGTTTGTGCTCTTTTAAGAGGGTGCCTATAAATACCAAATTACTCATAGGCAAATGTCTCCTGATTGTTACAATTGAAATTGTGACCAGTTTGTCTGACTGTTTCGAGGAAATCACACTTTTCGAAAGTCTAGTTTCTTGCCATAGCTGTCTGCGCTGCCTGCGTGATTCTATACAACCCTGTATCTACGTACTGCGTGCTGCGGTGCTTCTACTTACTAGAAGCGTTGACTGATCAATCAACGCTAGAAGGGTTTTTCTTTAGATGTTTAAATATAGCATGTTTTACATGTGCATGGAAAACCACAGACCACTGGTTTTGTCCTAGTGGGACTCATCAGTACTGTGCAGTATGCAAACATGTTTACACATTAGGAAAAATTCCCTGGAAAGGTCACGTCATGGTGACCTAATAGAAGTCATGCTTAACTAGGCGGTTCAGTTAGAAGTCAGTGCCGTTACCACGTCGCCAAAATCTGTAGTAACACGAACGTGGTTTATAATTAACATAATTAATATAATAATAATATAATTAATTCCACCTGGTCACTGGTAACGTTGCCATGACTACTTCATCTTAAACTGGTCGTATTTGTATCAAATCATTTGCCTAATTCTATTGTGCTTGCCATTTCTGCTACGTAATAGTTATGTATGCCATTATGACGTGTTAAATGTTTTGCTCGTTTACTAATTTCACGCACAAAGACAATTTGGACATTTTAATTCACAATATACAAAATAATTGAAGATCTACCAGTTCTGTGATTTTTTCACCAGTCGGTCTCCCCCGGGGTCCTACAATCTTGAAACCGGTCACCCATCCAAACGCAAACCGCGACGAGCAACCGCGACGAGCGCTGTTTTACTTCAATCCCCGAAAATCTGTCAGTATACCGGCGCAGCTAACCTACAGCTAGTGATGTGTAACCATACTGGATAGGCCCATTGCCGTCTAGGCCGTGAAAGCTGTGCGAGGCATAGCTGTTGTGTATGCAACCTGTAGTACTTACGTATCTCCAGCCTTTTCTAAAGCGAAGAGGTGATCAGGTGTTTTTGTCCAGGTAGCAGCTTTTTGTTTACGATGGTGATATATTGCGTTGCTTACGACTGTAAAAGCATTCAGCAGCCATGTAATAACTTATCGTTTCGAAGGGTAGGTAGTAAATTTGGTTGAGGATTTACATGAAGTGCAACTTCATGTTACGCAAAGAAGGTTACTGAGAAAATACAAGGGAAAAAAAGCCACTTTGCACCAGAAATTAACGAAAACTGTTTTTTCTGTTGTATTTAGTGCTTCTACTTACAACCCTTTTACCCAGAATAGAAACTTATGCTATGGTCTCATAAAAATAAAGAATAAAAAATAAACAAAGGATAGAAGAGATAGGATGGTAGGACACCTTCTGACACGAAGGAATATTTCGCGACATACTAGAGATATGCCCAGATTAAACTATTGCTCTCAAATAGGATAGGAGGGGATGAAGGTGCGCGTCTAACCAGTCTTTGGATTGAGAACTTTATGATGATGATTCTCATCTTAAAATAATAGCCAATGTTTTTAGGTTTTGTCCAAAATTCCAAACTAAACCGAAATTTACCAAGCATTTAATATTTAAAATATTACCTAACCAAAACCTGAGCCAAAACCTGAGTTGGTATTTAACACTGCTGAATTTTTTGTTGGTCCCCTCTGAAATTCAAACGGCTGCAGGCCTGTATATTTACTTCTTCTTCTATGATAAATGGTATGCTCATAAGTTGTAAATCAGCGAATAAAGTAACATGGTAAATAAATATCTACTTGAAAATACATTTACGCGAGACTAGTTTTATTTATATTTATTGATTCCTAACTGAAAAGCCAGAAAAAAGCAAGTGTGAATATTAAAATTTAGAAATATCAATTCCTCTGTTATCCGCTTAATCAAGTCAAACAGCTGTTCGTATGAGAGGGTAAACAATAGACGGACTTAAAAAGGAGATAAGTAAGTATTGTGGGTTGTCTAGCTCTTGAGCAGTAATGTTAGATTTAGGGAATTTTCAAATTGTCAAAAAAAAGAAACAAGCTGGGTAGTGATTCGTTAGACCCCGTAGTAAGATTAAGATTTTCAAGCAGTAGCTATCACCAACATTTTTCGGTTAGGTATCGATGTTTCTTTAATGAATTGAAAAAAATTATATGAGTAGTTAAGTTTACTTTGTAGACGATACAAGTTCATAACTATGTAATTTTGTACCTAATAACGGAGTGTAATCGTGGATTTTTTATTTTTTAATATTGCAGTATGAAAAATTTTATATTTTGGAGAATTTTTAATTATTTATGCGAGGTTTGTTTGTAAAAATAAACGTTATTTTGCATGAAACTTCTTTTTTGAGTTTTCCGACGCCCTAATCTGGAGAATTCTAGGGATAATTTGGGCAAAAATGAACTAGGGAATTCTATGGAAAATTTGCAACACTGCCTCAGGATTTTGATCCCTACTCGTCTAATATCACTGCTCTTGAGATGCTTCACTTTCAGTTCCATTTGCCGCCGCGCCGGTTGGCTACTAAGTTCGATGTTGATTAAATTCAAATGTGGAACGTTTCGGTGCGATATATTCTAACTTGAAATCGTTTCATCATCATAAAGTTCTCAGTCCGAAGACTTGTTGGACGCATACCTCCATCCTTTCCTATCCTGAGCTAACCTACGCATTTCCCTAAAAGTAGAACATCCTACATCCCAAACTATTTGAGAGCAATAGTCTAATCTAGGCCTACCCCTACCTCTTGTTATTCCTATCTCTGACTAGTATGTTGCGAACTAATAAACCTTCGTGTCTTAGAAGGTATCCTACCATCCTATCTCTCCTATTCCTCACTGCCTTCTATAAATTTCGCTTTTCTCCAACTCTTTCTAATCAATACCTCTCTGTTGCTAACCTTATCTATCCACAGTATCTTCATCATGCGTCTATAGCACCACATTTCAAATGCTTCGAATTTTTTCCTATCCGCTTCTGCTATCGTCCAAGTTTCGCACCCGTACAATGACGTACTCCATTCATACGTTTTTAAAAGCCTCTTCGGAGTTTTTACATTTATCATTCCCGAGTTGTTCCTTTTTATTAAATGCAATTCGGCCCTGCGCTATTCTTTGTTTTATATCTCTAGAGCTCCTATCATCGCGAGTTATCTTCTCGTTTCCAATTTGTATTTTCGTTTTACTCCTTTTTTCGCGCCCCCTACACACCAAAATTTTGGTTTCCTTTCTATACCATACCATAGCCCTCCGTCAAAACCGCTTCCATAAAAGTGGCACTAAACTTATCTATCGCGTAAATTTTAAAAAAATATTTGCTTATTTTTTATACTCATTCAACACCCTAAAACGTCATAACTTGAGTATTTCTACTACCTAATTTGCTGATGTATAACATCCATCAGCAAATGAAGTTAAGAAAAGTAAACACTTCAGAGCGATAAAAAACCCTTTTGTTCAATTTGATGATTGTCCATCTACACCTGATTATCTGATGGCATCACGCATTGGGCATTGAATATCGAATACAGAATATGTACAGCCTGAAGAATTTATGTGGTGCACGTATTTTGTTTTTGCTCTATCTAAAGATCACGATTTAGCTGTTGTTCCATGTAGGTACAGCATGTAATAACCCTGCTGGATAACAGCCCATCAGATTATCTACTTCACTACAACGCTAGATAGCTTTTTGAATTTATTTAACCTAAGCTTTCTCTTCTCCACATGCAAATGGGGCGGAGCAGAACAAATCGGATTTGAGAGTCATTCACATTTCATTTGTTTCCCATCCATTACGGCTAGTCATCGTTTAATTTTTAATTGGAAATTATTCACGTCACTGTCACTTCTTTTGGTTAATTGACTCAAACGATGTAGTTACCTGACTCGTGCGCGTTCGCGCTTATCCAATTTCTGTCAATAGCTTTCCGTGTGTATTCATTTAAAAAGCATAACGAGGGAATGGACGTGCATGATTATAGCCAATGTCTTATGCATCCACAATACATTAACTCGAAGGCCGCATTCAGTGCAATGTATACCTATGCACGTAGCATGCTTATCGTCGACTATTTACACGTAGTGTGTATTTAGTTCTCTATATTTTAGTTTTTTCTTTGATATTATTTGCCAATGCATATTTAAAAAAAGCCTACATTAGGAGGAAGAAGAACAACACATTTAAAATCAACATCAACTTGATTTTGCAGTAATGACCATTTCGCACGCAGACGATTATTTGTATGCAAGTCAAATAACAAATCACTGGGTACATACTGCTATCTACTGCTATCAGATTTTTGTTACAAATAAAATAAAAACGAATAAGGGGGCTTAAAATTTTGGTAAGAATTCAGTTCAAAAATAAAGGATGAAAAGTATGTAACTCATTATTATTACTCAGAATGCAGAAATTTATCCACCGAAGATTATTTTTAGGTCATGGATTTGCTCTCCCCTGCCGCTCATCTCGAGTACCAACCAGCTGTCTGCGAATGAACACCGAATGTCAAGCGAAGGTCAAATACCAAAATCGAATTTGGTTTTTGGTATTTCAGATCATTCGGTAGGTACTATAAATATGAGTAGCACAATAAAAGAAAGGCAAATTCAAGTTCAGAGATGATTGCAAATCGGTAGGAACGAAAAAACAGGAAAAGTTCGTTTTTCGCCATTCGGCATTCGTCCATATATTGTTTAGATGGTTTAACCACAGATATGTGGGTATAGTACCTTACTGTGCAATAATGGTTCAATTTGCGTACTGTCTATTTTCGCTTGGTCCCTCTTCCCACAACGAGATTGCGACGGCTGGCAGTATAGGTAACTAGGTAATTAGCAGGCCGTGTGGTACAGGGGCACATAATTAATTTGAGACTACATAGCCATGACTACCTACTTTATTTCCAAAACGTATTCGATTGTTAATACAGCTATTTTAGGTTTCTGAATTTATTATTACCATTATGAATATGAGTTTTCAGATACCAATTTATATTTAAATTAATTAAATAGCGGGCATGTGATTAATTCCCCGATTAATTTAAAAGTTTTCATTTCGTTTTGATTCAAACTTAACATTAAAAGATACTTCATATCTCGCTTGATATGAGTTGAAGAAGCTATGAAAATGATTAGATGGATAGATATTAAGTATAATGAAACTTTCTATGGCAACAGCCCCATAAGCAAGAAGTGTTTTGGTGTTAAACAAGTTTTAACATTAAAAATGTTTTTAGTATCCTATATGGGGATCATATTCACTGAAAAGATTCTGTTGCATTTGCCACATACGTCACGCGGTGAGAGCCGAACGCTAGCGGTTAAAGTCGAGCGTATGGCGGCGCGATAGACGGAAGACGGTTAGACCAAAGACGTCTAGAATGGACCTAGCGTCCTTATGGAACAGCTGATTTTGTTTTGAAGCCTACACGTTCGTAGGCCAACGGGTCGCGGGGATCGTTGTTTGTTATTATATTCAAGCAACGGACCAAGCGAATGTTCCGCGATATTCAGTTTCCGCGGCGGCACCTGTTCACTACACAACTGGTCGGATGTTTTGTTTTGTCTTTTCCACACACAAACGCTTAGACTGTTAGTATTCACCCTGCTTCAATCGAAAATTAAATAGCTAAGTCCCCTCTACAAGTCTTTGGGTTAGACCACTCGCGGCTAGAACCCACGCCGTCACAATGACGCACTCGTCTTGATTGGTCAGCGCTCAACACAAGCGGATACCTACAGCTTGCGAGAATCATTCCCACTTTAAAACGCATGTGCGTGCTCTTTATATTCCAGCGTGATGGCGATCCTCTATCTGTTCTTTTTGACCTGGCCGATTTTTTATTCAAAAGAAAAAGTGAAATATATTCTGGCGTGATGGCGATCCCCTATCTGTCCTCTTTAACCTGACCTATTTTTTGTTCAAAAGAAAAAAGTGAAATTAACATAAGAAAAAAGAACTGCGGCGAGGCGCGAACCCCCAGCGTTGCGACTTGGGGGGCTGACCCACCGACCACTGAGCCAGGAAGGTATGATGGTAATAATGTTTATGAAAATAGTATATAAGTAAAAAATACGCCCGTTGCCGTAAGTCCGACAATATATTAAGAATGCACAATCTAAACTCTATTGAGCTTTACGCAGTTGCTGACGTCACATTGAATCAGTAACACTGCCACCCGCTTATATTCTAAGCGACCGATAGTAGAGCTGACCAATCAACGCGAGTGCGTCATTGTGACGGCGTGGGTTCTAGCCGCTTCTGGCTCGCTAGACCGCTCAGTCTGAATGAAGCCTTCATTCAGAGTGCGACCATCTAGCGTCGCAAATGTGAGAATGCCACAACAGGAATGCACTTAAACATCGGCGCAGGTGTTTTATGAATAATTATTTAACACGCTATCGCGTATGTGAAAATATCCCAAACGCACAAGGGTTACAGTCTGCTTCGTCATTTTCAATGTCTCCCCCGGTTGCATCTTTGCGAAGGCTGTGAATTAGTAACCACCTTAGGATCAAGAAAGTTTCGAAGTTTTTACTGAAAATAATTTTAAAAAACTGGCGCCACACTTATTGAAACTTTCTACAGTTTCTTGTTATACATACATGGGTTAATAAGACGCATAAATGGCGTTGCGCTGTGATAAAACTGGGCGCAATTTCTCCCGAATACGTGCCTGTCGCTCCTTCAGTCAAATCTCCATGAAGAGGCTTGTTGAACCCCGAGTTGCATGTACGGGATACCATGCGCGATCGGAAGATTTTGTGGAGAGCTTCATATCTGGGTGTTATTAGTCTGTGGTTTAACAATGTTCCACTTAACAATTTCACTAGTTATGTCAAATATATTAAATTTAAGTTAAAAGAAGACGTCAACGATTTGGAGATGTTGACATAAATACAAAGCGAAAGGAGGAGAAAATTGAAATATTTTTATTGCTTTATTGACGGCACTTGTAAGACAACTAACAGCAATTGGAAAGTTTGTTTTTAGAAAAATTTTATTTAAAGTGTTATATTACCGTTTGATGTTTTCGATAGTCTTACGATTCGACGGTGCAATTTACCGTTATCGTCCGATGCGAAAACTCGCTTGTAATGTAGATTTTTCCAATAAAACTATTTTCAAAAGCTGCTTGCTTCATTGATTTTATCTCCGGTGTTTATCCTATTCACGTTACGCAGACTACCCAATCCTTGTAACTCAAAAATGAACAACCAAGAAAATGGTAATACAACCAGTTCACTTCGCGTGTTTTCAACTTAGTTAAAGAATATTATGATTTATATTAATAGTCACCTTGAATATAAATGAACGAGAAAACAAACCGAACTGATGCCGCCGATGCAGTTGTGCAAGAGAAATTAGCCGAGACATTCTACAACTCTTATCTGACTAATTGAAAAAATTCCTGGATTAGCACTCAGATAAATATGCATGTCTACAGACTTTTGTATTGCCATACCCAGTTACCCAGAATAGTTATTTTTGTTGCAGCTGCATCTTATTTTTGTCGTACAGTGGTTACAGCCATGTAATGCAGTCTAAACAATTCCTACTGGCTGTATGAATTCCAAGAAACGTTCTGACTGCAAAGCAAAACATACCGACTCGCCGGTTTACATTCTTTAATAGCAGGTATCATACATAATGTTTTCCGTTACAGCATCCACAATGAACTCAGGTACTGCACACCTTTCAAACAAGAACGGAATATTCTTTGCAGAAGAGAATAATGTTGAAAAGAAAACAAGCCTGCCATACATTCAACGAAAAAGACAAATAAGTAACTTCGGTAAATGCCTGCCGACACCCATCTGCAATTAGGGAACTATTTCTGGAACGAATCGATCTAAAAACTTTATTCGCGAAAATTAACTACCTCAGCTAACTGTTCATAAAACTCATATTTTGTCGGTGGTGGCGGGGTCAGTGGGTATCTGGGTATTTGTTCATCGGAAAGATTAACTTTACGATCCGGAATTTAATCCCAAGTTTAATGTGTTGCTTTTAATCTGCAACCTTTAGACGTGTGGTTTTGAAGAGCAGCTTACTCGCTGTTCCTAAGTGGTCTATTCGTATGTTCGCGACTGTGTCTTCTATCTTCCTGAGTATCCTAACATCTCCCCACTATGATCATCTACTTTAAGCCGTCCTTCTATATTTTTCTTGGTCTTCTCAGATTTCTTTTGATTCATAAGCCCTTTTAGTCAGCCTTCCCTCTTCCATACGGTGCAAGTGCCACGGCCAGAATGTAATTGATATTCCTTCATTTTTTGTTCTCCTGCTTTTGTGATTGTCGATAATCTTCCTTCATTTCACGGTTTCTTCTGATTATTCCTGTTACTGTTATTTAAAATCACATTTCTGCACTTCTTATCCCTGCTTTTTAAATTGTCAGTTAATACCTGATAATTATATAGCAGCCTTTACACGTACACTCAATCCCACGAGATTGGAACGCGCCGCTCCAGTCATGAACGATATCACTCGTTCTTGGAACGGCGCGGTCCGAACGTGCAAACAAAAGCTACCTTTACACGTACGCTCCATCGCGTTCCATGGAACGCGCCGCTCTAGTCATGAGCGATATCACTTGTTCTTTGGAGCGCGGCGGTCCAACCTTGCAAACAAAATAATTTACAAATTACGTCAATATTGATTTCACGCAGGGAGGAATTAAAAAGGAGAATCGTTTACGCGTAAAAGCAAAATTATAAAAATTATTCACGAACGGATGGTGTGACGTTTGAGTAGGATGATGTGGTATCGTGAGTGAAGTCGCGCGTAATGCAAGGGATTATACCACGTTTCAATCTTTTGCTCTTGCCGTAGACTGAATAACTAAAGACGCCCCACCAATGGCTTAGTTTTTAAACGTTAGTTTTGACAAATTTCTGAGATGTCACTAGAGGCAAATATAGGTAGTTCTGAAGCTTTCACAAGACGCATATTCGTCTTTTGCACTCTATCGTATTAAACGTCTTAAGTTAAACATAAAATAAAGTTACTGGAATCTAAACATGTTTCTAACTGTCGATGTCGGCTCTTTTTTGCCTGTACGACGACTTCAAATTCAATAACAAATGACTTGGGGAACAGTTATCAAATATAGTAAATCTACTACAATCCTATTGCATCACAAACTTATCACTTTCTTTAATTAGCAAGTTCTTCATAAGAAACCCTTCGCATGTGCATGGGGGATCCGATTGTTTCACGACACATTTTCTGGTTGTCACAAAATTCGAAAAAATGCAAGAGGAACTGGAACCCGAGATATGCAATACATCATAAGGAATCCTTGATCAGCCAGAATGAGACGAATACAACAGCGAGAACTCCATATTCAACATGTCCTCAGATTGAGTTATTATTTGTACCGCGTGGTGGTACTTACCTTAGCCTAATTTAACAGAAACGAATGCAAATACCAACTTGTAAAATCTTTTTTTCTGAAATTGTCCATAAAGAAGCAGAAATAGTCACTAAAGAACTCTGAAATCGGCACCAAAGTGACAGATTATTTAACGATTTGGTATCTATGGTTATATAAGATACAAACGAATATTGTTGTATCATGATATTGCCCTAATTTGTCAGCTATCAAAGTTTGTGTGCAAATTGCATTTGCGTTTGATAGGTTTTGAGGGTTTTTATTTCGCTTTAACGGTAAATTTTCACGATTTTAGAAAAAAATTAATGTGCCACAGTGCCACTCATCACCGACGATACTTTTTTTCACGAATGTGGTCATCAGCCTCGGCTTCGCCTCTGCAAATAAAGTCCACATTCGAGAGAAAAAATGTAACTTCCGTGCCTTGAAGTATGGGTATATGCAGACTTCTAGACAATCAAAACTTTAGTGACCTGACCTAAACTAAAAAAACTGGGTGCGTAGTCGCCACGCGCGATAGAAGTGAAACTTCAACGTTATTAGAGGAATGAAAAATTTGTAGGGTACACAGATGATGAGTTTCAAATACATATATCTTTATTCATCAACTTCCATGTCTTCACTCAAATCTAAAACTGAAATGATAGGTCTATGTGCGGTTTGATTTTTTCCGAAAACAAAAAAAACAAAAAAACAAAAAAAAACAAAACAGAAAAAAATGTCAAATATTTTATATCTTTTTACACGTTTTTAATAAATCTTGACAAAGCCCCCGAACTTGGACGAAACGTCGATATTATTATATAGTTGTACAGTTATTTATTTACTACATGCCAAAAATTCACTAATTTAAAAAATTAAAATTTGAACTGGCACAAATTAAGTAAGACTATTTTAAATGTTTATTCTAATTTTCCTAACACTGAAATATACTCATTAATTTATAGACTACCAATCGCACTTCGAATACACAAAAAATCGATAATAAATAATATTGTCCGTATCAAAATAATAATAATAATTATGAAAGAATAAATCTAATTTTAATGCTTCTAACCAAGCGCTTTGTGGTGTCACGAGAACTGAAACGCTGTGCCCTCGCCTTACTGACGCTTGCCTGAGAGAAAACAGCTGAGAAAAACAGCTCGAAGCATGAGACAGAGCGTGGTTAAAGAGTGGGGCGTTCAATATTTCTTTTCTCCTCTGCCCGTCTTTTCAGACTGCTCCCATCCATTCGTTCACTTTTCATGACGCTCGCATTTGCCAACACAGGAACTTACTCTACCGAGACAAAAGAAGTTTCACTTCAAAAAGTTTTAGATACGAAATTCGAACTCACACCCATACAAGCAAGTCGAGTCGGGCCGAAAATTATTAACTGCCAATTTAAAATTTCCTCGTTTAATGATGTACATCTGTACATCAAAGAATTCACTGCTGCAATATTTTTTAAGAAATATTTTCGTTTTACACCCAAATATAAAAACAATAACTTTCAACTAACAAGAGTGTAATAGATAGTATAAAGTAATAAATAGTCAGCGAACATAAAAAGTTACGATAGGGATAACAACAACACGGACACCCACTCACCCAAGCTCATGAACTTTTAGGAAGCATAAGAAATCTACCCGCTGCAATCCTACGCAATTTTATTGGCCAACTTAGAACAAACAAGTTTAGTAGGGAAACAAAAGAATCGATACCAGCCGAAGAAGATGAAAGTATATCTCTGTTTACAAACATATTGATTTTCTCCACTATCCCCTAAAGCTGTTAACCCAAAAATTCTGTTTCACCATTTGATCAATTCTGTGACGAAGGGAAAACGCCTAGTGACGTCATCGAATGCCCTAATTCTGAACTATAATGTGTAACACACTGACTTTTGTCTAAACTGTACTATGGTCTGGTAATAAATAATGTTTTCATGAGTAAATTTAAGAGCATAGGGGTCTTCAATTGATGCTAATATAAATACCGTCACCCTTTAAACCGTTCAATTGATTACTGATGGAAATTTTTTTAAATTTTGTTTACATCCATCAACAATGCAAATGAAATGATATTAATTACTTTCCCTAAGTAATTAAATAGGAAAGAACTTTTGAGTGTGGCCATTTTCTCTAACTGACAGGGTAATTTATCACTCAAAATAAGGGGCTCTGGGCAGTCTGATCAAATGGTTTCCGTCAAAATTAAATGCGATGACTAACAGAAACTGTTACAGCTCAATCGATAGTAAAGCAATAAAGGGCGAAACCATTCAAAATATTCGTTAAATGAAAAATCACAACATAACGATGAAAGCATAGGGAGGAAGTACTCTCCAATGATACCCGACATTTATTTAGTAAGAAAATATTGGTTTTGCAAAATTAAGTATATAAGAATAAGTAAGAAGTACATTTATGAAACAGTTATTAAGTAACATACTGAAATGCAAGTCATTAAATTTTCCGAAACCAGTTTATTGTATAAATTGAGCTACCAGGTCGAGGGTAATATATGACCTCAGAAAAAAAATTAATAACCTGCAAAATAGTCATCCACACCTTCTTTCAATTGGTCATCGTCCATAAATATACGACTTCTAGTGTTTTTTTAATTCCAAATAAAAAGAAGTCTGATGGTGCCAAATCCGGACTACACGGCGGGTGATTTAGCTCCGAGAACTTGCACTCTCAGAGAATGGGCTGGACTTTAGTTGCTTCATGAACTCTCGCTTTGTCATGGAAAACGAGCACAGTAACACTACGTAAGTTTTTGCATAAGTGTACGCTGTTATTGTAGTGCCCATGGACATGTACTTAATCAGAATAATTCCTCCTTGCTCCCAAAAGAGCGTTGCCTTGAGCTTCCCAGTTGAAGATTGAATTCGGGCCTTTTTTGGTGAAGGAGAACTCTTATGGAGTTTGGTCTCTGGACCCCAATGGTGAACCAGTCTCATAGTCCAGTCACTATGAAAGAGAAGAAGTCGGAATTGGATTCTAAAGACACCAAATGTTCTTGACAATTTTTTTGTTCTGGAGTCAACTTTGGAACATGTTAAAATATATGTATATGTAACTTGCTTGAAGAACAAACTGATTCAATACAATCGAATCTTTTTAAATTATTGTAAATTTTAATTATTTAGACACGTAATTTTGATTTTTTAGGTTTCCTGGAGAGAAAATTTCCGAAATTGCATTTAGAAAATGACTATATGTTATACAGGATGTTTTTTTTATGTGGTGCTCGATGTGGTGTTAACATGGCTATCTTTTTAATCTTAATAGATACAGGTTCGGTTAAATGGGAGAAAAGTTGCGTCTATTCAAGCACAAAGAAGTGCCGCTTGCAGAAGTTGATTATCTCTTTTCGTTTTTGAGATAATCGAAAAAAAATCAAATTTTGAATTTTGCATTTGTGTTTATATTTTCCTTATTTGGCGTTCAATCTTCAATCTGCAAAAACTTTCTTGAGACGATTTTTCATTCTCTTTCCATTTGTGGTAGCAAAAAGTACCTGCCACGTTTCGTTTCTTCAGAATCATCATCAGGTTCATTTTTTCTTATGGCGCCATCTTAGATTTTTTCACCATGAAATAGCCCATTTTTCTGAATAAAATGATATAACATATTTGTATGCTTAAATCGCATAAACAAATAACTTGTCAACCTTTTCGTCATATCCATTGTAACCCAATAAAACACAATCGTATTAAAAATATTTCTTGACATTTCAGTTGACAAAGTAGAACTTTTGTTTTCACGGCAATTATTGTGATTAGATGGAAAAAGAATTTTTATCATGTTTTATTTAAATTCTGGGCCTAAATGCGATTTAAACATACAAATATGTCATATCATTTTATTCGGAAAAAAGTGGGCTATTTCATGGTGAAAAAATCTAAGATGGCGCCATAAGAAAAATGAACCTGATGATGATTCTGAAGAAACGAAACGTGGTAGGTACTTTCTGCTACCACAAATAGAAAGAGGATGAAAAGTCGTTCCAAGAAAGTTTTTGCAGATTGAAGATTGAATGCCAAATAAGGAAAATATGAACACAAATGTAAAAGTCAAAATTTCAATTTTTTTCGATTATCTCAAAAACGAAAAGTGATAATCAACTTCAGCAAAAGGCACTTCTTTATGCTTGAATAGACGCAACTTTTCTCCCATTTAACCGAACCTGTATCTATTAAGATTAAAAAGATAGCCATGTTAACACCACATAAAAAAAACATAATAATTATTGGCAATGCGCATAGTAGTCTTATAAACTACCAAAGAGTAATCAGTGATTGTGTTAATAACTTTTCTAACCATTCGCGGTTTTTTCATTGGGAAGTCTAGCAAAAACATCAATTCAGACGTTCTTAACCATAATAATTATTAATCGGTAGACTAATCTAAACAGAATGCCAGAAATTCCACTATAAAGCTGGCCTAATTTCCTCTTGTAAATATAATAAAGTATTCGTATTCGCTAGTTTTCGGTGCACATCTGTAAAAAAACAAACTTGCCCAGTATTCCAAATACTTCAACTTTTCTTCAAACAAACAGATGTGATCGTTATAAACAATCATTAAAAATCGCTGAATTATGGTGATGGAAAGCAGAAGAAATTTAATTGGTCAAATAATCCGCGCAATATGCCAAACAAATGTAAAATAAATAGTTTATAATATTTGAATATGTTCCTGTGAGGTCTGCTTCGGCACTTGAGCATAGTAAATATAGAAATGTTGCGTAATGACTATTGAGAAATTTGCATTTGATACTGACCGGATCATAGACTGCACAATTTCATGAACAGCAAGCAGAGAAAGATATTAATTCAACTTCGGTTGTCATAATATACAGGGTGATTCAGAACGGGCGTGCCAAATTAAAATGGGTGCTAGAGGAACTCCAAATAAGACGAAAAGTTTATATGAACATGTGTTCTAAAGTGACTACCGAGGGGTAAACCGCTGAAAAAAAGTTGTACACCACAATTCCTTTTTATCCAGAAATTCCCCAAATTCCTTCGAAATTCCCGTAATTCCTTGGAAATTCCCCGCAATTCCTTGAAAATTCCCGCAATTCCTTGGAAATTCCCGCAATTCCTCGGAAATTCCCGGCAATTCCTTGGAAATTCCCGCAATTCCTTGGAAATTCCCCGCAATTCCTTGGAAATTCCCGCATTCCTGGGAAATTCCGGCAATTCCGCATGTACATTACACACATAAATTTACAACTGCCGCAAATAACATTCCCGATTGCGTACGTACGTACATCCATCGCATGCCTAATATATTCATTATCATAAAGTTCTCAGGCCGAAGACTAGTTGCAGGCGTGCCTCCATCCTTTCCTATCCTGAACTAACCTACTCATTTCCCTAAAAGTAGAACATCCTACATCCCCAACTATTTGAGAGCAGTAGTCTAATCTAGGCCGACCCCTACCTATTTTTATTCCTATCTCTGACTCTAGTACGTCCTACCATCCTATCTCTCCTATCCTTTATTGTCTTCCATACATTTCACTTTTCTCCAACTTTTATTGCTAACCTTATCCATCCACTGTATCTTCATCATGTACCTGTAACACCACATTTCCAGCGCTTCTATTCTTTTTAGATCCACTTCTCCTGTTGGCCAAGGTTCACACCCTCACAATGGCGTAATCTATACATACGTCTTTAAGAGTCTCTTCCGAGCTTCCACATTTTTTATTGAATACTTGTCGTGCAAAAATAACTTGATAAAGGGATGGTTTCCAAATAAATTTTTGAATTAATTGATAGAATTATTGAACTCTGTGAACCTAACCTGCTTTGGAAAGTATGCGTTCATTTCAGGCATCACAAAGAGATTTGTATCTTACCGAAGCATTATTAATTGTGATATCTACTTTAAAGTGCACCTTAGGCACCACTGTATTCCGAAACAAATGAATTTTGAGAAAATAATTACCGTCATGCCTACAGTTCGAGTGACGGTTCCCGTTACAACAGAATTAAACTTAAACAATGCAAATTTGAATGCAAATAAATTTTGCAGATGACTAACAAATAAAGGTGATGATATATATTATTTGCAATAGAAATGGGTAAGTATAATAAAAATAAAAAAACAACGAAAGCCAATTCTTACAAAATAAAAAATAAAATTCGATTTTAACAAAACCATAACAAAATGGCAAGAGAACGTCAGTTCTTACTTACGAAAAGGTAGAAACTAAAAATTAAAACAAAAAAATTACACAACTTCTTTGAAAATGGCATTTGCTTACTTAGAAACTACCTACTTTTGTAGATTTATACTGCTTATCAATTTTATCTTATCAGATTTCTGGAGTTGGAATGGTCCGCTGCTTATTAATCCAACGAGCTAAAGTGATACTTTTTGTGGCGAATCTGTAGACGTTTGACGGACGAACGAAGTGAGTCCGGCAAAACAGATGAGCCACAAAAAAGACTTTAGCTCCGTATAAAATATGCTATTTTTTGGCAAACGTCGATACACTTATCTAAATTCCAATTATTTTGCTTGCAAAAAGGGTAAAAAATATCAATAGTGACATTAGTTATTTATTGTATGATAGATTGCTTTCGATTAGGGTCAGTAAAAAAAATTTTTTCACAATTACCAACTTATAAAAAGTTTGCAATTAGGTTATTCCTAACTTCTACTTCCCGACCGGGCTGGGAAATTTTCCACCCGGGTGGAAAATTCAGTGCCTATTTGATTTGATGTATTGTAATAAACTAGGAATAAAATTTCCTACCGTTTTTTCTGCGGTCTCGTGGAGTTCTGCTTGAGTGTACTCCAAATGGCTACCAGACATATTTTACCACCAGAAATACTCTTACATATTCAGTTATTTTATTGTCAAAAATGATGCTTGTCAGTTTAATAATTAGTAAAAATATAAATGTCAATTTCACTGCCTACCAAGAATGATGCGGTATTTAAAAAATAAAATGAATTATTTATTACTTTATTATTCATTAAAACTGATGATCGCGGCGCTTCGCGCCTCGGTCATCTATCTAGCCCTCCGGTGTAATGAAAGATTTTCCACCTCCGTACTAGTAAAAATAGTAAAAAAACTTTTTTCTGACTCCTGGTTGGTAACCACATAAAAAGTGACAGTTTAGTGTCGTTCATAGAGTCGCTAGAGCCATGTTTTTTTGACGTTTGCCGAACAACATATTTTTTCAACCCAAGCAACATCTTCATTTATAGGCAATAAAAAGAGATATAACTGTTCAGATAAGAATTTAATTTTAAATTCATTTCCAGAATTTTCTATAAATTGTCCAATGCACCGCGTAGTACGCGTAGTATGCGATTAACTGTTATTCAATGCACAACAATACGTTTGAAATACGCTGCCCGCGCAAAGTGAAACATAACCTAACTATTGCACTCTAACTACATACCTTTAATATTATCTTTAATATTAAAGGTATGTGACTCTACTGGTCGACGAGAAACTTAATAGCGGTCCCTAACAAAAACTTGTGAAATAGGTATATTTGTCATTATTACCCGGACTAGCTAATTAAATAGGTATCTAATCAACCTACCTTTCATATTTTATATAAAAACACGGATTCAAAACTACACTAAGTATATGCTGCATGCAAACACACTACTGAATGCATGTCTTAAACTTAATTCTCATTCCAACTGTTTGACGCGCAAGCGCAAATCTTTCCACAACATGTGGCAATTCCTCCAAATACCCGTCAATTCCTGACAATACCCACAAAATTCCTCGTAATTCCCGCAATTCCTGCGCAATTCCTCGCAATTCCTCTGCAATTCCTCGCAATTCCTCTGCAATTCCCGAAATTCCTAGGAAATTCCTCGTAATTCCTCTGCAATTCCCGAAATTCCTCGGCAATTCCTCGCAATTCCTGCGTTTTGTACACCAAAATTCCTCAGCGGTTTACCCCTCAGTGACTACTAACAAAGATACAGGGTGTAAAAGTTTTAATATTTTTTTGATATTCTTTTATTATCTTAGTAACTATGAAAGTTATTGAGTTGAAATTTAAGGTGTCGTTTTCATTTGCCAAGTTCTAATTTTCAATCCAATGATACGCCACTGGCGAATACAGGTGATATTAATATATTAATGTATTTTAAATCTACGTTCTATTTGGGAAGAAATTGGTATCTTCAAAATTTTTCGTATAATGCTTAGTTTTTGAATGAAATAGCTTTTTATGAAACCGTGCACATGCACTGAAATTTTCCATAATGCAATAATGGTTTCACCGATATGCAAGGAAAGAGAAAATAGAAAAAAAATGTTTATTAAGAATGACACTAACAAAACTAACAAGAATAACGCGAAAACAAATCAATTACTTATTACATTAAGATATTAAAAAAATAATAAAACTTTTACACCCTGTATCTTTGTTAGTAGTCACTTTAGAACATATGTTCATATAAACTTTTCGTCTTATTTGGAGTTCCTCTAAAACCCATTTTAATTTGGCACGCCCGTCCTGAATCACCCTGTATATGAAGATAATTTTCTGCCAGACCTTAATTTTACTATAAAATAAACAATAAAAAATTTGTTCTATGCCCGTGAATTATATTTTGCTTCTGAGATTTAGACTCCTACAGTCAATTTCAGTATCAGTCTATTCAAGTATTTACATGAGAGTTGGTAAGACTGACTTGCAGTTTAAAGTAAAATGAAAAAAATTACCGGAATCACTATACACACAATGTTTCTCACTAACTTCTGGATTCAGCTGTAAGTACCTATGTGACACCAATAATTATCATGCCGATCTTATATATATTTTACTATCGCTAACATACTCTGGAACTGTTCAGGTATTCCAGACGCATCCCTTAGAACTATACTACATGTGAGGCTGAGAATACAGGTTCCAATCTGCACGAACATGACTAAAACAATGATGGATGAACGACGACGCGCTGTCTTGTTTAAAACGAAATGAAATCGAATGTGCATACCATAAATTCTGTATGTACAGATTTCTGCATTAACAGCTGAACTCCTGAACTGACATATCAAGCACAACTAAAAATTCAGTGCTCACCAAAGTAAATTGGTTTCAGTACAGATAAATATCTTTGTACCATATACAAAACTCGAACAAAAAACATTATTTATAACAAAATGTAGGCAGACAAATATTTAAAATAACATACTTGTGGAATCGCTCGAGGAAGTGATAATTTGGGATTGTCCTGTAAAACGTTTTATTAGAAGCTACACGAAAAATAATATGACGACACGCAACAGATGCTCGAACCCAGGATTCCCACTTTCCGAGCGGGTGCGCTCTAACATCCGCGGGCTGCATAGTGCATATCATTGATCATGTGCGTAGACCTATTTTCCTTATTGAAAATTTATAAGGACAACCGCTGTCCGCTGAAATGTACCAATTTTTGGTTTAAACTTACCGCGAGTAAACAAATTTATTTAGAATCTGCTCGACACGCAACTGGGACGCAAATTCAGCTTTCACACTTTCCGAACGGGTGTTCTAACAAACTGTAATACATTCTAAATATAATTTCTGCGTCATCAATAAACTGACGGCATTAATACTTTTATAACTGGCCCATTTTCAAATTAGTATGAACACTCTTTCGTCCTTTCGTGTAACAATGAAAAGGCCTCTAAAGCCGCGTATACGTTAGGCGTGCCGAGCCTGTAATGTAACATGTAACGTAACCATGGATAGAGGATCCTCCATCCATGCATGTAACGAATGCTCATCAGTTTTTGTTTTTTCCCCTTAGGGCCTGCCTGCCCGTAGGCTCAGATGCACTGCAGCCACAAAATGGGCTTATTGTGCTCACCCTAATTCTAAGTCACACCCATTCCATGATCTTGGTGCCTTGGACCAAACGGTACAAGTCAAACATTGAATGCGTGGAAAATTCTTCCGGTTCCATCAGACATCGCCCAAAAATTCGCTGCCTCTTTTGGTCTAGAGCTTCACATCTGCACAAGATGTGCATAGCTGTCTCCCGTTCCTTATTACACAAGCGGCAGTTAAGGTCTCCGTAATATTTGCCAATCTTCCGCAGGTGTTCTTTAACGGTCGTGTGTCCCGTTAGGAAGCCTGTTACGATTCTAATTTGCATCCTACTAAGGCAAAGTAGTTCTGAGCATCTTTTCCTGCAAGGTCCCTTTATATACGACTTGCTGTGCCTGTGTCCTGGAATCATGTTCCAGTATTGTGATGTTGAGCGCGAATCCATCCGTTTACTTGGTGTCTGACGGCAGTCTTAGTTATGCCTAGGGCAGGTTCCGGTCCAACGAAAGGATCGTTGGAGCCCCGCTTTGCTAATTTATCGGCTTTCTCGCTCCCTATCAGCTCACAGTGACCTCGAATCCAAAGCAGTCTCACTGCGTTCCGCATGGCTAGGATATTAAGTTGCTCGAAGCATTCCCACGCCAGTCTGGAAGACATCTTTTGGCTCATAAGAGCTTTCAAAGCTGCCTGGCTGTCTGATAAGATAAAGATCCGCTGATTTTTGTAGCCCCTCTTAATGTTTTCCCGCGCACATTGTAGTATCGCGTAGACCTCTGCTTGAAAGACAGAGGCATATTTGCCCAGAGAGGAGCTGAGTTTTACTCTTGGTTTATCTCCAAACAGTCCTGACCCAGCACCTGTGTCGGTCTTAGAACCGTCGCGACGGTGTACCAGATTAGACTGCCGGAAGGTATGCTGTTCAGAATTTGGTTCTCCACTCTAGGGTCATCGATTGTGACCTGAAAGAGTGGTTGTGTGGTGTTCTTGGGGACCATGTAATCCGTCCTCATGTCAAGCATGGGATCCTTTATGTCCTCAATAATGCTAGTGTGCTCTGTACCCAGACGGACACGGTTAAAAGAATTTTGCAGTCTATATAGGGCCAGTCTCTATGGCTGTAGTTGGCGAAGTCCGCATCGCCCCTGTTATCCCTAGGCAGGCAAGCCTCTGAATTTTGCTTAGCCTTGGCCTCATCAGTTGGGACGTGCAACGTGTGCTCGTGCAAATTATCAAAACACACCAAACGACGTTCTTTGTGTTCGTTGCAAAAACCTACTCTGGGTGGATCAGGACGAGAAGCTCGCGAACCGCTCGTAGCAAGCTCATTTGGTGCTGGAGGTCCCGTACCGACTACTTACGCCAATTTGTTACATTACAGGCTCGGCTCGCCTATGTATGCGCGGCTTTAAGATTACAGAAGAAAATAAATACCGAGACAAAATAGGTCAGCGGTCAGTAGCTGGTAGGTAGGTAGGTACTTTTAATTGTGAAAAAACATCCAACATCGAACTATTTATAAAAGTCTCGGTTACAATTAAATTATGGTACAACCTTAATAATTTTATAATTGTCTTCTGTACGAAGTAATATGAACGCTCTACGTCCAGATATCCGTTAACTAAATAAGTAAACACGAACGAGTAATCTGCATCTATTTATAAATGAGTTTGCCGTCTCATTCGCGTTCAAGATCAAGATGTACATTATGTACAAACAAGGTTTTATAAAAATCTGTCTGCTCTTCACGGTCGCAATAAACAATTATCTCGAAGTCCCTGAGGTTTCTGAATAACAAAATAATTCCTGTCAGTTATTTTTAACCGACTTCAAAAAAGGAGGTGGTTCTCAATTCGACTGTATTTTATTTTTTTATGTGTGTTACCTCAGAACTTTTTTCTCGGTGAACCGATTTTGATGATTCTTTGTTTATTTGAAATCTGGTGCTTCTCATGTGGTCCCATATAAATTTGATCAAGATCTGACCAGTAGTTTTTGAGTTATCCTTAATAATGCGTATTTAATTGACTTTGACTACATTGATGATGTTCTCATTGTATATTCTATTGAAGTAGGTTTTCTATTTTGTAGGACAAAAATATTATTTAGACTATATTCAATCTATTTTTATTTTCTTAATGGTTCTGCTAAGTTTTCAAACTGACTGTAATGCAAATTACTGGTCATACCTATAACAACAGGAATAAAAGTTTACGTCACATGCTAAATGTGAACAAAGTAAATTATTTACACTGTTAACTGTTTCGCAGTATGTATTCCAACGAACATAAAATTCACCCACAAAGTTGCAAACACATAAACTTCGGTAAAAAACATAAGTACAGCACGTAGAGATGCTTGATTTGGTCTTGGCTTATTGAAGTACACCTTCGTGTAATTCAGATAGTAGTGGGGCAAGCACTACGCCTATTAATTATTACCCTAGGTTTTACCCTAGGCACAGAATACTATTCTCTGTACTAGGTATTAATTTATTTAGACAGAGTCGACCCAGAGGTGAAAAAATTGTCTGATATAATGACTGCGGGCGCTGTGGTTTGAACCCGCGCCGATGTATTTGTAGTCCAACGTTCTACCACTAACGCACTACCAATCGTTCTCATACGCTGACGTCAGACGGTATAAAAGCGAGACTATTATTATTATTTTTATTAACTAGGCGATTGCCAATAATTAGAAATTTCCAAGCATGTTATTGTCACGTCTTTGACTCCTCCCGTAACAGCTGATTTACGTCTACCTTTATTGGTGCTCTTTTGGAAGTCTGCGTATTATGGTGTACTTATTTTTAAGAGTTTTTGTTGATAAAATTGATAGTTTGTAGTTTTGTGTAAAGAATTTAGCGAAATGCAGTAGAGGCGTATTCCCTGGACAGCAGCAGTTTTATAAAGACATTCACTGTAGGGCATCCCAAGTAACCCAACCATACCTACTGGAAAAATATGATTGTTTTAATATTGCACCAATATTTGCATAAACCCGTGCCAATGGACCATTTTCCATGTTAACCCCATATGATTAGCTCCAGAATGAAAATTTAAATCTTCAGTATACTCAGTCTCAGTTTATGACTAAAAGTACGTTTATTGAATATGCCTACTAATAGAACTTGCGCATGGTCTCGTACACACAGTAACCGCAGGCCACCGATTTCGCCCTACTGGGACTCGTCAATGTGGCTCCGCAAAGCAAAGAATCTATTCAAAACTTGTCGAGCACACAAGTAGACCATGCCAAACCCTCTACCTATAAATGACTGCTTCAGTCAAGTAAGCGAGACGCAAATCACGCCACCTGGAGGCAATTTAGTGAAATACCAACTTAGACTTGTCCAAAAACATACAGGGCCAATATTGATAAAGCCTAGCAATGACGGCAACTAGTGGACCAATTTTGGGGTAATACTGGTTTATAACATTTCCGATATCAATATTGTGCAAATACCAGCAGGCTACTGAATTAACAATGAAATTGAATCAATATTGGGTCAAAATGAAAACAATATTCCGCCAATATCATGTGCTATTAATGTTCTTCTGCATGTCTCGTCCACTGTTTTCCTACGATATTCCTCATACTCGTCGTTTCCTACATCCTTTCTAATTGTTCTGGGACATCAACATACCACACGAATTGACCATTCTTCTGGAACTTTTCTCTCAGTATGGTGAGTACCAGACGTTCCTCTAAATCACTGCCATCCAGGATTCGCCAAATGTCGTGAGTGTATAGTAGGCATAAAGATTACGCAAACCATATCTCTTCAGTTTTCTCAACAAACATTAAAGTGTAAGCAGACATTTTTATTTCCACAGTTTCCAACTTCCGTAAGTTAAACCTCCGAATGATTCACCCTTTAAATTAGACTAAACGACACCACAACAGCAATAAATAACACTGTAAAACGTTTTGAGCAAAGCCATTCTGCTGAAGCATTATCCGTCTGAACCGTGCACATAGGAAAAGATTTTAATTTGTAACACGCTTGGCCTACTGCCAGAAGAAATAACTTGGAGTAAAAAAATAGGACACCGACCCATTCTATTTACATTCACTAAAATAAAAATGCCCGGCAAAAATTACAATTGGAATTTAGAAGAATTCTGTAATGAAATGCATGTGTGTCATAATACCAAGAACGATGGAAAAGTGACCTAGTTTCGTGTATTTATTTATTTTATTACACCTCACTTGCTAATGGTATATAAACATTCGAAGATTTAAAAATATTTAAATGGGTAGGCCAATGGGCAAATACGTCGAGCCAGAAAGTTTAAGTAAAACTTGCGTGGGGACGTCATGGACTATCGAACGGATAGAAAAAGTCCTTTTATAGAATTTATTGTAGAGCAAGGTCTTACGATTGGTGATTAAATATTTTCCCAAAAAACATGTATGGGGGCACAATAAGTTCAAGTTTCGATGTGAAGGACCAGGAACCTTTCCCGTATTAATAGGATACTTCCCTGGAGTTGCTTTTCGAACAATAACAAGTATGCCGTACCTCTATCACATAAAAATACGTTAAATCAACCTGCTTATTAATAATACTTATTCGGTAATCACGTAAAATAACGACTCAAAATTTAACAGGCCATGTTTTAAATACCAGAGACTCATATTTAACGAATTCGTTTTTTATCAGGACCATGTGAATAGCAATTAAAATAAAAATAGATCTAAACAACTACTACTCGCTAATAAATTGAATAAAGATGCACTAATGTCTTGCAAGGCACTAAAATTATTAATACTGTGGTGTTACATAATTCGTTGCAAAACTCATTCAGGAACCGCCAAGGAATTTTTAGGTAATTAATAATCCATAGTTATTCGCGCCAAAGGTCTAGACATTCAGAAGTGCTAATAATTTTCCTAGCAAGTTGATGATTTAATCTTTGGGTATCGGTATTTCTTTTAGAATGCAAATTTCTGTAACAATTTATGCTAATTCAAAGCAGACAACAAGATTTCCCCACATTATGATTTGTGTAATCCTGTACAATTCTCGGTTACAATACAAATATGGAAAAATCAGAGTTTGTACTAAAGAGCGGTTAAGTTTCGTGAGGTGAGACCTCACCTAATCAGACCGAATTGGACCTGATTGACTTTTAATGCAAAACGTGATTTCCTAAACATTTACTGAAATAAATGAAGATTGGGTGCAATTCATTTCCCAGTTGTACACATGCTGGGAAATCGGATATTATTCACAATTAAGTATGTACTTAGAATAATTAGAATGCCTTGTTGCATTGATAATGTAAGTCGATGATATTTTAACACACAACAAAATAAATTGGAATGTTCGCCAGGGCAGGGACGGAAAACTCTTATATCGATACTCAAGCTTTTGAAATTTATTAATGGGGAAAACCCGCAAATTTTGAAAATGATCATATTGAATAGTTTACTACCCAAAACAAATTCCGCAACTTTCGATTTTTACATTTGAGTATTATTTTCGCCATAATTAAATATGAAACATGCGTCACGCTCGAGACATAATATTTGAATGACACTGGTAACGTACGTGACCACTGGGCCCGACAGATTAGGTAGGGATTTTCACATGCGCAAACCGATCCGTTTGCACCCTGAGCGCTCGTTTATTTCTCGACTCCTCCCGCTTTTTCCAGGGAGACGCGTAAACATCGCGGCGCAACGGATAGGTCTCCTACGCCACAGAAAGCGCGCGTTTTAGCCATCCCGGTCATGCTGCTTTCTAAGTTGCAAATTTTTCGTTCAGCACGGCACATAATCAAAAATTTTACGTGGTACGCGATACATATTCTATTTATGCTTGATATTACAGTACTAAAAGTTATAAATTCGATTAAGCGGGTCTTCCCCATTGAATCATCAGGAGTTTTCAATAATAGATCAAAAGATCACAAAGCAAAACCGAAACCGAAAAACTTACTAGATTCTTAGGTTACAAACTAGTCATATTAAATTAAAACTTGGTATCTAAAGAAATAGAACGTCTTTGAGTCAAAGACATGAGATATTTTTTGAAAACGAGAGAAAATTCCTTTTTAACATGTTTAACAAATTGGAAGTGGGATGGTATACGGGGATCCCAGTAGCGATTTCTCTGAGGCCTGGAAATTTCGCAGTTTTTGCAAGTTCTACGTATACCATGTCAATGTTTTTGGTGTCAGCTTGAAGATATTGCCAAATGCAAACTTTGGGGGGAAATGTAAGATTCGAGGGGGCAAAAATGCATTCGGTGCTGTTACATCGCATACTTTACGAAACATCCAACTTTGACTTTGGGCTAATTGGAAAGAGGATGAACCAACCAACCATGAACGAGGGTGAAATTGTAGGGATGTAAAGTTGAGGTACGTTTTAGTAAACTTTAAGCGTTCAATACTGTTGCATCGTGTACATTTTGTAACATCCAAATTTTATTTTAGGCTAGTGGCTAGTCGAAAGAGGACGCACCAGCGCACATCGTATGGGTTGGTCTTTGGGGTCTACTATGCACGAGGGCGATATTTAGGGGTGCAGAGTTGAGCTACGTTATCAACAAATTTGGTGCTGTTACATGTCCATTTCCCACTCATATAAATTATTGCAGCACTCGCCAAGGCTCGTACTGCAACTTTCATATTCGTGGGGAAATTAGTGTCATACCGTGCTCGTAGTACAATATAGGTACTATTGAATAATGTTGTTATGGAACTAACAAGTACATATTTATTTTTATTTGACAAATGGCAATAGGAAATCTAATGGTCATCCATGGTTTCCAAAATATTCATAAGCTTCCATTTTCCTCCATGCATGCATATTCTGCGTGGTGAGCATTCCGTTCTTCTTCGCTCTTCTCTGGATGTCATTTCGCCTGGGGTCTACCAATGCTTTTTTCTATGTATTCTAGTTTTTTCTATACATTTCGCTGTTGTATGTTATATGTTTTAGATGTTTCAAGGTTGGTACTGAAAATGAAAACCAAAGTTGGACTGCAGGTTAAATTTTGAGTACCACCTATTCAATAGCCGGATGGTAGGCCCGTATATGATTCGCGCTTTTCTTAACTAAAGTCGAGACTAAAGCGGTTGTCGCAAGCAAGTATGTTGCGACAAGCAGCACACACACACACACACCTAAGCTAAATAACAAAACATATCTGAATTCTGATTGGCGCACATATAAATGATTTGTTACATCATATATTTTACTTTTTATACATATTAGGATGGTCCTTATTTTCAAGTGTGAATATTTTTCTTGTGGCACCCCCTAAAATTGTTCCATTTTATTAAAAAATACTCCCTGTGAAATTTCAGCCTGATTGGACAAAATGAAAGGGTGCCGCAATGACCCCACTTTCAGACTATATGATTCTTATGGATATAATACACCCCAGTACAAGCTTAAGATTAATTTATTTTATATAAATTCCTTTTGACAGTTTTATCAGAAAAACATCAAACTAATACCGAAAAACGTATACTCTGTTAAAAAATTAAACCCCGGACAATAATTGCTTAGACAAAGTTCCTTTCTTTAGGTCGGGGTATTGTTTTATATAATCAGATACGACTTGGAGGATATACTGCTTTTGTTCATCGTCTTTTGTCAGTAAACTATTATAATCACTGTTTAATTTAACACCCCGCTCTGCCACGTCATTAACCACTTTCTTCAGTTTCAGTTTCTTCACAAAATCAAAACATTTTAAGTAACTCTCGTTTGTAGCCCACTCAGATGGGTCTACTTCCAGAAATTGCGGATCTAAATCAAATCTTACAAAAAAGTTCTTAGTTCTCGTAGAAAAAAAATTCTCGATATTGGTATCCTGCAAAAATTGAGTGACGTCAGTAGTTATTTGGTACCGCTTTGTGTTATGACTGCTGTCTTCATCGGGTTGCCTCTTTAAAGCTTCCACCATTTTAATTTGTGTGTCTCGCAGCTGTCTCTGGAGCAAGATACCATAAATTATTTTTAAATTTGTTTAATGTTGCTCGCGACAAGTTCGGGTCGGTGGACTCATAGGCATGAAGGTTCTTTAAAAAACTCAAATCTTGGCACGGAGCAAAAGTTGCAATTGGTGCTGAGAACCAAGCTTCCAGGTAAGTTTCAACAATAAAAATGCAAATTCCTGAAACTATTTTATGCTCTGTGGCAGTTAGATGGAATTCTTCTCGAAATAAGAAAATTTTCAGAGTATAAATAGCTTTCGCCATCCATCGAGCATGATGTACTGCTCCTGGAGCCCGAAATGACAAACCTCGAGGAGGAGTTTCTCCCAACCAAACCAATGCCAATTCCAGAAACTCCCTGTAATCTTCCCGGGGCTGATGGTCTGTATCTTCGAGAGTACGACGTATAAATTGGGAAATTTCGCCAGTATTTTTTAGGCGGTCTGTGACATACGGGTCTTCAAAGCCAGACTTGAAATTGCTTTGATTAATATGGGCCCACGCTTGTTGAAACCTCTTAAAAATTGGTACCGAAGGACCGCTTGTTGCTCCAAATTTTTCATCGAAAGCTGCTTTAAGTACCGACTCATAAATATGATGCCGGCAAGCCAAATACAACAGATCTCTTCCCAGGAACTGTTCTAACAGAACACAAGTTCCATTAAAAATCCCCGTGTTTGTCGCTGTGGTATCAAAACATATGGCTTGCGTAACATCCTGGAGACCCCAATCACAAAGGATTTCGTAAACTGCTATTGCTTGTGACCTTCCGGTTCCGGATTCTAATGCAGGGATTGCCAATAACTGCTCCGTAGTACCACTAGTAACGGCCACAGGAAGTCTGTCTACCGTTTCTTTCCCGATCAATGCTGGAAGTAATTTCCCATCCCAATGGCAGATTTCAGTTCACTTTCTTTAAATTTAGTTTTCAAAGATTCGGCTCTTTCTTTGCGCAAACGTCGTCTGTAACTTCGAATAGAGGTTCTATTGAGAACAATATCATGAAAATCCTCTCCAAGAGCTTCTCCAATGGCAAAAATAAGCCTAACAGCATCTCTGTCGCTGATTTTGCACTTGTCTAGTACTGTCACCAATTTTTATGCTAAAATTTGGCGACGCGGCCTCTTTCTTTTTGGTGGTCCAGGTTCCGATTCTGGTTCCTTTTTGGATGATAGATTCGCTGATGTTGATGGAACTGCCAGATCTGGACCCTCCAATTCCATAGCTGAAGTTGGAAGGGCTCGTGCGCTTCCACGGCGTACTCTATTTACCAGGCGAGAATGCAATCCCCACTTCACACGTTCCGTGTGACGTCAGCCGTCCGAGTTTCTTACAGAGCCTTATGGAAATAACGCACGTTTCAGCAATTATTTCAAATTTTGAGATATTTAAAACATTTATGCGATACACCAAGCACGATATTAATTGAAGAAATTATTATTTTCGTCTTTTTTTAATAGAACGCTGTTATAATGAAACCATATTTTATTCTAAGATCAGAAATATGGAAATATTTATCTATAATCATAACATAAAATGAAATAAGACATACCAACAGAATAAAATATAGCTACAAACAAAGCGATATATAACATTTATTAAAATTATTTGTAATTTTGACGTAAATATTAAGTATGTAGTTATTAACATGGTTATTAACAAAGAAAAACGTATAGGTGTAGTGGAAGAAAATCCTACTATACGTTATAGGCTATAGGTAAAAATAACAGATAACAGATCTAATTTAAAGTTTGTATCTGTCTTTTGCGGTTATCAGCATTCATTTTCTGCACTGACAATTTTGATCGTTCCTATTTTTTTTTATAATTGTGCAATAAGATATTGCACATTATGCTTATAACTTGTTGCACAATATTAAATGAGTGGAAATATTTTACCAGCAATAATTTGAATTTCTTAATGTCCAAAACTGAATCGCCAACATAAATTTTCGGTTCGAGATTTTCAGATAGCTCTCGGTAAATGACAGTTGCATTGTTTGCTTTTACCTTAGATTCTAATTGTAAGTCATTTTCTGTATTATATTTTTTGTTTAATTTTGATGGTAGATCCCTTTTGAAGCAATCAAAGTTTAAAATAATATTTTCGGTGTTTTAGATTCTTCCAATTGCTTTTTAATACTATTAATCTCGCGCTCCTTTATTTCTGTACTTCGGTAAAAATAATTTCCAGGTTCTTCGAAAAAACAAATAGCACGAAAATATGCGACACCAAGTTAGACACCCCTCGGAAAATTTATTTACCAAAATAGGCACTTTAAAACAATTTATTGCAAAAATTCTACTCGAATACACGTGCAAATCGTATCAATACCAGAGACCGCATCGGACGGCTGACGTCACGTCTCCCACTACCACACTCTCGCCTGGTAAGTAGAGTTCGCCGTGGCGCTTCCCATACCGAGCTTTCCCATACCACCAGTTTCTCTTGAAAAAGGAAACAGGGAAATTAATCCCACACAATAAAAAATTCAAATGGTACTTACTGTTTTCTTCTATTTCTGTGTTACTTCGTTCTTTTCTCGCCAAAACTTCTCGTTGTCGTTCTTCAGTTCTTCTTTCTTTTTCCACTAATTCTCGATCAATGCCATACATAAAGCCTGGTCTGCCTTTCTCACGTTGTCTGACGAGAAACTGCTTGTCCTCCTCGTTTGTCATCAACTGCAATGCTTCAGAATGTGCGATGTCAAACAAATCATCAAATCTTGACGTAAAGTCTTTCTCTTTTCGTCGTTGGGTTTCCGTTGTCCTGCTGGAGCTCTTTTTCAGTTCTCGCCACTCTTTGTAAAGATTTTCCAACTTGGTGATGCAGTTTTTTTCAATTTTTGTTGGAATTCGTGCCTTTTCCCAAAACACCAATGTTTCTTTGATTACATGTCTTGCACTTTCACGTAGCCCTAACTTCACTTGTCTGAGATTGAAAAATATAATAATATAGATGGAAGTTTGCTCCCCGTGATTGCATGCGCGTCATGACCGAGAAGATAAACTCTGTCAGTATGACGCAAGGTAATTCCTGTCATATTGGAAATCTATCTGTTTCTTTGTATTTTCCAATGTAAAGTCGCTGAATTTCACTACGTCACAGTAGGTACAAGACACAGCGTAAATCTAGAAATTAAATGTAAGACAACTCCGCCGGCGAAATAATATTTATAGAGTGTAAACCACGAAGCGAGACGATTACATCCCAACTGAGTAAGGTGTATACAACAGTTACACCCTACAACTATACACCCCAAGGTCAACGGCTGTTTATAGGACGTTCTATTCTTAAATACATATATGAAATGTTTACAGGTAGTTTATTATACCTACTATTTACCCAGAAAAGCTCAACTTCCCAATTTGAGAATTTTCAAGAAATTCAGAATCTTGGGTATGCTTGCGGCACGTTTTACCATTAACCGATTTTGCTCAGACTTGACAGGAATTATTTTTTTAGACAACTGAAATATTCTGGGGGTTGCCGTAAACGAAATTCGAACATTTATTTTCTTACCTTATAGATAAGGACCACCCTAATACATATAAATGCTTATTTTGTATTGTTCCATTAATAAAATGATTATTAACAAAAAACGGATACTTATTTTTACCCTATCCCATATTTCAGATACGTCCAGAAGTGCCGAAGTGGTCATTATTTGGTCTCAAAATGTCGCCTTTTGACGTCGGAGAAGTCGTCATACGACGTCTGAGAAGACGTCTCTGGGCTGTGACATGTTCACATCTTTAGTTGGTTATATGTCCGTCATATGTTAGGTACAACTGACGTGAATGCTGACTTAAAATTTGCGTCAAAATCACGTGCCTCTGTTAACAGGACTTTTGTGAACTTTAAATTGTTTATTTTTAGTTTTCAATAAATACGCATTATCGAGATAAATTTCTATAATTTTCGTGGGTCTTAAGTATCTTTTATTTGCTTTGGATGTTCTATCTTCGTTTAGAGTGTAGTATACAGTTTCTCCTACTCGAAAGGGTAGATTACGATTGGTTACGAATTTTTCTTTATTTGTTTCGATTTTGTCGTGAACACTGATACACAATTTTGATTTTTGTAAGTGGTCTTGAACATAAGTTTGAAAAACTCCTTTATTCAAAAGGATATCAATGGGATCACGGGAGTTTGTGTGTCCGAATGTTAGAGAATAGGGGGTTATTCCAGTAGAAGAATGTATTGTACTATTATAAGCTATTAATGCATATTTAATTAGGTGCTCAGAGATTCGTTATTATGAGCTTTCAATAGATTTAGATGTTATATTAATGTTGCATGAAATTTTTCAATTGGTGAATTTGATTGTGGGTTTTTAGGTGTTGTGTAATGAATTTCGATTTTATGCATGGCTAATAAATCTTTAATAATTTTGTTATTAAATTCTTTTCCATTGTCAATCGTGATTCTAGTAAGTATTCCGTAGTGTGCAAAATAATTTAATAGAGAGCGAGAAATATCGATTGAATTTTTACTTGATATTATGTATGCTTGGGCTAATTTAGAAAAACAGTCTATTATGGTTAGGAAACTAATTTTTTTGGTAGGGAAATGTATCTATATGTAATTGCTCAAAAGGTTTGAATGGTGTTGGTGTTAGATTAATTGGGGTATCGTAATGTTTTCTGTAATATTTGAAAGTTTTACAGATTTAACAACTGCTGATATAAGTTTCTATAGTTTTCTTTAAATTTGGCCTGTAATATTTAAGTGTAAGTTTTTGTTCAAATATTGCACGTTTTGAATGTGTATGGAAAACCGCAGACCAACTGGTTTCGTCCTTCTGGGACTCATAAGTCTCGTTAATTCCACGGTGATTTGTTTTTCCTTCGTGATAGTTCCTTATACAGGAGAGTTTCTCTTCTTCGTCTACAACTTCTGCGGGTTTTTGTAAATAACGAATTATACGAGGTGCTAGTTATATAATCGAACCCTGTACATTTAAATGCATAATTAATCTTTATATTATATAAACTTCATGGTATTTTAACCGCACCGTAATATATCTTTGTTTATTTCCTAGACTTAAGACACTTAGTTGCTGAGTCTGTAAATTCATATCCAACTCTGTATATTTTCCAATTGTATTTTCCAGTATAGTTCTACACCTCGAGCTTGCTCACACGTTTACTCAAACTTTTGTTATTTTAAGTCATCATCATAAGGTTCTCAGTCCGAAGACTGGTTGGATGCGTACCTCCACTCTTTTCTATCCTGAGATAACCTACGCATTTCCCTAAAAGTAGAACATCCTACATCCCTAACTATTTGACAGCAGTAGTCTAATCTAGGCCTACCCCTACCTCTTTTTATTCCTATCTCTGACTCTAGTATGTCGCGAACTATTCCTTCGTGTCTTAGAAGGTGTCCTACCATCCTACCTCTCCTACTCTTTATTGTCTTCCATACCTTTCGCTTTTCCCCAACTCTTTCTAATACTTCCCTATTGCTAACCTTATCTCTCCACGGTATCTTCATCATGCGCCTGTAGCACCACATTTCAAACGCTTCTACTCTTTTTCGATCCGCTTCCCCTATTGTCCAAGTTTCGCACCCGTATAATGCCGTACTCCATACATACGACTTCAAGAGTCTCTTCCTAGTCTCAATATTAACCGTTCTCGAACATAACAGTTGTTTCTTTCTGTTAAACGCAACTCGGCCCTGCGCCATTCTTTGTTTTATATCTTTAGTGCTCCTACCGTCTTGAGTTATTTTACTTCCTAAATAGCAGAAATCCGTGACCTCCTCGATCTTCTCATTTCCTATTTGTATGTCAACTTTAGTTCTATTTTCACCCCGGAAATATAAGTGGCGCAGTCGCAACGGATGGTCAAAAGTTCACCCTAAAACTAAAAATCGTTTTCGGTCGTGTTCGTGTGTTTCAACACTTAATTTGGTCAAGAACATCAAAAATCACCAGGGAAGATCCAATTTCGATCCACCCTCAACTGCTAGTCAACAGGAGGCATCTCAAATCGATCCAACTGTAAAGAAGCTGCATCGTGCCAGCAACAAATGAAGTTAATCCTAGTTCTGTAAGTCCTTTGCTTTTTCCTTTTTTTTATGAATGACATTGTAGATGAAATAATTGATAAAGTGAATAAGTTGACCATAAGTCAAGATAACATTGAAAGTAAAAATAAAATAAGTAATTACTTCAACAAGTCAGTCATGGCAAATTCCGTGGCAAATGCTTTAAATACAAACAAAATTTACGTAGATGCCATACCCAATTTTAATGGTGATCAAGCCACATTGGGCATCTTTATTTCAGCTTGCGAAAGATTTTTACAAACATTTGTTAATGTTCAGCAACCAGAAAATAACAAATGGTTATTGAGAATTTTGATCAATAAGTTAGAGGGTCGTGCCTTAACTTTAATAGGTAGTCGCGAAGAAGCTACTACGTGGCTTTCAATAAAAAATCTTTTGATTTCCTACTTTGGAGATCAAAGGAACATTAAATGTTTAGTTAGAGATTTAATGAACATTAGATTAGAAAGAAACGAAACACCTTATACGTTAGGTATGAGAATACAAGATATTCGCAGTTTGATTTTAACAAAGCTTAAATTAGAGGAACCAGTAGCGGAAGTGAGAATGATGAAACAAACTATGTATGACGAATTATCGTTAGACGCTTATTTAAACGCTTTACCTGAAAAATTGTCAGATAAAATTAGAATTAAGGGTCCTTTAGACCTAGAGTGTGCAATGAATTTCGTAGTAGAGGAAGAAAATGTAAATTATTATAGAGATAGATCAATGCATTCTGGATTAGGTAGCAATCGAAATTTCAAACCTACACAAAAATTTCAAGCAAGTAGACCAGCTGCTCACGCGCAAAATTTTGCTCCACAGTTTCCAACTGTTAGGCAAATATTCAATCCGTCAAATCAATTGTGGCAGAGACCAATAAATACAAATCAAGGCCCGTTCGCAAATAACCAATTTCAGCAAAGACCATTTTTTAACAATCAAAATCAATGGCAACCAAGACAAAACAATTTCGGTTTTCAAAATCAGAATCAGTTTGTGCAACGAAATTTCAACAATCAACGAGTGCAAATACCATCTATCAGACAGAGACCGTATGTACCAGAACCAATGGACACAAGTTCAGGAAATACAAGAAGATTCCCAAATCAACTACCATTGCAAAGTAGACCTCAACCAAAATTACAACCCAGTACTCAGGTAAGACCACAACCACAGTTCCAGTCGCAACCATGAAGAACTTTCGTATCCGAAGAACTATTCCACCACGAAACGGAGGAAGAGGAACCAATTTATTCCCGAGAAAATTACGAAGAACAATATTACCAAGAAACTGAACAACAACCCTACTATCAAGATGACGTAGTTGAAGATCAAAATCAGGATTTTCACAACACTCCAGACTTCGAGAACCTAACATAATAGATTTCAATTTTTTTGTGAAATGCTGGCATATCATATAATTAAAACACTGGATAAATCGACGTTTCGCCCCCGTTCGGGGGCTTTATCAAGATTTATTGGTATAAATATAAAATATAAATTTGTCAGTAAAAATTTCTGACAAGAACAGAATTTTTCTCAAACAATAAAAATTATTTATGTAGGTAACTATGATGTAAATATAAAAAATTTTAGCGCTTTTGATTTTGAATACAATTGAAATTATGAAAGAGAAAAATGTTTATGTATTTAATTTAACAATAATAATAGTAAGTAGCAGAGATAATGATTTATTTTATTATATTACAGTAAATTTGACTTAAATTTTGTATATCAGTTCTATCATTAATAGAGTTTTGTTCTTTTTTTATATAGATCATTTCTAAAAATAGTCGAGATTTTAAATTTTTTTCTTGTTCTAAAATTTTGGTGTCGTTAAATTCAAAGGTATGATTGCTGTCTTTCATGTGTTTACTAATTGCTGAATTACTGTTTCTGTATTTGTGTTGTTTTAGTCTGGTTTCTAAATGATTTTTAGATTGGCCAATATATGTTTTTTCACAGTCTTAACATTTAATTTTGTATACAGTATGAGTTTTCATCAATTTAGGAATGGGTGTTTTTAAATTAGAATACAAAAATTTTAAGTTATTATAATTTTTATGCGATACTTGTAAGTTGTGTTTTACTAATAATTTATTAATATTTTGTGACATGCCTTTAATATATGGTAACGAAATGTAATTTTTATTTTCTTTCGGTTTTTTACTATCGGTATTATTATTGTAAAATTGATGGGTTCTATTTTTTATAATTTTCATAATGAAATTTTTAGGATAATTATTTTTTATTAAACAATTTAACACTTTTTCTATTGCGGATTTTCTAAATTGTGGGCTGGAGAGTTTAATCGCACGGTCAGCTAGACACATAACAATACTCTTTTTGTGGGAAGTGGGTTGTTCAGAATTAAAACAAATATAACGGCCAGACCAAGTTGGTTTAGTGTACCATTCAGTTTCTATTGAATTTCTCATTTTATATAAAGTTAAATCTAAAAAATTTATTTGATTTTTTGTTGAAATTTCAATAGTGAATTGTAATTTAGGATGATAGTTATTAAATTTATTAAGAATTTCATTATATTTTTCTGGAGGAACAGCAGTTAAACAATCATCCACATATCTAACAAAAAATGGTAAATTGAAAGATAATTTAGGAATAACTGTTGTCTCTAAATCTTCTAAAACTAACTGAGCAATGGGGATAGAAATTGGGGAGCCCTTGGCACAGCCATTTGTTTGTTTGTAAATTGAATCTTTAAATTTAAAGTACGTAGATGTTAGAGTAAGTTCAATTGCAGTGATGAAATTATTTAGAGTGAGAGATGTGTAAGGTTCGATTCTATTCCAATTTTTTTTGACAGTGGAAATTGCAAGATCTAATGGTATATTTGTGTAAAGTGAAACTACATCTAGGGAAATTAAATTGAAGTTTTCAGGGATATAGAAATTTTTAGTTTTTTCTTTAAAAGACCAGGAGTCTTTGATATAAAATTCATTTTGCCCTATGATGTTAGAAAGAATGTTAGCTAAAAATTTTGATAACTTATAAAATGGGCTTTGAATGCAAGAAACAATTGGTCTGAGAGGAATATTAGTTTTATGTAATTTTGGTAAGCCATATATCCGTGAAGGTAGAGAATTTTGAATTTTAAGTTTGCTACTAAGTTTTGGAAGAATGTTACCTTCATCAAGTAATTTAGAAACAAAATTATTATTTTTGTTTTGTAAGTTGATAGTAGGATCTTTAGGGATAATTGAATATGTTGATCTATCATTTAATAGTTCATAAAGTTTATTTTCGTAATCTATGGAGTTCATTATTACTGTCTTATTGCTTTTATCAGGTTTTAATACAATTATTTGTGGGTTATTTTTGAGGAAGGTTTTTGTAGTTTTAATGTTATTTAAAATTTCTTTTTCTTTTTTATTTGTTTTTGAATTAGAATTAGTGTATTTTTTAATAATTTGACAAATTTGATGTCTGATTAAGTTTTTTTCTTCAGATGGGAGTAAGGATATACCGCTTTCTATAGATGCAATAATGTTATTGATTGGAAAGTGTTTATTATTTGTATTTAAAGAAAAGTCAGGTCCTAATTGTAAAATTTTTTGAATATTTGTTGGAATATTTGTGGAGGATATATTATGTATCCACTCTGTGTTAGTTGGATTGTTGTTTTCATTTTTGTTTGTAAGTTTTATTAATTTGCGTTGTTGTTTTTCTTTTATGTTGATAAATGTAGTATTGAATTTTTGGTGTTGTGAATGATAAAAGAAATTGATGTAAGTTTGGGGTAGGAAATTATTGATTTTAAATTCTAAATTTTTCAATTCTTTTTTGTTCTATAAATATTACTATAACAATTTGAAATGAGAACGTTTAAACATGATCTTTGGCATTTTTCAAAAATTCTATTAATTTTAGATTTATAATAGGAATTTTCAATATTTATTTGTTTTGGGTTTATATAATTTAAAAATTTGGGAATAACGTCATTCTCTCTGCATTTTAACAAAAATATTCTATTATTTTCTAGATGTGTCAGTTTGATATTTAGTTTTGAGAAAAGTTTTAAAATATTTGTAATTTGCCTACCGAAATTATGAGTGACTTCCTTATAAAAATTTGTTTGTTGATATTGTCCAAAGTGGTTCATTTTCTTCTAATTTTGTATGGTTATATAAATTTCTTCGAATTCCTTCTAGTTAATAGATTTCTTCTAATTCTTGTGCAGGATTTCTTCTAAATTTTCTAAGATTATACAAATTTCTTCTAATTAATAAATTTCTTCTAATTTTCTACACTTTTTCTTCATGTGTTGTTAGAAATTAACGACACCAAAATTTTAGAACAAGAAAAAAATTTAAAATCTCGACTATTTTTAGAAATGATCTATATAAAAATAGAACAAAACTCTATTAATGATAGAACTGATATACAAAATTTAAGTCAAATTTACTGTAATATAATAAAATAAATCATTCTCTCTGCTACTTACTATTATTATTGTTAAATTAAATACATAAACATTTTTCTCTTTCATAATTTCAATTGTATTCAAAATCAAAAGCGCTAAAATTTTTTATATTTACATCATAGTTACCTACATAAATAATTTTTATTGTTTGAGAAAAATTCTGTTCTTGTCAGAAATTTTTACTGACAAATTTATATTTTATATTTATACCAATAAATCTTGATAAAGCCCCCGAACGGGGGCGAAACGTCGATTTATCCAGTGTTTTAATTATATGATATGCCAGCATTTCACAAAAAAATTGAAATCTTAAAATATAACTGGCACAAAATATACCAAAATTTCTAACATAATAGATTTAAATAATGTAAATATAAATGTATTACCTTATATAATAATTCCCAAATTAAATCTGAAATTTTTAATCGATACAGGATCATCCAGAACCTTAATAAATCCTGAAACAGCAAAAGAATTTTATACAAATTATGTAATTGAAGAACCTTTCCAAATTAGAACAGCACATAGAACCACTTTACATAAATATATCGCTGTTAGGACAAACGTGTCTTCAGAGGTTTCTGCTTAGCAACGCACCTTCATTATGTGTACGTTTTATCTTAAACTTTACAATTGGTTAGGTACTTTATATTTATTAGCTTTAAGTTGTATATTTGTAAATTTCTAGATATATTTAAGTAGGATTAGACTTTTCCTGTCATAAAATTAATATTGGAATTTTGGACCTTTTGGCATTAGTTATGTTTACTTAGGACTTCCTGCTGCCATTACGAATCTTTTACAGCTGCACTTAACTACTAATCTCTTGGGTATTTCCAATTGATGGTATTACCCCTATAAACCTTTAAATTATCCTGACCCTTTTGGGTCCATTATCAGATTCTTTGAAATTATGTTCTTTCTGTTTCTTATCTAACTTCTCAAAACTTTGTAAAACTTTGTACATATTTTCTATTGGTTCCTATTTTTGTTATACACTCCCTTAGGCAGGCAGCAGGAGGAACCTCAAGTCTACGAGGGACTTGAGTTAACACAGACGATTCAGTTATGGTTGTCGATTCTTCCGAACAAGTTGTATTACGACTCTCACAATAGAGTTCTGGAAGATAACGTGTACTTCGACGTTTGTTTAGAAAGACTCTTATTACGAATTTCACCTTAGTTTTTACGCGTCTTGTTTTGTACAAGTGGTCCTTCGAGAATGTATAGTTTAATATTTTCCATCTTAGCTTTATTATAGTGTGTAAATAAACTTGTATAGTGAATAAATGCGAGTTTCATTTGTGACGAACAACGATTAAAATTTAAGTGGACTCTGTTCCAACATTTTGGTCCTTCGAGCCGGATGTGAACTAGTGTTTTAGTGACATTACGCGAATTTCCATTTAAAGTTCAAGATGGGAAAGAAAACGGCGACAACCGACGAGCAGCTTGAGTCCCTCCTTCAACAACGTGTACGGCTTGAGAATTCACTAGAATCCCACAAGCGCTTCCTGGAAAAATGTGAGTCTGATATTAGTATGATTTCAATCAAAACAGGTTTTCAATTAAAAACACGACTGGAATTGATTAAGAAACTCTTTGCCGACTACCAATCATTACACGGTCAAATATGTTCTTTGGGAAATTATAAAGAAGACGTAGAAATCCTAAATAGCTTTGAAGACGAATACTGTGAATTAGTTGGGAATTTTGAAATGTATATCCAAAAATGCAACACCGAAGATAATAAAGCCACATTAACTTCAAATTCTACAGTACCTCAAGTTAAATTACCGCCTGTTGATTTGCCTTGTTTTAACGGTGCCTTTGATCAATGGTACAACTTTCACGATACGTTTAGATCTTTGATTCACGATAATGAAAAATTGAGTAATATTCAAAAATTTCACTACCTAAAATCCCGTTTAAGGGGAGATGCTGCACAAACGATTCACTCTTTGCCTGTTATTGACGCTAATTACAAGATTGCTTGGGACATGTTACGTAATCGCTATCAAAACGAACGACTAATTATAGAAAATCATTTGAAAACTTTATTTACGCTGCCAAATGTACAACGGGATTCATATTCATCTCTACGTTCCTACGTAGATCAATTTACTAAAAATGTAAGAGCATTAGAAGTTATTGGTCAGCCTACGAAAGACACACTTCTTTGTTTCATTGCTGTTTCCAAACTTGACGCAACAACGCGGGAAAAATGGCAAGAACGCACTGTCAACATTTCCATGCCCACTTTGGACCAATTAACGAAATTTTTGAACGATCGCTGCCAGGTTTTGGAATCGAGAGTATCTATACCGGTAAGGTCAACTGTTAAGCAAGAATTTCATAGAGAAACTGCGCGACAAAATAGTATTACTACACACGTTACGTCACACCCAGAGTGCCCAAAGTGCAAGGGTCCTCACGCACTGAATTACTGCTCTAAATTTGTTCAATTAAACGCGAATGATAGGTACAAAGAAGCTAGGGCACATGGACTATGTTTGAATTGCCTTGGTTCGAATCATCGATTTAACGATTGCAATTCTGGAAATTGTAAAAAGTGTAACAAACGGCATCATACAATGTTACATATGGATTCAACCTGGACGTCTACGCCGCCTATACAAACTCGACATCAACCACAGCCGGCCGCAAATACGGAAGCGCCGTCTACATCTCAATCCAATGGTGCATCCGTAAGCAACACATATTCAACATCAACATCTGTTGCTAATACGCAATCATACGTCTTGTTATCCACGGCACGGAAATTTTTGATCGGTTTCACAAGAAGCATGTTTGTCGAGCACTACTTGACAACGCATCGCAAAGTAGTTACATTTCGGAATCACTTGCGGCCAAATTAGGACTTCAAAACGAAGTTGTCAACCTACCAGTAGTTGGCATAGGGAGTATTAGGACTGTGATAAATAATAAAATTACCACTACCATAAAATCTAGATTCAATACGTATACGGCAAATTTACAACTTTATGTCCTACCAAACATCACGCAACGCATGCCCACGTCCCATATCGATACGAAGTCTCTAAACATTCCACACAATATCAAACTAGCAGATCCTACGTTTAATGAAATTGGCCCGATTGACGTTTTGATTGGTGCGGAACTATTTTGGGATTTGATGTGTGTCGGGCAAATGAAACCCAATGGACTTAACAGTAACGGACCCATTTTACAGAAAACACATCTGGGTTGGATTGTTTCTGGCAGACTCAGTGTGACAAATTCAATGATGGAATCCGCCTGCAATTTCAGTATGCAGGACTTACATAACGACTTATCAAAATTTTGGGAAATTGAAGACTGTAATACAAATAAATCAAATACATCACTGGAGCATCAGCAGTGTGAAGCATATTTTTTACAAAATGTAAAACGTGACGACGAAGGACGATTTGTTGTTAAACTTCCATTCACAACGCCTCAACGGGAATTGGGTGACTCGCGCGATCAGGCTCATAGAAGATTACTCTCTCTGGAACGACGATTACAAGGAAATCCAGGATTACTCGAAGAGTATAAGAAATTCATGGACGAATATATTTCTCTCGGACACATGTCACCTGTTCTACAGCCAGAAGCTTCTTACGGATATACGTTACCACATCACTGCGTTGTCAAGGAAGCCAGTACTACAACGAAAGTAAGAGTAGTATTCGACGGCTCTGCTAAAACGACCAACGGAATATCATTAAATGACACGATGTTAGTGGGACCCACATTACAAGACGATCTCTTTTCCATTGTATTACGATTCCGCACATACGCATTTGTAATTACGGCTGATATTGAAAAAATGTATCGGCAGATTTTGATAGAGCCTTCTGATAGAAAATTCCAGAAAATATTGTGGCGATCTTCTCCAAACGACGAACTAATAACATACGAATTGAATACTGTGACGTACGGCACTGCTGCAGCCCCTTATTTAGCTACACGATGTTTGATTGAACTGGCTACTCGAGAAGAGCAAGATTTTCCTGTTGAGTCAATAATTTTGAAACATGATTTTTACGTCGACGACCTTCTTACTGGAACCAATTCTATGCAAGAAATACCAAAACTTTGTTCAAATTTAACAGAATTATTACGACGTGGTGGATTTGTCTTAAGAAAATGGAGATCCAACATTCCAAACAATTTCAACGAAGCGACTGACGAAAACATCACTTTACCAACGGATACCGACACTGCAAAAACTCTCGGCATTATTTGGAACTCACGAAATGACACTTTGGAATATTCCGTACAGCACGTTAAACTTGGCAAAAGGATCACGAAACGGACGATATTATCTACAGTTGCGAAAATTTACGACCCTCTTGGTTTACTTGGACCTATTATTGTTAACGCGAAAATGACAATGCAGAAACTTTGGCAACTAAAAATTGATTGGGATGAATCAGTTCCTTTGTCAATACATACGTTGTGGACGGAATATGTGTCTGATTTAAATGACGTTGGAAGTATAAAAATCATTAGAAATGTCATTTCCTCAATTGACGTATGCAGTGTGGAATTGCATGGATTTTCAGATGCCTCTGAGAAGGCTTACGGCGCTTGCATTTATCTACGTACCACGTCCAATGACGGAAAACACACTACACGATTGTTGTGCTCAAAATCACGTGTCGCTCCCGTGAAAAATCTTTCTCTTCCAAGATTAGAATTGTGTGGCGCTCTCTTACTAGCAAACTTAGCCCATAAGGTAAAACAAGCTCTTACAGTCTCAATAGCCAATGAATACTACTGGACGGACTCTACTATCGCACTAGCTTGGATATCAGGAACTCCAAGTAAATGGAAAACCTTTGTGGCCAATAGGGTAAGTGAAATCCAAGGCCAAACTAATTCCAATACCTGGAGGCATGTACGCACACAAGATAACCCGGCGGATTTGGTATCAAGAGGGTGCTCCGCATCCTGTCTTGCAGAATCAAAACTGTGGTGGAACGGACCTCAATTTTTGGAACGCGATGAATTTTGTTGGCCTAAACTTCATACTGCAGAAATCACAGAACTACCTGAACAGAAGGTGGTTTCACTAATAACACAAGATGAAGATGATTTTCAAATGTTCGATCGATATTCTTCATTCACGAAACTTAGACGAGTGATGGCCTACGTTTTACGCTACATACGCAACTTACATACGAAAAGGGAAGAACGACGTACAGGATTTCTTACTGTAGTAGAGCTACAAGAGTCATTGGATGCTTTAATAAGGCTCTGTCAGCGCGACGAATTTAATCAAGAAATAAAAGAGTTACGTTCGAAGAAAACTGTTAGTCCAAAGAGCATGATTGTTTCTTTAAATCCATGGCTTGACGATACAGGAATTTTACGCGTTGGTGGACGATTACGACATGCAAACATTCCGTTTTCTCAAAAATATCCAATAGTGTTGCCCAAATTTCACAAATTTACGCATTTACTAGTTAATTACGAACACTTGAAAAACTTACACGGCGGGGTGCAATCTATACTGGCAGCAATTCGCATGAAATACTGGCCACTAGCAGGCAAAGAAACGGTAAAAAGGGTAGTGAAACAATGTGTGAAATGTTGTCGTGCAAAACCTAAACTAATAGAACACATCATGGGTGATATTCCGAGAAGTAGATTACAAGCCTTACGCCCGTTTTACAACAGTGGAGTAGATTATTGTGGACCATGTAAACTTTGCCAGAAAAGACGTCGTGGAAATCAACCTATTAAGGGTTACGTCGCTGTTTTTGTATGTTTCTCCACGAAGGCTGTACATCTGGAATTAGTTTCCAATTTGACGACACATAGTTTCATCGCGGCACTTCTAAGATTTATCTCAAGACGAGGAAGAGTAGGAAACTTATATTCAGACAATGGCACAAATTTTGTTGGTGCTAATAATGAGTTGAAAGAATTAACACAATTACTCAAATCGGAGTCTCACATACAAGGCGTTAACGAGGTACTGTTAGACGAAAATATACAGTGGCATTTTATCCCACCTAGATCACCACATTTCGGTGGTTTATGGGAGGCAGCAGTAAAATCCGCCAAATATCATTTGAAGAGGGTAGTTGGTGACGCTATACTCACGTACGAGGAGTTTACAACTCTACTAGCACAAATTGAGGCTTGCTTGAACTCCAGGCCGCTCACACCAATCTCTAACGATCCAAACGATTTTACGGCTTTGACACCGTCACATTTCTTAATCGGTGAACCAATGACAGCATTACCAGAACCTAATCTAGAAAAAGTGAATTTGGGTCATATGGATCATTGGCAGCAACTTCAATCGATGTATCAGACTTTCTGGAAGAGGTGGCATAAGGAATACTTATCCCAGTGCCAACAACGTTACAAATGGCAGTCCAATCAGACAAGTGTTCTGAAAATTGGATCTCTTGTGACAATAAAGGACGAAAATTTACATCCGCTTCAGTGGCGCCTAGGACGCGTTGTGGAGACTTACGCTGGAAGTGATGGTGTAGTGCGGCTCGCGTTAGTGCGTACGAAAACGGGAACCACGAAAATCACAGTAACTAAACTATGCGTGTTACCAGTGACTTAAGGTGTTTGTTGAAAGGGATCCTTTCAAGACGGGCGGCATGTTAGGACAAACGTGTCTTCAGAGGTTTCTGCTTAGCAACGCACCTTCATTATGTGTACGTTTTATCTTAAACTTTACAATTGGTTAGGTACTTTATATTTATTAGCTTTAAGTTGTATATTTGTAAATTTCTAGATATATTTAAGTAGGATTAGACTTTTCCTGTCATAAAATTAATATTGGAATTTTGGACCTTTCGGCATTAGTTATGTTTACTTAGGACTTCCTGCTGCCATTACGAATCTTTTACAGCTGCACTTAACTACTAATCTCTTGGGTATTTCCAATTGATGGTATTACCCCTATAAACCTTTAAATTATCCTGACCCTTTTGGGTCCATTATCAGATTCTTTGAAATTATGTTCTTTCTGTTTCTTATCTAACTTCTCAAAACTTTGTAAAACTTTGTACATATTTTCTATTGGTTCCTATTTTTGTTATACACTCCCTTAGACAGGCAGCAGGAGGAACCTCAAGTCTACGAGGGACTTGAGTTAACACAGACGATTCAGTTATGGTTGTCGATTCTTCCGAACAAGTTGTATTACGACTCTCACGATAGAGTTCTGGAAGATAACGTGTACTTCGACGTTTGTTTAGAAAGACTCTTATTACGAATTTCACCTTAGTTTTTACGCGTCTTGTTTTGTACAAGTGGTCCTTCGAGAATGTATAGTTTAATATTTTCCATCTTAGCTTTATTATAGTGTGTAAATAAACTTGTATAGTGAATAAATGCGAGTTTCATTTGTGACGAACAACGATTAAAATTTAAGTGGACTCTGTTCCAACAATCGCAGAAATACCTTTACCAAAAATTTTCAACACAAAAATGTATCATAAATTTTGTATCTTTGATTTTAACAGTAAATATAATGGCCTTATAGGTATAGATTTATTAAAACGTTTAGAAGCTACCATAGATATCAAAAATAATTTGTTAGAAACAAAATTTAGTGAAATACCAATTTATTTTGAAAAAACAAATAATTCCTGTTATCATATAAATATTGACGCAAGAACAAATCAAATAATTAAAGTTCCAGTACATTCAACTAAAACACAAGGTATTATAGAATACACAGAGTTAAAACCAGGAGTCGAAATTCCTTCATCTTTGGTTAACATAAAAAAACAATTTTGCTTACGTTTCAATTATAAACATAAACGAAGAAAATGCAGAAATTCAATTAAAAGAACCATTGAATATCACTGAAGTCGGTAATTTAGAAACAATTGATATGAATATTTTAGAGAATGTAGAACAAGAACAAGATAAATTACTTAAAGAAAATATGAAAAATTTAAGGTTAGATCATATGAACTATGAAGAAAAAAGTGCAATTAGGAAACTTTGTTTCGAATTTAGAGATATTTTCCATCACGAAGAATTACCATTATCATTTACCAATGAAATTAAACATCGTATTCAAACCACAGACGAAATTCCAATATTTAGGAAACCATATCGTTTACCGTATGAAAATCAGAAAGAAGCCGAACGTCAAGCAGAAAAAATGTTAGAACAAGATATTATCAGACCGTCAAACAGCCCTTGGAGTAGCCCAGTAATTATTGTACCGAAAAAAGAAGATGCATCAGGAAAAAGAAAGTATAGGATGTTAATAGATTATCGAAAATTGAATGAGAAGAGCATAGATGACAAGTATCCACTCCCAAACATCGCAGATATTTTGGACAAATTAAGCAGGTGTCATTATTTCAGTACGTTAGATCTAGCATCAGGATTTTACCAAATAGAAATGGATGAAAGAGATATCAGTAAAACAGCTTTCAGTACACCACGAGGACATTACGAATATAAAAGAATGCCCTTCGGTTTGAAAAACTCACCGAGTACGTTTCAGAGAGTAATGGACAACATATTGCGAGGAATACAAAATGAAAAATGCATCGTATGCATGGATGACATCATAGTATACTCAGTATCACTGTAGATATTGCAATTGAATAGTGCCGCCCAGCTGGACCCGCTCGTTTCTGCACTCACACGGCTTGATACGTTTCAGTATTATTTACATATCTATCCTCTAAATAATGAATTATTTTTGTCATAAAATGGACTTTTACATCATTCACATCAAACTCATCTATTTGCGCTTCGTCGGTATCGATCAAATGAAATTTGCGTTTCAATTCGCGATATATAGGTAAAATTAAAGGCCCAGTAACATACCGTTCCCCGGCTAATTCATCAGATATCTCTTTGATGGGTTTTAATATTTCTATTATACTGCTGAGCAAATCTATTTCAGGCACTGTTAATATTAGAGCGTTGTTTTTACCTTTTTTTGTAATCTTTCAGTAATGACATTAATGCTATGTTTTGTTCCGTGACCACTTCAATTAAATTTAGAAGTGACCACCATCTAGTTTTAGAGTAAGATGGAACTTTTTTTGAACAATTCCCAAATTGATCTGGTGCTGCTTAAGCTCTCTGTTAATTTGCCAACTATGAGCACACAAATTTTGAATTTTCTTTACTTTATTTAATACTTCTGTTAAGTCATCTAATTAAAAGGCTTTGGTAATGGCAGTGTTTAGCGTGTGCCCGAAGCAACTAATCCTATTCATTCCTAACAAGTCCACGCATTTGACAACATTGGACCCAGAGTCGGTGGTAAATACTGCCCGTTTGTTCGAAGGAATATTCCATTCGGTAAGTAACTCTTCTAACATATCTTTTAAATTTTCAGAATTATGGTCTTCACCACATTGTCTACAGTTGAGACAGAATGATTTCATGTTCCACTCTAAAATGCAATGCGCTGTTAAGGAAATATAAGGGCTGTTTGTGTTTGACGTCCAGCAATCAGTTGTAAATGAGATGTATTTAGATTTTAATAATTCGGACATTATTATGTTTCTAGTTTCATTGTAAATTTGTGGAATACGGCTTTCAGTTAAAGTTTTTCTTGACGGTAGCGTATTATTAGGTTGCAAAATTTTCAGTAAATGTTTGAAACCTGTGGACTCTACTATGTTATCAGGTTGCATGTCAACAGCCACAAAATAAATTAGAGCTCTGTCAATTTTGGCCGACTTTTGTTTAAAGTGTAATGTTCTAATGATGGCTGTCGATATTTTGATAAAGGAAGTTTAATAGCAACACTTTCCTGAGATGTTGAAGCTATCGGCGCATCTTCAGTTACACTAATTTCTGAGTCAGACAATATTGACGGAGACTGAGACCTGTAATAAAAAAATTGGTTAAGGGCTGTGAGTCGAGGTAACACTCGAGCATTTAAGCTTCCGCACTTACATTAAAAGTAGGCGCCGTTTTGCAGTTCAATAATAGTAATCATTATTGTTATTATTATTACAAGTTTCCCGTATCTTGCCGGCAATTTTAATCTGTCAGATCATCAGCAGCTGTTGGGAAGATTATCTGAAAGCTACAGCTACGAGTAGATCTGACAGATAAAAATTACTAAAAGATCTGGACCACGGTATTCCACTATCCAACGAGAAAATTTAGCTGTTTTCAAAATGTTTACTATCAAAATGTGTTATTTCCAAGTAAACGGTATCAAAAATTCGTCAGATTGACAGTTCACCGCTTTTGACAGCGAAAATATAACATCTTGCTTTTCTTTTCTCTATACAGGGTGATTACAAAATGGCGGATTTCCTTTACAGCTGTTGTAGGGGACCGCAAATGCAGTTTGGGAAAAATGATAAAAAAATTCTATCTGCTTTTGTTTTATAGTTATGAGCAAAAAATTAAAAGGTAAATTTGGCAACATGTGTATAGTGACTGGTAAATCGCTTGAAAAAAGTCCATTGTTTTCACTGTTTCTAAGGGTGTCTTCTACTGGGGTACCTTTGCGCGTAAACTTTCAGCTTCATTCCCGTTATTATGGCATTCGCCCAATATCAGCAACATGTCTGTATATTCACGCTTGGTATACATTTTTAAGAAAATTAAGTGAAAACTTCATAATGACAGGTCAAAATAAATGAACACAAAACATCAGATAACTATACAAAATCATATCATCGTTGCCAAACGCATTTTCAAATCATATCGATCAAAAGATTTAGATTTTCAAAATTAAAATTACAAGCAAATTAGACGCTACAAGCATTCTTTTTGCACACATAACTCTTTATGGAAAATGATATTATCCTTCAAAATTCTAAAAAATAAAGAATATAGGTTTTTCATTTCCCCCCTTCCTCACTCAGTAAATTAACAATTAAGATTTTTTTAAACATTTTTCCCAGGTTACATTTAAGGTCCCCTACAACGTACTAGGAAATTCGCCATTTTGGAATCGCCTTGTATTTCTTTTATTGGTTCAAATTTTGAAAATGAACGCTGCTTATTGACTGACCAAAATCGAGTCGGAGTGTCGAGGTTATTATACAGGGTGTCTCATTATATTTTGATGCATTTTAACACCTTATATCTACCGAATCGCTTGAGATATTAGTGTGCGGTTTTCACCAATGAGTTATGTTTATGTAGGACTTCAAGTTTTTTTTACTACTTTAAAAATACATACTTTATTACTTCCAGTTCATAAGGACCAGAAAAGGTCACTTTTCATATTATTGCAATTGCAATTTTTTAATAGGACACTCTCTATATAATGAAATGTTCAAAAAGTCGAATTTTTTAGCTATCCAACGGTATGCTAGATTTGATCATCGGTAAGGGGATAGCTGAGATTTTTGGACTTAAAAAAACTGCAGAATCGAACAAAGAAGCAGAAAATTTCAAGTGTGAAACGTCTGTTTACATTTGGATTATTTGAAATAAATTAAACGGGTTTTATATAGTTATACGCAATTTCAAAGTTTTAAAAACTGAAAACAATAAAATTAACAACTATCTACAACAAATTTTGTGCTTCTACAAAGATTTGTTTCATTCTGCAGTTTCTTTTTTGAAATCCAAAATCTCAGTTATCCCCTTACCGATGATCAAATCTAGCATACCGTTGTATAGCTAAAGGTGGGTACAGACTTGAGCAAATTTGCGCGCACGAACAGTTTGCGCGTACGAATGCTCAAATGTGGACGCTAATAAATTGGTTCGCAAGCACAAATTATTCGTGCGCGCATAACACGCACGCGATCCGTTGCTTGTCGGTCTCGGTGCCATGCTCAAAGGAAATTGTGCGCGCAGTTTGGACGGCAAAACATCGGTCCGTGTCTGTTCTTGTTTAGTTGTCGATGCAGAAATACATATGTAGGTTTATAAAGGATGGAGTGGACGACAGAAAATGTAATCCAATTAATTGATGGATACGAAAAATTTCCCATTTTATGGGATCCAAAAAATGACCAGCATTTCAACCGAAATAAAAAATTCTATGCGGGAGCTAGGTATGCCAGCCAGATTTTCGTGAAATCACACGAACAACTGGATCACGTTCGTTCGCGCAGGCATGACAAGATGAACGTAAACGAATCAAATCACACGCAAGAATGTTCGTGCGCGTACACTGTTCGTGTGCGTAAATTTGCTCAAGTCTGTACTTACCTAAGTTGCCACTTTTTGAACATTTAATCATATTAATTAAATTTAATTATGTTAAAAAATTGCAATTGCAGTAATATGAAAAGTTACCTTTTCTGGTCCTTATGAACTGAAAGTAGTAAAGTATTTTCAAAGTAGTCAAAAAAAACTTGAAGTCATACATAGCCATACATAACTCATTGGTGCAAACCGCACACTAATATCTCAAGCGATTAAGGTGTTAAAATGCGTCAAAATATAATTAGACGCCCTGTATATTATCTCAATTATTGTACAACACTATTTGGAATCCACTCATCACTACCTTTCTCCAGAACTCCAGATAGGTATGTCTCAAATCAGGTAAAAAAGTATAAAAAATCATTGACCCCCCATGGTACTAACGAACATTATTACCTGACCTGACCTGCTGGTCATGCTAATGTAACTTTATTTCTGATTTGTTGCCTCTATATAAAACAGTTTACGGAACCCTAAAAGCCCGACTGAAAACTAAATTTTATTCGCTTTTTAATCAACTGATAGGAAGTAGTAAAAATAACTGACATAACACTGCAATGTATTGGTGTAGGTAATTAAAATTAATTTTATAAGACCGGACGTTTGATTTTGACAAACCAAGTTTCTGTATGCTCTTGGGAATAATATGAAGTACCTAGATACCTTTAAATATTATCCATTTCGGTATGATTATTAATACACCGGGTGAGTCTGAAACCTGGCTCTTTATATTCTGTATTTTTATTAACCTATTTCAAGAAAACCGAAAAGTTTTACGAATTTTTCTTTGACAACTCAGTTTTCATCTAGAATATCAGCATGATTTACTACCCACATAAATAAATCCTACGTAAGAATATATGTGTAGGCAATATGGTGTTCCATCTGAACTAACTAAGATAGTTGAGGTCACTTCCGGTGAAATTGAACGCAACAGAACGTTAGGTTAAGGGAAAAATTATTTTTCTGGATAAACTCTAAACTGTAACTTTGTTCTATTAATCGGCTAATAAAAGGCGACAAATTAAGCAATAATTAGTAAAAAATATCAATTCTCGGTAAACTCCACTCAGTAAATTCGTAGTCAGATCAGGGTCAGATCAGTAATTATGTCCAATCTGGTTACGTCATGGGCAGCAAGATCGGTAAAGGGCAGTTTAAATGTTAGAATTTTATCAGAAAGGAAAAAAAAATATTTATATACTGTTTTATAAATAAAATCTTGACAAAGCCCCTGAACAGGGGCGAAACGTTGATTATTTGCAAAAAGTGATTTACTTATTGCCAATAAATTCAGTAAATTTGGTAAATTTATTATGATAGGTACAAACCGATGCACAAGCAGAATATGTTTAAACATACCTTGCTGTTTAACCATTAAACATAATTATCTTTATTTTATTTTTCTGTAAATCCCGAAACTAATTTGACCTACTTGGAGTTCATTATTAATTTTATGCTAGCCGTGAAATATCTATTTCCTGGTTGCGAACACACAAGTACTTTTTTAAGCTTATTCAACAAAACGACAATTTATTATTTCTTTCAGAATGCAAGCTTTTAATTTTCACTGCAGCACTTAATACTACAAACTGTCGACATCTAACTAATCAGCAAATTTTATTTCCTCTTTAGGTCAAAATTAATTGTTAAGCTATTTTTGTGATATGTATATAAATTCTTGTTTTTTAAATAAATCGACATTAATGATAAAAGTTTCGTTAAACGCTACTACCTATCTGCACTATAACCAAGCCATAAAACCAGGGGTGTGAGGCTGCATCCCATAGTGTTTCCTAAAATTATTTCCTATACAATTTACAAATTACAACAAACTTCCCAACTACAAATACTATCCAAAATACAACTCCTAAAATAATTCAAATAAAATATCCTATACCAAACAAACTATGAACCTACACGAACTTCCTGATCTTACAAATATCTTCCAAAATACTATTCCTAAACAAACCTACCAAACAAACAATATATATAACCCTAAAACTTCATCCCTATTATCATACACGAACAAGCTATCCCATCGGCCCAAAATACCCATTGTCCCCATTTTATACATTGGTCCTTCGAGCAAAAAACTGAACTATCGCCATGTTCTCCAGTCCGCCAATAAATTCGAAGATGGGCGAGCTAAACGAATTAGCCCTACAACAAGAAGAAAATGGAAGACAATTGGTGAAACTCCTATCGAACACGAAGAAAGATTCCGCAAGAAGAAAAACGGAAGAATACATCAAGAATCGCCTTTCCGAACTTACTCAAATATGGGATGAAGTTACCAAGAATGACAAAGCAATGACCGAAATTGCTTTACCACACAATTACTTCGAATCCAATTACTTCAGTCAGATGAAAGAAGTATATAACGAATTACAAGCGCATCTTGCAGATTGCCAAAAAAGTCTGCAAGGTCGCAAGGTAGAAATACCAACCACCGAAGAAATCGAAGCCAAAAACGAAAAAACAAATACTAACGACGATCAAAGCCAAAAATTACGACTCAAGAAACAATCTATTCGAATAAACCAGCTACTAAATACAATTAAACAAGTTGAAGAAAAAATCAAAGAAGAAAATTCCAAATACCGACACGAATCCCTACTACGAAAAATTTCCAAACAATGGGATGCTGTTTACGAATTAAACGAAGAAATTATGTTGCACGAGGAATATTTTCAAGATGAGTACTTCATGGCAAATGTGTACTTAGACGTTGAAGAGAAATACGAAACTATATCCGAAATCCTAGAAAACAAAATTTCCAAAGCTGATACTACCCCTGTCCAATCCAAACCAATTCTTCCCCAAATAAAAATTCCCATGTTTGAAGGAGGATACGAAAACTGGCCCACCTTTCACGACCTATTCCGAAGAGTTATTCATGACAATCCTACGATAACGAAGGCCGAGAAGATGCAATATTTGAAAACAAGTGTTCGAGGGGAACCAGGCCGAATTATACAACACCTACAAATTACAGAAACGAATTACGAAACCGCTTGGGGACTTCTCCGAAAAAGATACCAAAATACCAGACTATTAGTATCCAAATTAATGGACAAATTGTTGGACCTGTCCGCTGTACAATTTGAATCTGCATCCAAGTTAAAACATCTGTATGATATGACGCATGAATGTCTAGAAGCAATCAACAATCTTGGCATAGACACTACTGCTTGGGGTCCATTAGTAAGCCGTATGTTAATTCGTAAATGGGATAAAGAAACAAATAAAATATACGAACAGTCATTGACAGAACCTCATGCACTTCAAAATTTTGACGCATTCATGAACTTCTTAGAAAATCGATTTCAATCCCTGGAGGCAACTGAAGAAATGAGATTCAAATCAAACATCCATCATCCAGCACAGAAGTGGCAACCAATAAATGGCAACTCAGCTGATGTCACTTGCAGGTTTTGCAAACAACACCACAACATCTACGGCTGTCCGAAATTCAAGTTACTGAGTGCACAAGAAAAACTACAAGCAATTAAAGACAAAAACTTATGTATCAATTGCTTAAATCACGACAACAAAATAAAATGCAATAGTACCATGCGATGCCATATATGCAGACAACAGCACCATACGTTTCTGCATATCGATCAATTTAGAAGGTTGCCGACAACAAAACCGGCAACAACGAATCCATTCAAAACTACTGTCCATACCATTAAAGCGAATCAGGCACCGGCAAATACTCCACAAGAAATAATCCGAACATCTAATCACGTTGGAAGACAAGAAAATACTATTCTTTTGGCAACAGCAATAGTTGAGACCAAAACACTAACAAAAATGCCTCAACTTCTGTCACAGAAGAAGTAGCACAACCCCTAGGTCTACCAGGACAGAAAATTTGAGCAGAAATAACAGGTCTAGGTGACAGTAAACCGAAAATATCCCACTGGAAAATTCAAGCCGAACTGAAACCTCGATTCCCGAGTACCTCTTCCTTAGATGTGGAATTATTAGTCCTACCGAAATTAACACAATCCATGCCTAAAAGTAAAATCCAAAATATAAACCTGGAATTATTAGTCCTACCGAAATTAACACAATCCATGCCTAAAAGTAAAATCCAAAATATAAACCTGAGTTCCTGGCAAAATTTAATGCTTGCCGACCCCACTTTCAACGAACCTGGGCCAATCGATCTAATATTGGGTGCCGAAGAATATGGAAAAATAATAAAAGATGGAATTCATAAATCTAACAAGGGCATCCTGGGTCAAAACACAGGGTACGTTAACGAAAGACCCTCAAATATAACAATTACAAGTATGATTGCGTGTACCGAAGAAGACAAACAATTAACAAAATTCTGGGAGATTGAAGAGGTCTCTCCGAAAATAGAACTAGACGAAGAAGATACACTTTGTGAGAAACAATACGATGAAACAACTAGAAGAAATCAAGATGGGACGTATACAGTACGAATTCCATTCAAAACCGAAGAAACAGAGTTGGGAAACTCAAAATCAAGGGCGGTAGCAAGATTACTACAGTTAGAGAAGAAATTCAAAAAAGACACGAAATTAAGCGAACAATACAAGGAATTTGTACAAGAATATATAACTCTGGGGCACATGGAAGAAGTACCTCGGTATAAATATAACGATGGAAAATATTATATTCCGCACCAAGCTGTTATCAAAGAAGACAGAATAACTACAAAACTTCGAGTCGTCTTTGATGCATCATCCAAAACTTCATGTAATGCAAGTCTAAATCAACTGATGCATGTAGGACCAAAATTACAACAGGACTTCAAAGATATTCTGCTGAGATGGAGAAAACATCGAATAGCATTCACAGCAGATATCGAGAAAATGTACAGACAAATAAAAATACATCGTGATGACCAGCAATATCAAAGAATTGTGTGGCGTTTTAACGGGTCACAACCAATTCAAGAATATCAACTAACAACTGTGACGTATGGAACTGCATCGTCTCCATATTTAGCAGTAAAAACATTACAAAAACTAGCTACAGATGAAGAGAACGAATATCCGAACGCATCCTTTGTCGCAAAAAAACGACTTTTACTTGGACAGAGAAGGGATAATGAGAGTAGGAGGCAGACTCAAGAATGCATCGTTAAGATACAACCAAAAACATCCGATTATAATACCGTACAACGACAATATTACGAAACTAATAATTCAAGATGCACATTACAAGACACTACATGGTGGAAACCAAGCCACATTAGCCTATACGAGGAGAAAATTTTGGATTATTAATGGAAAAAAAGCTGTTAGATCAATCCTACACAAATGCACCAAATGTATACGGTATAAAGCGCAAGCTGCTGAACAACAAATGGGACAATTACCTACTCCTAGAGTAACTCCTTCACCACCGTTCACACACACTGGTGTGGATTATGCAGGGCCCATCCAAATTCGAGCGACAAAAGGCAGGGGTCACAAATCATACAAAGGGTACATAGCAATATTCATTTGCCTGTCAACCAAAGCTATTCATCTCGAAGTAGTGAGCGATATGACAACGGATACATTTTTAGCAGCATATCGAAGATTCATATCTAGAAGAGGTCCATGTGCCCACATGTACAGCGATAATGGAACAAATTTCGTTGGTGCGAGCAAAATTATTGAAGCAGAAGTTTACAAAATCGTGTCAGACAATCATACCCAAAAAAACATGGCGAACTTGGGTACGCAGTGGCACTTCATCCCACCATCCGCCCCAAATTTTGGGGGCCTGTGGGAAGCAGGGGTGAAATCGATGAAACATCATCTCAAGCGAGTCATTGGAGATACTACTCTGACATACGAGGAACTCGCCACGTTCATGCATCAAGTAGAACCAAGTCTAAATTCCCGACCACTCTGCCCAATTGATAACGAAATCAATGACGTAATAGCCTTAACGCCAGGCCATTTTCTAATTGGCCGTGAACTAGTATCGCCACCCGATCCGATAAATACCGAAATAAATACTAGCCTAACTAACAGATGGAGACTAATACAAAAAATGAAAAATATTTCTGGAATGCATGGTCATCAGAATACCTAAGCAGACTTCAATTACGATACAAATGGAAAACACAACATCAAAGTTGAAAATTGGAGAACTGGTTCTAATCAAGAAGATAATATAAATCCGAGCAAATGGCCGCTAGCACGAATAATACAAGTACATCCTGCAGAAGATGGAACAATCCGAGTGGTGACACTTCAAAAGGCAGGTGGAACTATGTTAAAACGATCAATACACTCCTTAATTCCATTGCCTTTCGAACCAATTTCTACTCCTACTGCAAAAACTCAATGCCACCTAAATATCACTAATCCTAAAACGACCAAAACTAAAACGCCTCCAATAAAATCCACCCATAAATCCAAATCTTCAGAAAGCAAATTCCAAAAAGCTAAGTTCAAGGTACCACCAATGCTCCTAATATCATTCTTGTTAATGATATCTGCAATCAACGCATCCTACACCGTTCATTATCCGAAGCCAGGTCTATATATCGAACATATTGGTCATTCGAAGTTAGGAAAAGGCACGTTTCGCATCGAATACAAAATAGATAAAGAACAAATATCAAGAGATTCAACAAGAATAAAAGAAACAGTCATTCAAATGGAGGAATTGTGCAACAAAACCAGAGAACTTACAGCAGAAACGCCATGCGATATGCTTGTACATCATTTAGGAGAACAGAAGAAACAAATGGATTGGTTAGTGACTGGGTTACAAAATGCACAACCCAGACAAAAACGTGGACTCCTGGGAAAATTTCTTACTTCAATTTTTGGTGTGAACGATGAAGTGTATACAGACATAGAACAACTAGATAACAACCAAAAACAACTTATACAAGCCTCAAGCCATCAAACAAAGTTTATGGTAACTACATTATCCAAATTTAACGAGACAGAAGATAGAATATTCAAACAATTGAACCACTTTAGAGAAAAGTTGAACCAAGGGCTACAAGCTGTTAACGACATGAACAGATGGTACAGAAAGGTCGACGCGAACAAGTTAAGCATTCACGTTTTAAGTACCTACCAAGTAGCAACTAACTTCATACACGAAATCATACAACACTATTCGAAACTGACAAACATTGTGTTCGGCCGAGGAAGTTTGTACGACTTTATGACACCAGCCCATATAGAAGAAATTATTAAATCTGCCGAAAAGAAATTTCCACCAAGTATCAACATCCTACCCGTTCCGTTGTGGAAGACGAAGATCCAACAAAGTGAATCTTCATTTCATGCGTTTGAATACTTTCTAATGGCAGAACTGAACGACTTCGTCCTAATAAAAGTCACACCTATACCATTAAACATCAACAATGGTTCCTACTGTGTGCTGGAGATACCGAATGGCCTATTAGCGGTGGATTACCCAAGAATATTTCGAAATAACAGACGAAGAATTCAAGAACGCTGTTGTACTGGATCAAAACAAGTATTTGTGCACCCCAACTGCAGTCCAAAGTATAGAAAACAGTCCAAGTTACATAATAGACGGAATTTACGAAAGAAAAGAAATAACAAATTGCAACAGCATACGATACAAAATACAATCTATCATTTGGAAACAATTATACATGGACAACACTTGGCTATTTATCACAAAAGAACCGACACTCATTGGAGTCACATGTAGTGGTGCAAGAGAAGATGTGAAACTAAACGGAACCGGAATTATCCAAGTGTCTCAAGACTGCACCATTAAAACAAAACAAAACGTAATAGCAGCTACAAGGCACGATAATATAACTGTCTTGGAAAGTTTCTCCAAAGAAGTCAACATCAATACGACCATAGGACTGTCAAACAAATACGAAAATCTTGAGAAAAAGCCCGTCATCAAGGCATTCGATGACTTGACACAGTTAAGAGGCGAACAAGAACATATCCAACAAACGTTAAATGATGTTACCTGGGAGAAAATTAAACATCACAGGTCAATTCCAACTAGCATATCCATTACTACAACTGTGGCTATGATTGGATTTATGTATCTAATCTACAAGGTATGGAAACAATGGAGAATCACCAGAGTAACCACACCAGCAGCACAAGAGTATTAAATACTCAAGAACAAAATACCATGAAATTGGAACCTATCAACAAGATGCTAGCAAGAGAGCTTCAGTAGGACCATTCTAGTCCAATTTGGAGTCGCCAAAATGTTTAACCATTAAACATAATTATCTTTATTTTATTTTTCTGTAAATTCCGAAACTAATTTGACCTACTTGGAGTTCATTATTAATTTTATGCTAGCCGTGAAATATCTATTTCCTGGTTGCGAACACACAAGTACTTTTTTAAGCTTATTCAACAAAACGACAATTTATTATTTCTTTCAGAATGCAAGCTTTTAATTTTCACTGCAGCACTGAATACTACAAACTGTCGACAGCTAACTAATCAGCAAATTTTATTTCCTCTTTAGGTAAAAATTAATTGTTAAGCTATTTTTGTGTCATATAGCATAATTCCAATAACATACTCTTTTTCTGTACCTGCCAAATTAAAATTTCCATTCATAAAAAGCAATGCTGAAGTAAACCGCAGCGTTAGCAAAAATGTTTAACCTCAGCCGTGCGAACGCGGTATAGGGAGTCGCGTCTCGGGTCTGCTAGAAGGTGCAAGTGACACTTCCGCCCAGCCTACAAAATGTAAGTAATTTTAAATTTGTAACTAATTAATTTTGTCTTTGTTATTTTTGAATTTTAATTGTTGTGCTGCGTTTCCCGTTCTTTTTGTAAACGGTTAATATTTTATGTGTCCGGGTGGAGTTCATTTGCCTATGTAAGAAAGGTTGTCGCAAATACAAGTTTTTGATGAGATTAAAAGGAAAATTGAGGACTGGACATTCGGCTTTTCTTTAGTAACTCCCTTTTAAAGATCCCGTACCAAGAGAACATTCCCCTAGTAAACCCAGATGCGACAATATGTATATAAATTCTTGTTTTTTAAATAAATCGACATTAATGATAAAAGTTTCGTTAATCGCTACTACCTACCTGCCCTATAACCAAGCCATAAAACCAGGGGTGTGAGGCTGCATCCCATAGTGCTTCCTAAAATTATTTCCTATACAATTTACAAATTACAACAAACTTCCCAACCACAAATACTATCCAAAATACAACTCCTAAAATAATCCAAATAAAATATCCTATACCAAACAAACTACGAACCTACACGAACTTCCTGATCTTACAAATATCTTCCAAAATACTATTCCTAAACAAACCTACCAAACAAACAATATATATAACCCTAAAACTTCATCCCTATTATCATACACGAACAAGCTATCCCATCGGCCCAAAATACCCATTGTCCCCATTGTATACATCATCTGAAAACTCATCGGGTGTTTTTGTGGAGGTCCTGGCTTTCATAAAACTACCATATTTTAGAGGGTGATGGTTTCGTAGATGGGCATGAAAATTCGTCGTGTTCCCCTTGGTAACAATAAGTTTCTTGCACCATAGACACTCAGCCGAGTTCTTTCCACATTTTATAAAATGTTCCCAAATTAGGCTTCGTTGGCTCATGACTATATCTTATAAAACATCAGAGTACAATGATCGGTCAATAATGAATGAGAACAAACTGGAAAGAAAGATGCTTCGAAGTACGTCCATGGCCCTTAAACTTGGAAAAATTAAAGACGAGATGGTACAGTGTAACTCGTGTACTCTTTGGCGACTTGCGAACGAGCGAGAGTGAGATCAGTATATTATGTGTGAGCATTTTAGTTTAGAATAAAATCAGATTTAAGCAATTTATTGCGGTAAAGCCGAAAGAAAGTTCCCGCTTTAAAATTTTTATGAAAATCGCCGAGCATGCCGTCAAACGTACCGCCAATAAAGTGCAAATGCAAACTCAAAATCTGCATCTGATTAAACTACGACACGCGGCATCATGTAAGAAGCTATTCATTTCTGTTTTAGAATATGTATTTACCCCTACCCAGTGGGGAGACCCTAATTCCGCCACTGCCTCTATCAATCAGAAAGAAATATTCCTTGCGCATTATGAAACGTCTTACTTCTGCCTGTAGTAGGTAATAGTCACTCTTTCTATTTTGATGTAAGTAGTCCATTAGCTCTTCTCCAAAACAAGACAAATTTTAGGAAGGGGGTAATTTATTGTCACCTGAAGGCTTGGCTGCATGTTGAAGTCTTAAGACAAAGCAAAAACGCTAGATCACAAACAATATTGAATTCAGTGGCGTGACTAGAATTTGGGGCCTCCCCACTCCGCCAACAATACTTGAAAGGAGGCCCCTTAGTTTGAAAAATTGATACGATTTTTTATTGTAGTCATATAACCAAAAATAAGACCAAACATTGTTTCGTTCTGAATGACCAGGGTAACCAAAGACTACTGGTTTCGTCCTTTCTAGGACTCGTCAGTACGGTACAGCTCTATATATTCAGAATGAAACATACTTAGATACCGACATCCTCCGGTCAGATCAGATGTCAGTAAGAGCTAATTACTTCATAAAAAAATTATTTATTAGATTCTAATGATGCTGAATGGTTCCAACAATGCTCGGGCAAGTACCACCAGGTGGCTGTCCTGTACATTTACAGCAAAATAAAGTTTGATCATTTATCTAATCTATTCTAAGCAAACCTTGTTCGCTATGAACGATGAACTGATGCTTCATTACTGGAGGTTATACCTCTCGATCTTAGTTTCAAAACAACACGCTTCTAATCTAAAGAATTATTCAGCTATTCTTCAAGTTAAGGCATAGTTAAAGGATTGAAATTGTATCCTACATGCGGCATAGAATTAATGTAATTTCACATCAGTCACTTTCACATTGCAACTACGTTTTAGGTTTTACTGTTTCAAACTTTACTAGGCAAAACTCGATGTAGGCTCAACGGTTTCCGGCACCAGAAGATTTTAAAATTAAAATCATTATAAAACGCCAACACCGCGCTAAATACACGGGTAGTAAAAGCGCCAATTCGACTAATCGGTCGCGGTGTATAACCTCTTAACAGGGGTAGCATTATGTTTTTATCGTAGTACGAAAAATTTGGATTTGGTTTCATAATTCAATGTCTATTGGTCTATTGCCCGAGGAGTAGTTGTTGCAACCGTCCAGTATAATAATAATAATAATAATACATTTATTGTCCACCAACACAATACAATTAACATATAATATGTAGATATTTAAATTAATGTGGGACAAAGGACAAAGCTCAGCTTCCTGAAATGATATTTCAGGTGCTGTTCTTCCGCTTGCCCTTCAATTGAAAAATAAATTACTAAACTGGCACTGAAAATGTGGAATGTGGAAAATGCTAAACTAAAATGAAATCAATGAAGGCGAAAAAAGAAGGAAAGAAAACGAATAAAGGAAGAAAGTGAGAGTATAGAAAAGAGAAGGAGAATCAACAAATTTTCAGTAAACTGAGACTGGGTCGCATAAAGAGGAATCTAGTAATCGTTGTTTTATCGAATTTTTAAAACAGAGAAGTGACATGGAGAAGTTGGATGGAGGAATTCCATTAACACATTTAGCAATATTGTAAGACCAGGATCGTTTGAATATTTGTTTATTGTGGCGAGGAATCGTCAGCAATTGCTTTCTACGAATATTGATATTATGAACGTCCGTTCTGAAGTTTAATTTATTAAATAAATAAGGAGGAGTCTGAAATTGCAAGATTTTATAACTAAAACACGACATATGCAGTCGACGTCTGTTGTACATATTCAACCAGCCCACTTCCTCGAGCTCATGGGATACATGATTTCTCCCTCTTATGCCAAAAACAAGTCGAAGACAAGAATTTTGAACTTTCTGTATGCGCCTGATCTCAGTACTATCCAAGCATGGGCCGTAAACCACATCGCAATAGTTGAAGTGCGACAGGACCAGGGATTCGCAGAGTAAAACTTTTAATTCATATGTAAGAAGGTATCTTACCGAGTAAATTACTTTCAGAGCAGCATAGGCATTTTTTATTACATTCGATATATGTTTCTTAAAGCGCAACCCACAGTTAATCACAACTCCAAGACTCTTTATGGTCTCCCCGAAAGGTATGGCCTCCCCACCAACATATAACTCGAGCAGTCCCAACGCCGCACTCCTAACATGATCACTACCAAATAAAATAGCCGAAGATTTAGCAGGATTAATTTTTAAGAGATGCAAATTAGAAATTTCAAACAATCTACTCAGATCTTCGTTCATCACCTCATTAGCCCGTGCTGCTTCCCCAATACTAAAAGAATAGTAAAGCTGTGTGTCGTCGGCATACAAATGATAATCACAATGTAAAATATATTTGTTAAAAGTGGATGTGTAGATTGTATAAAGCAACGGTCCTAAAATGCTACCCTGGGGCACCCCAGCCGAGACGGCAAGCGGCGATGAAACGGCACCATCCAGCAAAACACGCCGAGTCCTCCCGTACAGAAATGATGAGATTAGATTAATGGCCCCACCACTAAGCCCGCAATAATGTAAAATGGCCTGGAGGATCTCATGACTAAACATATCAAAAGCTTTTGAATAATCTAAGAGAATTAAAACTGTCACTTTATTGTCATCAAGAGTGCTAATTACATTGTCTGTAACATCCGCCAAAGCTGTGGTGCAACTGAATCCAGATCGAAAGCCTGATTGCTTCAAAGGAAGTATAGCATTAGTCTGTACGAAAGAACACAACTGTGAATGCATATTTTTTCAAATATTTTGGAGAGAACCGGTAGCAAACTAATTGATCTGAGATGCACCAATTCCGTCGGTCGACTCGTCTTTGGCAAGGGAACCACCAATGCCTGCTTCCAGGCGGAAGGAAAATACGAAACAGCAACACATTTATTTACAACGAAAGCAATGATCGGAACTATGAAGGGACAACACAGTCTAATTAAAGTAATATTTAGTTGGTCGAAACCGTATGCCTCAGACTTGATGCTACTTATCACACTCATAACTAAAGACTCGGAGACGGATTCCAGCACTGATGTTTGAACGGTAGAAACTCAACAACTCTTGACTAGGCGTCATGTTACTTTTAGCGCAATTTACAAAATATTCATTAATTACATTAACGTCAGATAAGGCTGCAGGTAATTTAGTAGTTTTATTCTTGCATAGATTTAATTTTTTCAATTCTCTCCACTTATCTTTATAGCAAGCATTTTTTAATTTAAAGTTTAAGTAAGCTTTCTTTTCCCAACGAATAGAAGATGCAATCAAGTTTCTCAGTTCCTTGTAATATACCCAGTGCTCAGGACGCTTCGTTCTTTTGAATTTACACAGAGCGTTGTCTCGTAATCTTTGCATCAGTTTAATAATATTTTCGGTAATCCAAGGGGGCTATACGGTTTTTATGCTTATTGCAGGTTTTTAACGGGGCGTGCAAATCAAACAGTCCCAAAATATTATCATTAAGGAAAGAAATCATTTCGTCTATATCGTCCATCCCATAAACAGCGTTCCAATTAACAAGCTCGAGATCATGCTGGAACTGATCAGGATCAATATCTCTGAGAGATCTGTAAATGTGTGATTTTGCACCCTCACGATCAGAACCTATTGCTATTGTACAGCGTATCAGTGAATGATCGGAAAATCCACACTCAGTGACCCCAGACGTGACTGCAATGTCCGGATTTACAAAAATTAGATCTATTAAGGTAGAGGAAGTTAAAGTTGTTCTAGTCGGTGTCGTAATGATTTGATTTAAATTAAATGAATCTGCTATTGAAATAAGGTCTCCTACGGATTTGCTGGAAAAGTTTAATGTATTTACATTAAAATCGCCAAGACATATGACGTTCTCGTATGAGGCGAACTTTTTACACAGCACGTCTTCAAAACTATCAAGAAACATATTAATATTAGAATTAGGTGGTCTGTAAAAGTACCCTATCACGAAATGTTTCTTAAGCGGGCCTTACACGTACATTCATTGCTTCGAACTTGGAATGTACACGCTTCCAAACGCGCAAAGTTCCAACATGTAATGTGGAAACGCACTAAGTTCGCTTCGCTCATTGCATGGCGCGAAGAGTTCCAACGATTTGGAATTCTTGGCGCGGAGTGAAGCTGAGCGCGAAGATAGATGTTGCTCGCGCGCCTTGCGTCAATACATGAGAGAATCCGATATATCCGTTCAGGCAGTAGTTAGAAAAAGAACATGCCGGGTTGAAGTAATATTTCCCCACTTAAAATTAGCACGTTTATTTTATACCAATTCCCAGAGCTGTACTTAAAATCTGCAAGCTACCTGCTTTATGATTATCGACTTTTACCACAGATATGTCAAGAATATTATCGCAAGAATTTTTAATTCAATTTATTGAAATGTACAAGAGCTTTCTAGCTATTTGGAAAATAAAAAGTAGAAAGTATTTTAATAGAAATTTAAAAGATGCTGCATATAAAAATCTAGCTGAGCTTTGCAGGACAATAATTGCTGATGCCAATAAAGAGTTTGTGGTGAAAAAAATAAATACTTTGCGGGGTTCATTCCGCAGAGAATTAAAAAAAGTGAAATATTCAAAATCTGGATTGGGATCAAAAGAACTGTATATGAACCGCAGCCCACCAAAAACTAAATACTGTGCCTGGAAATGTACGCGCACGAGGAATGAACGTGTAAGTTGACTTAAATGTCTTAAACCATGTTCGCGAACAAAGAATTAATTCCATGTTCGAAGCAATGAATGTACGTGTAAGGCCCGCTTTAGATGCATTGATTCTAATCCACAAATATTCGCAGTTCGCACTACACTCACCATCCAGAACATTGAATTTGACATTGTCCCTGATGTAAACACAGATTCCGTCAACTCTGGTTAATTGGTCCTGTCGAATAGCAATATAGTTATCAAGCCTGATGCTGTCATTAGGAATAGAGTTATGCAACCAACTCTCAGAAACACCAATAATATCAAAATTCTCTGCTAGTATCAAATCCTGAAAATGATTAAAGTTGTTTAAAAGTGATCTCACATTAATATGTCCAAGTCTCATAGGAAAGAAGAAATAAAATGAAAAGATAAAAGAAAGAAAAGTACAATATCAAAAAAAGGGAAAAAATATCAAGAAAATAAAAGAGGCGAGTTACGTTTCGCTTGGACAATTGTCCCATTGTATTAATTATGCTTGTGCTTGATATAATATTATCTTATTCTTAGTATAATTCAGTTTGCTTTAGTTGCACTTTTGTAAGAACTCATTTCAATGACCATAGAAGTTCAGTTGGTACTTTATTCCCGTATTGTACTGTTGCTTTTGTAAAGAAATAAAATTTTTAAAAATACATTTCGTCGTTGTCGAATCTTAAGTGGCGCAGTCGGTAGGATTGCCAAAACGGTCTAAAGAAACAAATCGCTTGAAACCGTTCTGTTTTCACAGTTAATTTGGCAATTTTAAAAAATTTTTCGGAAAATAGACTCTGACGTGATCGCGGATAAAATCGCCGCAAGTTCAAGTGTCTCAACCGAAACGAACCTAGACAACGCAAAAGCAACCCAGGGTGAAGTCAAACAGCGACGGACCCTATTGGAACTCATAAATTAGGAAGACTTGGGACTGGACAAATTCGCTGGATCCTATAGGCGCTAGGTTAAGAAAACAAGAAACGAACAAGAATGAAAACATTGATAATAATACTGTAAGTCTCATTTTCCTCTTTAACATTTTCACATTTTCCTTAAGTACTTAGTAATTATAGTGTTAAATAACGTAATAAATTAAAATAAATAATAAGGTGGTCTTATTCACAGTTGATGCAATCAGGGACAGTAGAAATAGAAGAATTAATTTTAAGTTTAAGTAATTTAGTAGTTGATCAAAGTACAATGGCAACTAGAGAAACAAATGTAGCTCTTTTACGTTATCAAGCGGATAATATTCCACCGTTTGATGGAAACCCAAAACAGCTACATAGATTTATAAGTTCTTGCGAACACCTTCTTAAAGCTTTCCAAAATTCTGAAAACATAAACGATCCAATTAATACATGCTTGCTGGATATAATTTTAAGTAAATTCAGAGATCGCGCAGCTGACCTCATTGGCTCGCGAACAGAATTAAATTCATGGCAATTAATAAAAAATGCTTTAAACTTAACCTTTTCTGATCAAAGAAGTATTGATTGCCTTATTCAGGATCTTATTTCGATTAAACCTTTCAAAAACGAAACACCAATTCAATTTGGGAATAGAATTCAAGACACTAGAAGTTTGTTATTTTCAAAATTAAATTCCTCCATAGGTACTCAACAGGAAAAATTAATCAAAATTAGACATTATGATGATTTCGCATTGAAAACATTTCTAAATGGTTTGCCGTATAAAATGCAATTAGTTATAAGACTTAGAAATCCAGATTCGTTAGAACAGGCTTTAGCTTTCGCAAGTGAAGAAGAAAATTTTATTTATTTTAGTACCAGACAAAATCAAAATTTATCCTATCCCGTATATAAACCGCAACCAAGAATAAATCCAAATTACCCGAAACCATCTCCACAAAATTCATTCAGACCACCATATAACCCACATCTTTTCCCTACACCAAATCAAAATTTAACATCAATTCCAAATTTTACACCGAGTTTTACACCGAGATATCCACCTACAAACAATTTTGGATATAGACCAATATTTCCAAACCCTTTCCAGCAAAGACAAAATTTTCCTAACTTATATCCGCAAAGACCAAATTTTCAACAAATCCCGCAAGAAAGACAAATACCACCCTTAACAAATCGTTTCCCGTTTCAACAAAATCCTAATTTCAGAAACCCTCAAACAAATCAATTTCCCAGAAACAACAGTCAACAAACAAATCAATTTTCTAGAAACAACAATTATCAGAGACAAAATTATAAACCAGAACCAATGGATACAAGTTCTAGCAACTCCAAAATTAAGCCAACACCAAAATACATTGCTCAAGAACTTTTCACACAGCAAATCGATTCCACAGAATCCGAAATTCCCAAAAATGATCCACAAAACTCTCTCGAATACCCTCAAACAAATTCCCAAATTTATGACGAAGCGATTGGAGGTGACATTCCAACAGACAACAATTATGAATCCTATGACACCAATATTAATTATGATTCATCATATGATTATTACAATTATTACGAAGAAAACCAACAAATACCTGAATTTCCCATTTCTAACGAACATTTCGAAAATTTTATTCAAGCCCCGAACCAAACCAATCAAACATAATAGTTTTAAACAATTACAGATCCGAACTTCCTTACATCCATATCCCTGATTTGAACGCACACTTTTTAATCGACACCGGCAGTTCAAGAAGTTTAATAAACCCGGAACTGGCTCACAAATTTTATGAACAATTTATATCAAAAGAACATTTCAATATTCAAACAGCTCATGCTATGTCTCTTCATGACGAAGTAGCTAATATTCCAATTTTCAAAATTTTTAATACTCAAGGATTTCATAAATTTCATCTTTTCAAATTTTCTAATAAATATGATGGATTAATTGGCGCAGACCTTTTAAAACATCTAGATGCTAGTATAAATCTTAGAACATGTAAAATAACCACACCGTATACCCAAATCCCAATAATTTACGAACGTAACGACATTCCTTTAATTCCAGAAAATTCCCCACAAATTACTTTTCCATATTCACTTACAATCTATCCTAGAACACAACAATCTGTTAAAGTGCCTGTAACACTTAATCAAGGCTTAGGAATTTTAAACTACACAAATTTTGGAAGTAACACAGAAATGCCTAATGCTGTAGTAAATGTTTATCAAAATTTAGCAGCTACGGTTATTACTAACTCTAAAGAATGTTTTGTAAGAATAGTTTTTACGAACCCCTTCCTATTGAACATATAAATCCTTGTGAAATACATTTTTGTGAAAAAATGGAAACTGACGAACCTTTTGAAACTTGTCAAGATAATGAACTTAAATCAAATTTGAAAAATTTGCGTTTGGCACATTGCAATTCAGAAGAACGCAATGCAATTCGAAAATTATGTTTAGAATTTAGAGATATATTTTATTGTGACAAAATTCCGTTAACTTTTACAAACAAAATTCAGCACAAAATTAATTTGACAAATGATACACCAATTTATACTAAAAGCTACCGTTATCCTGAGGTACATCGAAAAGAAGTAAAAGAACAAATTTCGAAAATGCTTGATCAAGGAATCATTCAAAATTCAACCTCACCTTGGTCCAGTCCTATTTGGATTGTTCCAAAGAAAATGGATGCCTCTGGAAAACGTAAATGGCGGATGGTTGTTGACTACAGGAAACTCAATGAGAAAACTGTAGACGACAAGTATCCTTTACCCAATATTACAGATATCCTAGATAAGCTTGGCAACAGTCAATATTTTACAACTTTAGATTTGGCAAATGGATTCCACCAAATTGAAATGAATCCAGAAGATATACCAAAAACAGCTTTTTCTACTGAACATGGTCATTACGAGTTTAAACGGATGCCATTCGGTTTGAAAAATGCTCCATCAACCTTTCAACGTGTGATGGATAATAATCCTAAGAGGATTACACAATGAAATATGCATGGTTTATCTAGATGATATCGTAGTGTATAGCACATCCCTTCAGGAACACATAGGTCGATTAAGAGAAATTTTTACCAGACTTCGCGAATCAAATTTTAAAATTCAAATGGATAAATCCGAATTTTTAAGACGAGAAGTTGAATACCTTGGACATATAGTTACACCAGATGGAGTTAGACCAAATCCCGCTAAAATTTCAGCTGTCAAAAACTTTCCTATTCCTAAGACCCGAAAGGAAATAAAATCATTTTTAGGTTTAATTGGTTATTATAGACGCTTTATTAAAGATCTCGCTAAAGTCACTAAGCCCCTAACTCGTTGTCTCAAAAAGAATTCCAAAATTGAACATGCACCTGAATTTATTAAAGCTTTCGAACACAGTAAAAATCTTTTAATTAATGCCCCAGTTTTACAATACCCGGATTATGACAAAACGTTCACATTAACTACCGATGCTAGCAAATATGCGTTAGGTGCTGTATTATCGCAAGGAGAAGTACCTAATGATAGACCCGTAGCTTATGCATCACGAAATCTCTGCGATAGTGAATGTAGATATTCCACAATAGAACAGGAATTATTGGCAATCGATTGGGCGTGCAAACATTTTAGACCTTATATTTTTGGTAGAAAATTTAAAATTTATACAGACCATCGACCACTTGTTTGGCTGATGAATTTGAAAGAACCAAATAGTAAATTAATTAGATGGCGACTTAGATTAGAAGAGTACGACTATGAAATTATTCATAGAAGTGGAAAACAAAACACAGTTGCTGATGCATTATCACGTATACAACTAAATTCGATAGATAACGAAAGTACAGTAAATAATCCAGGGCAAGTTAATCAAGACATTTTAGAATTTTTACAAAATTTAGCAGAACATCCACTTCCACCCGAAAATCCTCAACCTTCCCCAAGTCAAAATCCCAATAATCAAAAAATTAAAATATTGCAGGACATTCAAATTCGACCACCTGACAAAAATGTCGACAGTTTAGCTACACCCCATTCTAGTAGTGATCATAGTCTAATGAATGACGGAATTTCAATTCTAGAAGAAATAATTAATAATAAGTCACGTCAAATTATAATTTCAAGAAACAATCGAAATAATTTAGAAGTTAAAAGTAATGATTTCGAAAATAAAAAAATTTTACTAGTTAAAATTCCTGTATCAAATGAAAATTTAGTTTTACAATTTTTGAAAGAATATACGACAGGAAATAAACCATTTTACTTGTATTTTCATGATGACCTTTTGTATATAGATTTTAATATTGTTTATATGACACACTTTTTCGGCAAAGGTTTAAAATTAATTAAATGTACTAAAATTGTAAACACAATTAGAGAAAAAGATGAACGTTTAATGCTCATCAAATATAAACACGAAGGTAAAACTAACCATCGTGGAATAAACGAAACTTTAGGATTTTTAAGACGAAATTATTATTGGCCGTCAATGAAAGGAGATGTCGCGAATTATATTAATAACTGCGATATATGTCAAACCGCAAAGTACTCTAGAAAAACACCGTATGTTCCTATTGTATTGACCGAAACCGTTGGAAAACCTTTACAGCTTTTGCATGTAGATATATTTAAATTTGACAATCAAAATTTCATAACTATTATAGATGCTTTTTCAAAATTAGGACAGGCAATACCTATTCCAGGGAAAACTGCTATAAGTATTTGCAATGGTTTAATATTTTACTTTTCATATTATGGTATACCAGAAAGAGTTACTATGGACAGTGGTACGGAATTCAAAAACGAAACTGTTAAAGAACTTTTAAAAGCTCACAAAATTGACGTACATTTTACGACACCACTCCATCACGAATCAAATTCGGTAGTAGAAAAATTTCATTCCACTCTTATTGAACATTTGAGAATTCTTCGTCAAACAAATAAAGATCATGACATTGGATTACTCATGATGTACGCATTAATTGCCTACAATAATTCAATTTATTCTTCCACAAAATTCACTCCCCTAGAATTAACGTTTGGGCATACCAATTTTCGAGATCCCTCTAATTTAATTGATTCATCATTCTATACTGATTATGTTTTGACTCATAAAGAGAAAATTGATCATTTATATAGATCAACTGCCAAAAAATTAACAGAAGATAAAGTTAAAATTGCAGGAAAAAGAAATAAACAAGGTCCAGAACAATTTCAATTTAAATTAGGTCAAACCGTTTACAAAATTAATGAAGCTCGTAATAAAAAGGAAAATAAATTCAAAGGACCCTACGAAATAATTCAGTTATTAGAAAATAATAAAGTCCAAATTAAAAATAAATCAAATAATAAGATACAGACAATACATATTAAAGAACTTAGAATACCCGTTGTTACAGACTGTCCGCTTGCACCGGATTAGAGATAGAAACTCCAAAATTCCACAACCTTAGCGAAAATCCTGGACTTCTACCATTAAAACTTGGAAACGGTCAAAATATCGCTGATCACTGGTCGTTCATCAAAATTTTTGATATAACAAATATAACCATCCAATTTCAATTATTAAGAGATAAATTTTCAAGACTCAGAATAGGAGTCGCAAACTCAACTTCCAATAAAGAAGAATTACGGAATTCATACAGTTTAATAACTAATTTAGAAAACAAACTTTCGGCAGAAATCAATCAGATAAATCCACTAGTAAACAAACGAACTAAGAGAGGTCTAATTGATGGACTAGGATCAATAATAAAGGTAATTACTGGAAATCTTGATCAATCAGACGCTGAACGTTACGAAAAGATAATTTCTTTTCTTTCGAATAATCAATTAAAAATTAAAACTTTAATGAATGAACAAATTACAATTTTGCAAAAATCAATCCATAAATTTAAGGAAACTACTGAAACCATTACTCGTAACCAAGAAGTATTAGAAAATCGTATACAGCAAGTAGAAAATGCTCTAAGAAATATCGATTTAAGGAACGAATGAACTTATGAATTTATACTTATACATCTGTTTATATCTCAGATAACCACAGCATTTCAAACCGTATATGACGTTTTAGAAAAGTTACAAGTAGCTATAACTTTTTCCAAATTAAACACTTTTCACGACTCTATAATAGAACCGAATGAACTTTTGCAAGAAATTACACTTATTGGAAATCAACTGGAAAATAATAAATTACCTTTCGAGCCCATTTTGGAAAATTATGGAAATTAAAAGTTTCGGCAAAGGAAATCAAATAAGCTTCATAATCAGAATTCCCATAGTCGAAATAGACAACTATAATTACTATCGCTTATACCCGTTACCTACACCTGTGAATGCGACAACATTCAAATTTATACCCCCTCATTCCAAATACTTAATCCTAAATGAGCAATACTACATGTACTCCGACAATAAATGTCAAGAAACAGAAAATTCCCAATTCCTTTGCTACGAAACAAGTCCGATGGAAGTAAAAGAAAATTCACCGTGTGAAATTCAAATGCTTCGTTATTCGAAAAACACAAATAGCTGCCTACAAGTTCCTATAGAAGTTGATGACATCAGAATTCAAAAACTGGAAGAACATGAATGGATTTTAGTGGTTCCTGAACTAACAGCCGCCGTTCAACATTGTGGACCAAATAAAGACAATATACCCCTAAAAGGAACATATTTAGTGGAAGTTAACCCTCACTGTGAAGTTCGTCTTAAAAATATAAAACTTCGAAATTATGAATGTGAATACGAATCGAATTTCAGGAAGATCGACCTTCCAAATTTAGATTTTGGTAATAATGTAAACTTCGCCAACGATTCAGAATTTAAATCAGTGAAACTCGGGATTCGCCCTCTTAAATTAAGTTCGATAAATTTTGACGAAATAAACAATATACGAGGTGCTTTGGACCTGCAACGTGACAAAGTTAATGAAATTTCAGAAGGACCAATTCAATATGATAAACTCAGTGTTTGGACAATAATATTGTATATAATTTTAATATTTTGTATCTGTTTCATTTTATGGAAACAGGTTATACCCAGATTGTGGAAATCATCGCCAAAACAAGTGAAGAAAACACAACTGGAAATGGAAGAATTTCCGAAAAAGGGAGACATCATAGTTTGATGACCTCGCATACTTGTTCCACCCGTATGCTCGTCTCTACGTCGGGAGGAGTTACGTTTCGCTTGGACAATTGTCCCATTTTATTAATTATGCTTGTGCTTGATATAATATTATCTTATTCTTATTCAGTTTGCTTTAGTTGCACTTTTGTAAGAACTCATTTCAGTGACCATAGAAGTTCTCTTGGTACTTTATTCCCGTATTGTACTGTTGCTTTTGTAAAGAAATAAAATTTTTAAAAATACATTTCGTCGTTGTCGAATCTTAAGTGGCGAGATAATTCACCTCCAACTATGCATTCGTATAACTGACACGACCTTAAATAATGTAAACTCAATTTTTATCTCCTTCAATAAAAAGATGACATCTTTTCACAAAACAAAATAGAGAAAATAAATGCACCTCCAACATTAAGTAACTAGAAATTAATTATCATTTTTTTTTCATAGGTGCACAAATTGAATTGAATTAAATCACAAAATTAAATTGAAACACAAAATTAAACGAATCACTCCTGTATGATAGAGCAAAGTTCTTCCTTTGTTGTAACACCATGCACTCTGTCCTGGTGCTTAATGCAGATGACTCCATCATGTGTCCAGGTGTTTCGGAAAGCAAATTTTTCTCTAGCCGCTTTGAGAAGAGCAACTCGATGGAATGTGAGATCCTCGGTAACAGTTACCTTACACCCTTTTAGCATCTTCTTTCTGCTAAATACCTCTTCTCTCGTTTTGTAATTGGCAAATTTAATAATTATATGCCGGCCACCTAATTTAGTAGAAATTCCAACCCTGTGACAGCGGTCAATAGTTTTAGGATCTATATTCAAATTAAGTTTTTCTTTGAAGAAGCTGCAAACAATCTGTTCTGTATTCTCCGATTTGTTTTCCGCTAAACCAAAAATGCGTAAATTCTGTCTTCGGGAATATTGTTCCAGTTTTTCAATTTTATCATTACATGCATGATTTTTTTGTTTAAGCTCTAGTACCTCTTGTTTCAAATCTGTTATCTGTTCACTATGTAAGTTTATTATTTGTTTTGTGTCCTCACGAACCAACTCGGCCACTGCAGCAGCCAAAGAAGCGATGAAGTTTTTATCCATACACACACCGGATACTACTTCTTGTACGACACTTTTTATTTCGCTAGTTTGATCTCTTGTGAATGTCATTTTGTATAAATCGCACACAAATAAGCAAAACCAAGGAATATCACAACAGCAAGAAAAGCCACACTAACCCCTTTAAACTGTACAGCTAATTCACGATTCACAAAGAAAATTTAAAAATTTATAGGCCCAGTATTTCCGAAGAAACAGTCAATTTATTGTCAGATCTACACGAGCACACCTATTCAGTCCGCGCCATCTTACGTGTAACGTGTATCAATAGTATCCCCCCAAAAATAAAAGATTCATTAGGTTTATAACACAATCACTATTTATTTTTTGGTGGTCTATGAATATATTTAAGTTTTTACACTACTGTGCTACGTACCAATTAAATTATACAATATCAAGCCACTGACAGTATTTTCGGAAAATTGCTTCCCATTTACAGAGGAAAATAAATTTATCCCGAACCTGCATTAAAGACAGTCAGTGACTTTATATTGTATAATTTAATTGGCATGAACTATGAAGCATAATATAGGTAATAATGTAAAAACTTAAAATTATTCATTAATTGTTGACATGCCTTCGAAGTCGGAGTCCCTTAGTTCCCACCCCCCCACCCCCCCGCAGTAGTGGGACACATGGTATAGTCCTATAGTCCAAGTGACTATATTGTATAAGTATATTTCGTTAGTGAATTACGTATCCGTATCACGTAGGTACTTACCTATTTGTGTTAAACACTTATTATGTTATATTTCAGCGAATAGCTGCTAGCCGGTGATCAATTAACGCCCTTTCCATGTAATAACGATATCTATATAGATATATCGAAAAAAGTCGCAGGCCTAATCCCAATGCTGCTAAAAAGAATACTTTACGTACATTTACAGTTTCACCATTTTCACACTTTAAAGAATATTTGTAACTGTATGTTCGCCTAGTCGAATCATTTGCAGTCGTACCTCTTTTTTTAGAAAACTTTTCTATGCAGCTTAGTACGAACAGCTTCTGTGATTCTTTTGACACTGCCCAAAATGCATCGTGTATCTGTTTTTGTCTAGCGGGAGTTATTTTTTTGCCACAATTTAAGCTGCTACACTTAGAAGCATCTTTCACGCCATGGTTTTTGATATAATTCGATAATTTTTGTCTCTTTCTTTCGGCGGGTGTGGGTGTCATATTTCTTTCTTTTGCGCAGCGTTCCTTTTTTGGTGTATTTAGTTTCAGAAATATTTACAACTTTGTTTAGGATATCAAGGAAAATTACATTTTGAACGTATTCATAAATTTCGTTTTGTCCCGAATTTACATCTATTTTTATTTTTTTCCCACCAGTACTGTTAGAATCTTTGACTTTTGTTCTTTTTAAGTCTATTTTACCAAGCTTAAACTCAGCAGTTTCAACTGCCGCCTGTGCTATATCATGCACAATATTTTTCATAAATACTTCCACATTATTTGCTGTTGGGGTGGTGGACGGATTTGTTAATAATGTGTTTGATATTATACGGATTTTCGATTTTTTTAGTTCCAGCATTCATACCACTACCGGAATCAAATGGAGGATCATAATCTTTATCAATGTCCTTTGTAGAAGACCGCCTTTGTAGCTTTTTAGTCTCTTCCATACGTGCTTTCAACTCTTTATTTTTTAACGCGAGAAACATCAGTTTTTTAGCACGGCTATTTGTAGACATCCTGACAAATTAATAATGATGGATAAATATATTTCGGAAAATTATAACTACGAACTTACCTTTTTCAATTTTTGTCCTTGTTATTAATTAAACCACACCAAACACTACCAGAGAGCCGATTTTTGAAAACGTTCGTTAATAAACGTATTCGCTTATAAACGAAAATTTATTGAGAAACGTCAATTTGTGTGTGTAGCAATTTTTTACGTCGTTCGTTTATTTTAATTATAATTATACATATCTAGTTAGTCATTCCTAATTCATTACTAAGCGCAAATGTCCTAACTGCTATTATTTTATTCAGATAGAACAACCATACAACCATACAAGACATTTTTATTTAGGATATACATACAATGTCCGAAAAAGCTACTAAATTCAAATGTCCTAACTACAGCAACACATGTAGATAGGACACATTTGCCTAGAATCCACGAAAAAGGACATATTTATTTAGGAAATCACTTAAATTTTACACTTGGGACAATAATTTTAGGTGAATATCAGCTTATTGGATAGAAGTTGGGACTTCTCGACTTAGCAGAGTGGTAGAAAATGTTTGCCGCATTCCATATATGCCAAAAACGAAAATTTTGCAGATAGGACCTTTTGTCTTAGCACGGCAGTATAGTGCTGCAATATTTGAGTAGTAATTTAACCCATCTAAAGCCATGTTATTTTTTCAAATACAGCGATTTGGTCCAGAAACGACCGTATATTTATGTCTACTTAGTGTAAGCGAATTTTGGATAGGTCATGAAGTCATGATTCACCGGACTACCTGGCGGCTTATGCAAGGGTTTTGGCATAAGTATAGGTGACGAGGCGGTAGTACTTTCGGCGCGGTACAAGGTTGTTGACGTGTTATGTTATATTTTTCATTGTTTGATTTTTGGGATAATAAAGTTATTAATCGGACGAGTGTGGTGTTATTATAGAAAGCAGCGGCGGGATAGAACTGACGAGCCTTAGTCTTTGTGAAAGTGAAATTGAAAGTGAAACAAAAACGCAAGTACTATTTTTCTTTCCCTTTTCTTTTGCCCTGTATGTTTAATTAGCAGTAGATAAACAATATGGGGCGAAGTAGATCAGATGCGACGTCGAGTTCTAGTTCTAAGGGTTCTAGCGATTATCGGCACAAGCGTAGTAATACAAAAAATTCGTCAATGTTATCCAATCGTGATGCTGGTCATTCAGTAAAAGAAGTTTTATGCCACCTCTTGAACATCGAGGTTCAGAAAATACAAAACGTTTGGAAGCACTTGTTGAAAAACTGATAACTCATCAAATCCAACAGCAGACTGTTCACAAGAGATCTTACGCAAAATCTGGAATGCATCCCCGAGTTCGCGCCTGGAAATCCCAATTTGAGTTCGTTCAAGTAGGTTGAGAAAATTGAACAGTTAGCCAGGGTTATCGGGTGGGACGAAGCCACGATGATTTTTAACATGCAGAACAGATTAACCGGCTTGGCTTGTAAATGGTACGACAATTTGACATCGTATGATATGGGGTGCGAATAGTGGAAGAAACTGTTGCTTACGACATTTCCCGAACACCACGATTATGCAACAACACTTAAGAAGCTCGTTGCTAGAACTAAGCAACCAACGAAAACGTGGGATAATTACTATTTTCACAAGCTGGAACTGTTGAATTGTTGCAATATTTCTGGACGGGATGCTGTTTCTTGTTTGATCGACGACGTAACCAGTTATAGTATTCAAGCTGGAGCTAGAGCGGGTCGTTATGAGACGCCCGACAGACTGTATACAGAGTACTTGTCTGCTTTGCAGCAAGATGGATGAGAATTACCGAAAACAAGCGTTTTCAAAAGACTCAATAAGCAGCCGCACGGCCAGAAAGATGCTTAAGAGAGTAAGATATAACGATACATCCCAACAAAGATGTTATAATTGTAGGGAGTTTGGCCATATCGCTAATCGTTGCTCCAAGCCCAGAATAGTGTACCGTGTGTAAACGTTTAGGACATTTGGCCGAGAACTGCAGGAGGCCTCAGGTGGTAAAAAATCGTGCTGCCGGCCTCGGTCAAGAGAAACTACGGATCAACGATCCGATATCCAAGTTAATAGGATATGCCAGCAGTCTTACTTTAAATTAAAGTCACTGTACAAGTATGAATTCATTTTATCTAAAGAATTAAAATTGAAACTCGTAGATACACTGATTCTACCTAAGATGGAGTATTGTGCACCTGTGTATTTTTATTTCTTAAATATAAAAAATAAAAATAAACTGCAAAAAATTCAGAATAGCTGTTTACGGTTTTCTTTTTGTATAAATCGCCGCGACCACATGACTCCATATTATTCTGCATTGAAAATATTAACTGTGGAGAATCGTATTTCATATTTATATTGCTTATTTTTATATAAGTTATTAGCATCTGGAATCCCACAATACTTGTTACGTTCTATCGTGAAGAGATCTGATGAGCGCCATACCAATCTAAGACATGATAGTTATAAGAAACCTAGACACAACACAACAAAATTTGAGGGTTGTTTCATGTTTACAGCACCACATTTTTTAAATAAAATAAATAAATTATCGATGTACCAGTTTAAAAGAGAAGTCAAAAATATGTATCTTCGTAAATAATAGTGTAGGACCTGTTCATGTATGTTTCATGGCAGTTTTATTTTTATGGGAGAGTGGAAGAGCAGGCAACTGAACTCTAACCCTTTTGTGTCGCTTTTTGTGTATATATTTATGCATTTATGTACACAATAAACTTATATTATTATTATTACTATTTCGATTGTGACGTAAATGGGAAAATCACACTGTGCTATGTAGATTCAGGGTGTGCGGCGGTTCTGATTAGGCAATCAGAAGCAAAGCGCTTGAACCTTAATTATAAACCTACCGACGCTATAATCACAGGCTATGGTGGAGCATCGACCATCGCGGTTGGTGAACTCGACATAACATTAAAGGTAGATTTTTCGGAGGGTAAAATCAAAGCATTAGTTGTGCCAGATGTGGCGCAAGACATCGCTATCATTGTCGGACAGCCATTCCTTCACTTACCCAACATAATGATGATCGTAACGAAAAAGACGGTAAGGTTACTAACCAAGGACCATGATCTTCGTGAAGTTTTGAAGCAACCGGCGAAGAAGATACCGATATGGGTCAAGGAAAGCGTTGTTGTGCCGCCGAGAACAACAGCATTGGTTGCCATCACGTGCCGTGGTGCCATTGAGGGAGACCTTTACGTCCATGGTGGATTTCGCCCCTGATTAGGGGCTTTGTCGAATTATATACATTTGAACAGTTATTATTAATGGACATTTGCCAGAAAATTCACAAAATTGAATTTAAAAAACAGACTGGCACAAATCAAACAAGAATTTAAATATTAATGTTTAATTTTATATCTTTTGACAACATGAAAACTAATCTATAAAACTGATAGCGGACCGTGGTCCTCAATGGCAAGCAATATGGCTAACACTTGTCTCATCTTCCTTTGGACGATGTTCAGATCCACTTCCCGAATTTTTCTCAAATTCATGCTCGCAATTGCTGTTCATTTTAGGCCTTCCAACTGTTTTCATAAACCTTTCGAAACAATAATGACCAAAATCCTTTTATTGGCCGAGCTTGAGGGACATTTGGGGGTTATCTTCTCTCGGTACATAATCGACGTTATTCTGCTTCAACCATTCCCGAGTCCTCCTGGCATAATGGCACGAAGCGAGATCAGGCCAAAATAATATATCGTCGTTCTGAAGATGGATATTAATAAAATTGAGTACTTTCGGCAAACATCTTTGGGCATAAAGCCCAACATCCACTGCCTCTCCCCGAACTCAGCCAACATAGGGTGTTGAAACCCCACCCTCAGAAATCGCGCAGCAGACTAAAACTTTGTCAAATTAGTGCAAGGTATATCCTCTTCGCATACTCTTATTGCCGTATAAATTGTTGCCTGGCTAACATTTTGATCTCTGAACAAGTTCACAATTTCACTTTCGGGGAACCGTCCAATTAAGCGATAGACACTCTTGCGAATTTCAAGTTTGTACGACATTTTGAACTTGCTTATTGAATAAATTTGACTTTTAACAACAAAACATAATTTGTTTACTGGTTCAATGGTAACGAGACCAGACATCAAAATCGAGTAGAAATTTCAAGGTAAATTTTTTCTCAAAACTTATGTCCCATACGTTACGCCGTATACCGTAAAATGGGGTAAATAGGATCAGTGGGGTGAAAAGGATCGAATCTGACTCGACTAATGAAAATCTTAGTGCAGTGACGTATTTAGAAATTAAGACGGAATTTTAGTTTTAGTTCTAATTGATTACTTTCCTCTACATTTGCACTAATAGACTTGACAACAACGCATCAGGTGTAATATAACCTAGAATCCAAAGTTGGCCGCTTTTTTTAAACCATAAGTTGAACGCTGCTGAAAGCAAGATTTCATGAAACATGTAAATAATTGCTTTTTGTGACTGCTAGACATCTGGTTACTCCTATCTAAAACGAAAATTTCAACATTTTTACGGTTTTAGTTTTCTCCTAGATTAAATCTTATAACGACCTGTTGCCGACGATCGTGGGGTGAATAGAATCACCGAAAGACGGCGAAATACAGTGATGCCACGTGTTTACAAACCCAATCTTCGTTCTAAGCGGTACCAAAAATATGACGCAAATTCTGACGTCATTTTAAAAGCTCGGGATGCAGTTGCAAGAGGTTTAAGTATTATAAAAGCTGCACGTGACTTTAGAATTCCCTACACGTTGCTGCAAAGAATAAAAAATCCTACAGGTGTGAAAAAGCATGGTGGACAAACTATGCTTACCGAAATTGAAGAAGATGCGATAGTGCGTAAATTACAGTTGTGAGCAGAATGGAGGTATCCACTGGATTTGCATGGATTACGCCTAATAATAAAATTATGTCTAGATCGACTAGGGAAAACAATACCTAAATTCAAAGACAATATGTCAGGTAAGGAATTTAGATATGGGTTTATGAAAAGGCATAAAAGTAAACTTGCTTTTCGTTTGTGCCAAAATATTAAACGCGCAAGAGCCGCAGTCTCGCCTGAAACCATTAACGAAAACTTTGATAACTTGGAAGTCTCTTTAGAAAACGTTCCAGCAAGTCACATCATAAATTATGATGAGACCAATTTATGTAACGACCCAGGTAGAAATAAAATAATTGCAAAACGGGGATGCAAATATCCAGAGCGTGTTATGAATCGGACAAAATCGGCGGTGTCCATAGTGTTTGCAGCGACAGGGGATGGACAATTGTTACCCTGCTATGTTGTATATAAAGATAGAAATGTTTATTCCACTTGGGTTGAAGGAGGTCCGAAATATAATGCTACGATTAGTGGTTGGTTTGACAATGTAACCTTTACAGATTGGTTAAAAACCGTAGCGATTCCATATCTGAAAAAACTAGATGGAGAGAAAGTTATAATAGGATACAATTTGTCGTCGCACTTATCAGAAGAAATTATTTCTCTTTGTACTGAACGTAATATATAAGGTTTGTTTTCCTGCAAGGGACCTCGACTCACATAACCCAACCCCTAGACATAGCGTTCGCTGGCTGGCGCAAAATTTTGAGAGTGGAAACAGGGTCCAGGAATGAAAAAACCCTCAACCCTAAAAGTATTTTCCCCCGGCTCCCATTAAAACTGATCAAGGAAATTGAGCCCAATGCAGAAAAAAATATAAAGGCTGGATTTTGCATGGCCCGCTTGATCCCAATTGATAGGGAAAAAATTCTGTCAATGATACCAAAAGTTGGCGAAAATAATGAAATTGAAAATCAGCGTGTTGACAACAATCTAGTCATCATTTTCCGACCTGTTGAAGCAAATGCGCTATGGTGAGTGACCTTAAAAAGAAAAAATCTTGAAAAAAAATTAATGCTCAAGCAAGAAAGTGTTTGTAATGAAAAAGTTTCTGAGTTTGGAAGTAGCTCAGAGAATGATGAAATTCAGTTTTCGTCATCCGAGGCAGAAAATGATGAATTTTCCGATGAATCGCCATTCGAACACGAAGAACCAAATTTAGAAACCCCTAGCTGTGATAAGAATGTTCTTATCGAGGATGGAAAGACTTTTGAAAATGTAATCGCAGTCTCAAAAGTTGCAATAAAAATCAAGGATTGGCTTCTGGTGGGTTTTCTATAGAATCAACGAGAGCCAGTTCAAGTGGCAGCTTATGTTTTTATTTATGCCAAGTGGTGAAAAAGACAAACAGAATTTTCCGGAAATTTTCTTCGCGAAATACACCAGGGATTTTTGGGAAAAAATTTTCAATTTCCCTGTAAAGAAGAAATTTCAGAGTTTCCATTCGATCAAGTTGTTGGAAAAGTGGAGGCACCCGTAAAATATCTGCGAGGGTATTTAAAATTTTCTATAAACTTTCTTAACTTTTATAGTTATTTTTAAATAATAGGTATTTTTTCATATTTTTACCAAAGAATTGTACTTATTTCGCCAGAGTTCCATATTTTGTTTTCTTACGAAGTTCCTGTTAGTTTGTTACATTTGAGTTTGATTTAAGAAATAAAAAAGAATTTCCAAAATAGCGCTCTGAATTTTATCTATTCAGCTATTCAGAATATTTCTTCCTTGTACGTGCTGCCGCGGTTTAAACATTTTGTACCAGTATCTTTTTACTGAGATTTTTTGTTTTAAGAAAATTTGCTTAAAAATTCACAGTATCGTGAGTTATCTTAACCGTTTGCTAGCGTTAAATTTGATTTGGGACATTTTGTTAATTGTTGCTACAATATTGGTCAATAAATCAAAGTATATCATACTTTTGGATTTTGCGGCATACGGTATACTCAATTAATTTTGACTCCTTCGGGGATATTGAAAGATACTTACTAATAGCTACCAGATAAAAAAGGCCACCAACAACTAGGCCTAAGTTTGTTACGGTTTTATTTTTCAGCGATGTGTTATTTAAAATATTATACATTTTGTGTATTATTTCGCTCAAACCGTATTAGTTCCAACACTACTTAGATCTATTTGTTTTCTCACAAGTATTTGTTTCCCCCTTTAGACATTTTTGCCTCGTCTTCCGATCTTTCTCCGTTCTTGTACTGGTACATTGTTTTCTCCATTTGCCTTTTCTTCATTTAAGTTACTATTTTGCCTCGAATCATTCCCTATTGTTAGTTAGTATCTCATATAGCTTTTCTTCTCTTACCTTGGTTTGTTTATTCTTCGTTTCAGCTGTTTCCCCTTTTTCATCGTAGATATAGCTTGTCGTGTCCTGCAGCTTATTAATCTTTATAGTTCCCGGTCCAAGTTGTAGTTTGATATCTGCTATATTTTCTTTAGACTTTATTCATCCTGTCTTCTTATGTGCCTCTTCAATTTCTATGCTTTCTTGTTTAATTTTTGTCACCTACATTCGAACCTAGATTTACCTGCAGAATTAGCACGTTAGTTGGTCTTGGAGTTGTTCATTACTGATATTCACCACCTTCTTAGTGAATCTTTTGTCAATTATTCCCTGATTTTTCAGATTTTATCCTATGTTTATTTAGCTAATATCGTTGATAGGATCTGTTATGACAGCGCGTTTTGCTAGGTTATGTATGTCATCTCGGAATGGCGTTAGCTCTGTTGCTCGCATTTAGTTCGCGGTTCAGTGGCGTGCTTCTAATTTTTCCCTTCATGGCACATCTTTTTACTCTTTATCTCTTCTAGTCTCTGTTCTTCCTTCTCGTAAGATCTGCTGAGGTCTCTCCTTATCTTTATCTTCCTTTCTTTTGCGTTGGAAAGTCTTTTAAGCCTTCTTTTCTTTAGTTAACTTCTCCACTCTCGTTGACGACTCTGATATTTTTGGTAATTTAATGGGTCTACACTTTTATAGTTTTTTTCAAAATTCCGATTAGCTTTGGCATTTTTCACTTTTCATGCTGTTCTGAACGTGAGTGGTTGTGATTTCGAGAGTTTGTGTAAAGTTAGTTAATTTTGCTGGCCAAGATTTTGGGATTTTCTCGAATCACTTCCTTTGGTGTCGATTTAATTGCGTTGTTGTATTAGAAATCGCCGCCTTTTTCCTTTTGGGATTTACTTCACGAGGACAGTTGATTTAGTTGAAAAAAAAGACCCACACGTGGTAAGCCAATTCTCTCGTTTATTTAAATCTTTAATCATCCTTGTTTCTTCTTCTCCTTTTTATGTTTTCTTTTCTAATTTGTCCTAATGACATTTTAGGGTTTTTTTGGGGTGCAAATCTTGCTTTTCGTGCACTTCCCGCTCGAGTTATTAAAAGAAAAAAAAACGCCGACCACCTGGTGCTGAGCTGTAGGAACCTAGACACCACCTAGAGATTTCGATAGGAGCTGACCCCTGATCTGCATCTCATTGATTCGTCTGTAAGGTCAGAAATATAATTTTGATTATTGCGTCGCCTGTCCGTCTGAAACACCGCGTCCAACGGCTGGTTTTTGTGACCACCTTGTAACTGTAATTTTCGTGTTTGAACGTCGCCAGTCCATTCGGTTGGTTTTAATGCAGATGCCTGGCCACGGCTTGTTGTGGTCACCTGTTTGTTTTTTTTGACATATTGTCACCTGTATTATTAAATTTAGTTTAATTAATTGCGGTAGTTTTGTTTGAAATTTTCACTTATAGTTATCACTTTGCCAGTACCTAAAAGTTTTGTTTTTTTGTCAATAAGTTTCATGTCATTTAGATTGTGGCCTCCGTACCTACGCTACGCCACTGGAGAAACATTTAACCTACTTACGTCTCAAGTAATAACGCAAGCCTGCACATAGTTTTCGTGTGTAACGTAATGATAAGTAGAACGCTTGCCTTGCACTATTCTATTATAACTAGAACATGCACTGTAAATATATATTCATTCATCAACACAATTAATGTAACATACAGACCTAATAAACGACTTAGCAGTCTACGTATTCTTCTTCGTTTCTCCTGCCAGATGAACACGATATTATATGGTAACCATCCGACGTACCATAATTGGTGACCCCGACGTGATGAAAGGCCAACCCTCATAAGTGGTGACCTACAATGAAGAAAACTGCCGTCCTGATGTCCGCAATTTGCTGACCGCCGCCTGCCGCACAACCCGGTGATCGCTCCTCCAGAACCCACGAACTCAAGTAAGCAACGAATTTATTTTTATCTTACTAATGGGCACTCCGCTTTCGAAGGAGGTCAGAGAGGAGGTCATCATAGCACAGACCGCTAGCGGCGACGCGTCAGCCCGGCAGACGACAGCAAGCGATTGGTCCAGGACAGATATCCTGCTTACGATTGTGGTAATTTTCCTGGCGTTTTCATTCCTGGGACGACTCGCGAAGTGGTACCACCGTTTCCTACGGATGAAAATAGAGAGAGCCGCTACCAGGCTGTCCAGATCTGACGCTTGAATAACACGGCCCACAACATGCCACCACCCGCCGCCGCTCCAGCTGCCGCAGAACGTGTAGGGATACGAATCCCGCCCTTCTGGCAGTCCGATCCCGAGATCTGGTTCGCTCAGGTCGAGCACCAGTTCTCCCTCGCCGGCCTCGACAAGGATGAGACGAGATTTACCTACGTCGCCGGACATTTGGAGCCCAAGTATGCCGCAGAGGTACGTGACATATTGCTTAACCCTCCCGCTAATAACAAATATCTCAAGCTCAAAACCGAGCTCATTGCGAGACTGTGTGCGTCGCAAGAGCAGAAAACGCGCCAGTTTTTAGAGCAGAAGGAGATCGGTGACCGCAAACCGTCTCAGTTCCTGAGGCACCGCCGTGCCCTAGCCGGAACTACCGTGCCCGACGCCATGATCCGTACCCTCTGGCTGGGACGCCTTCTAGCCCACATGCAGCCGATAATGGCTACACAAAAGCACGCAGAACTGGATGAAGCCGCCGAACTAGCCGACGCTATCGACGACGCCGTACCCCGCAGCACTTCATCCACTCACAGAGTTTCATCTCTGCACGACATGGTGAGGGAACTATCTAATACCGTCTTCGCCATGCAACTCAACACAAACGCCACTGCCGCACCCCGTTTTCCCCGTTCCAGAGCACGTGCACGCTCACGATCCCCAGCATTCTCTAGACGCTCCCGATCTCGCTCTTCTCCAAGGAACGGAAGCACAGTTTGTTGGTACCACCGCAGTTTCGGTACCAGCGCGAAGCAGTGCCGTCCCCCGTGCAATTTCCAGTCTTCGGGAAACGCACAGGCCAGCCACCCGTAACGGCAACCGATGACATGGCCAAGAAGAAGTCCTGCCGCCTTTTCGTCTTCGATAGAGATTCCCGAGCACAGCTTTTGGTTGATACCGGATCAGAACTCTGTGTCTATCCTCGAAACATCTGTCGTTCACCTCGCATCAAGACGAGCTACCTTCTTCAGGCAGCAAACGGCACACCCATTCACACATATGGTTTCGTCACGCTAGATCTCAATCTAGGCCTCCGAAGATCTTTCCCTTGGAGATTCGTCATTGCCGACGTATCCAAGCCTATTATCGGAGCTGATTTTCTTCACCACTACAATCTGGTGGTTGACATAAAAAATCAATGCCTACTAGATCCCCTAACTCGCATTTCTGCACGTGCTTATAAATGCAACGACAACCATACATGTATCCAAACCGTTTCTGGCACCTCGCCTCAGCACCCTCTTCTGCTGAAGTTTCCAGAAATTACCAAACCCATGGGACTTCCTCACAAACCGACGCACTCAACAAAGCATCATATCCGCACAATTCCGGGACAGCCTATATACTGCAAACCACGCAGGTTGCCCCCCGACAAACTGAGAACTGCAAGAAAAGAATTCGAGACAATGGTACAACTTGGAACTGCACGCCCTTCGGAAAGCAGTTGGTCTTCTCCACTTCACATGGTACCCAAACACGGTGACGAGTGGAGACCGTGTGGTGACTATCGAGCTCTAAACGCCCGAACCATCCCCGACCGCTACCCAGTACCGCATATCGAAGATTTCGCCCAATCTCTCCAAGGAAAGACTCACTTTTCCACTATCGATCTGGTCCGAGCTTACAACCAGATTCCCGTAGCTGAAGAGGATATACCCAAAACGGCGATAACCACCCCTTTCGGTCTTTTCGAATTCCCGTACATGTCATTTGGCCTACGCAACGCCGGCCAAACTTTCCAACGCTTCATCGGCGGAGTTCTCAGAGGATTACATTTCTGCTACGCGTACATCGACGACATACTAGTAGCATCATCCTCAGCGGAAGAGCACGACGCACATCTCTCACAGATATTCCAGCGTCTCAAACAGTATAACATTCTAATCAATCCTCAGAAGTGAGTTTTCAGTTCCAAATCTGTCACATTCTTGGGTTACCAAGTCTCCGAAACTGGGACACGACCACTTCCGGCAAAAGTAGATGCCATCCGCAGCTACCCCCGCCCACAAACAGTGAAGCAACTCAGGCAATTTCTGGGAATGATAAACTTCTATCGTCGTTTTACTCCCAATGCCGCTACACTTCAAGCTCCACTTAACGACCTCTTACACGGCAACACCTAAGGCAAGACACAACTCGTCTGGAACCCCGCCTCGGCAGCCGCTTTCGACGCCTGTAAAGAGAGTCCAGCCAGTGCAACGCTTCTTGCACATCCAAACCCCCTAGCAACGCTCGCAATCATCAGTGACGCCTCTGACACCTCCATTGGCGCCGCCCTGCAACAGCGTATTCACGATGATTGGCAACCCCTAGCTTTCTTCTCCAAAAAGCTATAACCCGCCGAGAAGAAGTACGCCGCTTACGACAGAGAATTACTCGCAATTTACCGAGCCGTCAAGCATTTCCAGCACATGATCGAAGGTCGTGATTTCGTCATTTTCACAGATCACAAACCAATCACCTTCGCTTTCCGTCGAAAGTCCGAAAAATGCTCACCCCGACAATTTCCATACCTCGATTTCATTTCACAATTATCTACTGACATCCGTCACATTTCCGGCAAAACCAATCTCGTAGCTGATGCACTCTCTCGCACAGAAGAGATAACTGCACCCATCGATTTCGAGTCACTAGCTAACTCACAAGCGAATGACCCCGAAATGCAAAAATTTCTTCGACCCGACTCTGTACTCCAACTCAAAGAAGTACACCTACCCTCATCTGGCATACCAATTTACTGCGACACATCCACGTCCAGCATCCGTCCGTTTGTCACGAAGTCTTTCAGAAGACAAATTTTCAATGCTATTCACGGACTTTCGCACCCCGGCATTAAAGCGACGACCAAATGCATAGCACAACGCTATGTCTGGCCCTCCATCCGAGCCGACTGCAGAAAATGGACGCAAGCATGTATACAATGCCAGAGATCGACGATTCACCGACACATCGCCAGCCCACTTGCAACATTTCCCGTAACATCCGCAAGATTCGAACATGTCCACATCGACATAGTCGGACCGCTGCCCATCTCAGAAGGTAAACGTTACTGCCTAACCTGTACCGACAGATTTTCCAGATGGCCAGAAGCTTTTCCGACCGACAACATCGAGGCAGAAACCATAGCTAGGACGTTCTACGAGTGTTGGATAACACGATTTTTGTTGCACCAAGCTCACGATCTACCTACCTCAGGGCACTGTGGAGTTTATAAAACATTTCGACGTCTCGGTGAACACTATTTTTGGCCGAAAATGAAAAGCAATGTTGCAAATTACGTCAAACGTTGGCACACGTTGTGACGTCACCCGAATAACAAACGCCACAAAGGAGGATCCTGCCGCAGCCAAGCTCTAAGCCGAAGATGGGGGTGGGCAAAAAAAACCAGGAAAACTGAAAAAGGGCGCCAAGGAGTTGTTGGCTGATCCTCCACTGTACACGCAAATACAGCGGTCACAGCTCCTAAAAACCGCTGACACACAACAGGGTAACCGCACACAAAAAAAAAATAAAACAAAAAATATAGTCCAACGGTAAAGCCAGCGTATAATGGATAGCATAGCGCACCGACGGGTCAATCGTACGCACACTACTCACAAGCGCAAATAGACGCGACGGAAGTACCGATAGTTGAAAATCCCGTTACAAAAAAAATATATATCTAGGTACTATAAGGTGAAGAAGAATATACGGCAAAAAAAAAACTAAGTGACAAGAAAAAAAATTGATAACTATTACACTGGCAAAATGACTGAACAATGAAAGAAAATTAACAAAAACTACTGAAATTATATTAATGCAAATAAATTAAGTTTAGAAAAATAAGTCACAAAATTATGTCCAAAATGAACAAACAGGTGACCACAACAAGCCGTGGCCGGGCATCTACATGAAAACTAGCCGAACGGAGGTGATTCACGAACGGACTAGTGACGCGCAAACACGAAAACGACAATTACAAAATGGCTACAAAAAGCTGTGCCGGGCGCTACATAAAAAAAAACAGCCGTTGGACGCGACGTTCCAGACGGACAGGCGACTCAGTAATCAAAATTTATATCTGACCTTCCAGGAGATGGGCAGGTCAGCAGCTACAGTAACTCACTATCCTCTAGTAGCTCGGCACCAGGTGATCGGCGCGTCATACAACTTGGGGAAAATGCAACAATCTTGAAATTTGCACAGTAACAGAAAATCGCTTCCAGAGGGAAAAAATTCGCTCCCCAAAAGAAAAACCCACGAGGGGTTTTTTTTCCTCACAAAACCAACTGGACTTCAAATGCGAGTCCAATCCCAAAGGCTTAGACGACGATTCCAAAATTTGCACGCCGCAACCAAATCGTCGTCCTTAAAAGGTAGTGACCCGAGAAAATCCCAGAAACTGGCTAGAAATTAAATTCCACAACAACTCAGCGTCACCGACCACTCACACGAAGAACCGCAGGCCCAAAAGTGCCCTCCGAAAGCAAATCGGAAATTTCCAAAAAAACCGCCGACTATAATCCAAGGTGGCCCTATCCGAAACTACAAATGTACCCAGAAATACCCTAGATTTCCAAATCTTCCAGAGGCGTCACCGGTGATGGAGAAATTATCTGAAGAAAAGAAAGCTTAAAAGGACTTGCAAACCCAGAGGAAAAGAAGATAGCAAAAAGAAAAGTCATAAAGAGGTCTCCAGAGACAGAAGAATAGATGAGACAATGCATAAATAACGGAAATATGAGACAGGGAAAATGAAAATGAGAAGGCGCGCCACTGAGCATCTAAATGGGAAAATGTCCTACACAAGTTGGCAGAACCGAAAGTAACTATCACGACGAAATTTAACCTCAAAAAATTTGACAACAGAAGAACAACAAATCTGATGCTACTAAATGAACAAATACACAACGAAATCTTTAAAAGTAAACGACAAACCTCCCAAGGTAGGCTCCGCAAATGATAAATATGAAAGATGAACAATTCCAAGACTGAAAATGAGAAAAAACATGACCATACAAGATACAAGGTACAGAGGCAATAAGGGGACGCAAAACTAGCAGGTAAGTGAGATAAACCCTATAAGAATAGAAAAGCTATCTAGAATTAATAATTTTAAGACAGTTCTACCCTCAAACAAATTGATGGAAGCTAAAAAAAACAATGACCGGAGGCATGATCGGAGAGCAGGAACAAAAACGGGAAACACTGACAATAAAAGCAATGAGAGGCTAAATTTTAAGTGAGTGACCAAAAATAGGAATACAGTATGCTATCCGGAGCACGATGTCAGAAGAATCTTATAAACAAACATTGAAAATAAAAAAAAATGTTTTAATTGGAAAAACTTCACGTTACAACGTGTACGCAATATAAACCCGAACAAAAGAAACCATACGGTATGATGTCGACACGTCCTTTTGGTAACGAGCCATGGCAAGTCATTTGTATGGACATCGTAGGTCCTTTGCCATCTTCTCATGTATATAATTATATTTTAGCTATATTAGATTGTTTCTCTAAATTTCCACTAATTTTTCCGATACGAAATGCAACAAGTAGGTGTATTATTCGTCTACTAGAAGAAAATGTATTTTTGTTATTTGCTATCGTTACGGATAACGGCACCCAATTTAAAAGTGTTCAGTTTAAAACCTTTTGCTAAAATTATCATACAGAGCTTTGGTATAATGCGTTGTATCACCCTCAAGCAAATCCGACCGAAAGAAGTAATCGAACATTGAAAACTATGCTAGCTTCTTTTGTGAAAGATAATCACAAGACAAGTAGCGTGCGCAATTAGAACTTCGGTACATGAGGTCACAAAACGTACACTTTATTTCGTGAATTTTGGACGCGAACATATAGTTTCTGGTAATTTTCATAAGTCATTTGGGCAAGAAATTAAGACTATCGAACAGTATACGGATGTGCGTCCGAAAGCTTTCCAAACACTGTATGAGGACATCGGTAATCGGATAAAAATGGCCCACATTCGCAGTAAACGAACGTATGATTTGCGGCGAAGACCTTGTAATTTTAAAGAAAAAGATGTTTATGTTCGTAATCATGTTTTGTCAGATGCCAAGAAGAATATTTCGGCTAATTTAGCTCCTAAATTTATTGGGCCGTATAAAATAAAACGAAAGGTATCTTATTTAACTTTTGAAGTTGAGGATGATAGTGGGCGATCCAAATGGATACATCACGCTCAAGATTTGAAGCTTGGGAGCGATATTGAAAATTTCTTGGAATGAAATTTTAATGGGATTTGGGGGGGACTTGTTACATTTGAGTTTGATTTAAGAAATAAATAAGAATTTCCAAAATAGCGCTCTGTATTTTATCTATTCAGCTATTCAGAATATTTCTTCCTTGTACGTGCTGCCGCGGTTTAAACATTTTGTACCAGTATCTTTTTACTGGGATTTTTTGTTTTAAGAAAATTTGCTTAAAAATTCACAGTATCGTGAGTTATCTTAACCGTTTGCTAGCGTTGAATTTGATTTGGGACATTTTGTTAATTGTTGCTGCAATATTGGTCAATAAATCAAAGTATATCATACTTTTGGATTTTGCGGCATACGGTGTACTCAATTAATTTTGACTCCTTCGGGGATATTGAAAGATACTTACTAATACCTACCAGATAAAAAGGCCACCAAAAACTAGGCGTAAGTTTTCTAATATTTTATTTTACATACTATTATAAAATACATGTAATTTCGTATACAGCTTTTTCTCCGTTGTGGCGGCTAATATTAAAACCTCCATTCGTTGGCCACTTGTTCAATCAGAGGAGAAATCATTTTTGGAGTACCATGCGAAGAGGCTATTATCACTGCCATCACCTGGAAACAAGGACATTAAGGTCGTACAATTATTCTTAATTTATTTTCGTCAAGAAATTGGAAACACTACTCGCCTGTAACAATTCACTCGGTGATACTTGATTGTAAATTAATTATCCTACATTCCTGTTATTTTTTATATTTTTTTCTATTTCTTTTTTGGACACGTTCGGTGTTCGAGCGGCGCGTTTTTGGTAAAAACTTTAGATAAGTACGTAGCGGTAGAGTTTGGCCAACCTCGTCCCCAGTGAGTCTCGTTTTTCACGATTCTTGGTGGTCGCTTGGGCGTCGTCGTCCTAGAAAAGATTAAATATTGTTAATCATATTATTCATTATTTCTGTTATATTCTTATTACTTTCACGAAATCACTTTTTGTTAACTACATTAACTACGTATTTCATATTTAAATTAAATACTTACCCGCCATTCTTAGTTGCGTTTGTCTCATTACCAACCAAAAGTAATATTTCGCAATTTTGGAATTTTTGTTGCTGTCGGCCTCGTCATTTTTTTGTAAATTGCGTGGCGCCCTTATTTTTGGTATTTACGAACCTCCCCGTCTCCACTGAGCGGAGCTGGCGATCGGCAGTTTGTTACTTTAAAATCACATTTGTGTTGGTGTGAAAAAGTAGTGTAACAAGTGTTTTAAGAAATAAACAGTTTTCGTTTTTGCTATGTTTCAATAAAACTGCGTATTGTATTCGCTACACGTAGGTATTTAGGCCGCTAGTTAATAAAATATTTTTTTAAAACAATAAATATTGACTCTATTGACCACAGTAGTCCGGCGAATGCGATTGGAGTGAAAATAATAGGGCCGATTCTATTGAGGTGAATAGGAACAGTGAACAAAAAAAATATAGAAGCTAAGGGAATCACCCTGTACAAAGTTTGACATTGTAAGATGATAGTACTAGTGTTGTTACGTTTTAATTTGGCATTAAAACAACGATTGTATTTTTCAACATTTTATTATAGACTTGTACTTACATCGTGCTCTGATTACCGTACTTGTATTTCTATTTTAGGTCTCTCACTTATATTTAGTCTATTATTGCTTTAATTGCCCCTGTTCTCGGTTCTTGCATCTGTTCATTGTCTTGATGAGTTTCTATCGATTTGTTTGAGGGTAGAACTGTCTTAAAATTATTATTTCTTGTTAGGTTCGCTAGTCTTATGGATTTTGTCTCACTTACCTGCTATTTTTGGGTCCCCTTGTTGCCTCTGTACTTTGTAGCTTTCTGTTCATGTTTCTGTTTATGTTTCGGTTCTTTTCAGCCTTGGAATTGTTCGTCTTTCGTATTTATAATTTGCTGAGCCTACCTTAGGAGGAATGTCGTTCCCTTTTCACGATTTGGTCGTATAATTATTCATTTAATAGCCTCCAATTTGTTGTTAGTCTGTTGTCAGATTTTTGAGGTTAATTTGGTTACTTTCGGTTCTGCCAACTTGTGCAGGACATTTTCCCATTTAGATGCTCAGTGGCGCGCCCTCTCATTTTCATTTTCCCTGTCTCATCTTTCGGTTCTTTATGCATCGTCTTATCTATTCTTCTGTCTCTTGAGACCTCTTTATGACTTTTCTTATTGCTATCTTCTTTTCCTTTGGGCTTGCAAGTCATTTTAAGCTTTCTTTTCTTTAGTTACCTATTCCATTACCGGTGACGCCTCCGGAAGATTTGGAAATCTAGGGTACTTCTGGGTACATTTGTAGTTTCGGATGGGGCCACCTTGTATTATAGTCGGCGGTTTTTTTGGAAATTCCGATTTGCTTTCTGAAACGGCACTTCCGGCTGTATTCTTCTTGTGAGTGGTTGGTGACGCCAAGTTTTCGGAAAATAGATTTTCTTACCAGTTGCTGGGATTTTCTTGGGTCCCGACCGTTTGAAGACGTCGATTTGGTTGTATTGTGCAAGTTTAGGAATCGTCGTCTAAGCCTTTTGGGATTTTAACTCGCATTTGGAGTCCAGTCGGTTTTGTTGGAGAAAAAACCCCTCGTGGTGAGTGTCTTATTTTTCATCTTTTATTTCAATCGATGTTGTTTCCTTTCCTTTTTCTTATTTTCTATTCTAATTTGTCTTTTCGGTATTTTAGGGTTTTTTTTCTGGGAGCAATTTTTTCCTTGGGTGCAAATTTCGATTTTGCTGCACTTTCCCCACGTTAAGAGAAGCGCCGATCACCTGGTGCTGAGCTACAAGAAAGTGATTTGCTGTAGCAGCTGACCTGCATACTTCTGGAAGGTCAGATATCTATTTTGATTATTTCGTCGCCTGTCCGTCTGGAACATCGCGTCCAACGGCTGGTTTTGTGTAGCGCCCGTCACAGCTTTTTGTGACAACTTTGTATTTGTACTTTTCGTGTTTGCGCGCCGCTAGTCCGTTCAGGAATCGTCCCGTTCGGCTAGTTTTAATGTAGATGCCTGGCCACGGCTTGTTGTGGTCATCTGTTTGTTCTTTGACATAATTTGTCACGTTATTTTGTTAAATTTAATTTGTCATTTTGTTGTATATAATTCCGGTAGTTTTTCTGCCATACATAGTTTAATCATTTTGCCAGTTAGATAAGAGTTGTTTGCTTTGATAAATTTTGATTAGTTTTTTTTTGCCGTTTATTCAATTTTCAATTCAATTTTATACTTAGATATATTTTTTGTAACGGGATTTAGCAACGGTCGATACTGCCGTTTGCGTCTATTTGCGTTTGAGTAGAGTGCGTGCGATTGACCCGTCGGTGCGCTGCGCGTGCGGAGCTCCAACCGTGTAGGGTATTTACCGTGTCATCGGCACCTATTTTGGTTTTTCTTTTTTTTTTGGCGCAACGTGAGTACCGGGCGTCTAAATTTCCCGCAGTTTTGTTGTACTACTTTTTTTTCATATTAACAGCTATTTTGATTTACCACTATTTTTTTATATTGTATATTCATTCTGAGATATATTTATTTTTCATTATTATATGCTGGCTTATTATTGGACTATATTGTTTTATTATTTTTTTTCGTTCATTGCGTGTTCATTGGAGGATCAGCCAACAACTCCTTGGCGCCCTTTTTCAGTTTTGCCCACCCCCATCTTCGGCTCGAGCTTAGCTGCGGCGGAATCCTCTTTTGTGGCGTTCGCCAATTGGGTGACGTCACAGTATTAACTCATATTTCTGCACAAACGGCATATTTTTAGCACTTAACCCTAGAAAGTTATAGCTTCTCAAAACTCAAAAATGATCCTATTTGTCCCATTTACGGTACTCCACGGATTTCTAGACATACGGCGCGACGTATACTTTCAAATCTCAAGCCGTATCGCCGCGACACCAAATCTGCGCGGGCAACGCGCAGATCCCACCCGACCTCCACAATACGTCATGAATCTTATTAAGGCAACTGGGAGTGTTGGAGGTGCTCTAATTCTTACTTTTCATGCTTTTGTAAAAATGAAGTGCTCCTGTTGTCACTGACCGCCCGATAGAAAAAATCAGGCACACAATGGATTACTGGTAGTATGCCCTCGAAAAAGTTGATGGAAACATCACTGTTCGTCAAAAGCATCGACTATTTTTGTCCCAGATTGTTACAGGTGACGAGAAATTTAATAAAAATGCTACAAACTTATGCATCAACACGATAATTTCAATTAGATTGTAATTTCCTTTTGTTTGACAAAACCTTACCGAGAAGAAAATATTCAACGTTATCTATCTGTCCTTCGAGCAAAATTCAGAAGATTACTTTTATTCGCCACGAAAGAAATATGTACACTAAGCAGCAGTAGTCGTGTTTATACCATGGTAGTAAAATAAGAAAATGACAACCTATGAAGTTGTAATTTGCTGGACTGCATTTCCAGTTTTCCAAGAAAGTAGACTCCTTACATTCCAAGTTTCAATTTTTATCATTGATTTGGATATTTCTCGCGCTTCCTGATCAATTAAGTCGCGCCTGGTTTCTTTCGTGTCTCCAGTCATAATTGTTAACTCCAAAAAGTCTTCCCTTATTTTAAGTTCATCTCGGTGATTACTAATCTAAAACATGAAACTGTTTGAACTGAAAGAAGATATCCAGAAACATATTCAGTAAGAAAACTGGAAGTTATTTTCTCAAAATTAAAGAAATATGTACATCACCCAGCAGCAGGCGGTGTTCATATTATAACATTCCAATAAAACCAGAGTCGCATGTAACGAGTAGAATAGAATGTATCCTGTCATTTATATTTGATATGCATACACAGTATCCTAAGTACTTTCACAAATAGATACTTATCTTTATCTGTGACTTCTGTTTGCAGTGAGTTATGCTCCACTCAACACCAACTTATTATAGCATCCCATGCACATCACAATCAGATACTTAAGTTCTGTACGTGCCTGGGTCAATATTACTCAAATATGAAACTGCAACGTATTGCTATTCTACACTGGAAAATTTAATACAGTAGACTCGACCGCCGCTGCCGTTTTAATCGAAACAGTTTCAAGATGATCGTCGCGTTATCCGAAATGCGACTCAATCTAGCTCTGTCTACGGAACACGTTGCATGATGACCGAATCTACACGGAAAAGACGCAAACGTGTCGTATTAACTATGGCTCAGAAATTTGAAACTTTTAAACGTCTAGATGAAGGACAACTGTTAAAAAATACATCAAACGATTGCTGACGGGAAAGAAAAAAACCGTAATCAAATTGAAAAGTGGTGTAGTGTGCTGGCATCAACGCGCCGTCACGCAAAACTAAGAAGCCAGGTGAATTTCAGAAAGTTGATGGTTCACACAACAGCGTGAACAAGGCATTCCTATATCAGGGTCTATTTTACAACAAAAAGCAATAGTCTTAGTGAAGAATTTCCAGTGAAAAAGCACCTGAAACATTCACAGCCAGCGATGGATGATTAAGTAGATGGAAAAAACGTCATGGTGCACGGCAGTTAAAAAGAAGTGGCGAATATGTCAGCTGAATTAGCTGCTCTCGATTTTATAAATCGCTCCCAAGAAATGAGAGGAGAACGAGTGCACCTTTGATCAGCTATACAATTGTGATGAAACGGTTTTGAACTACAAAATGTTGCCCTCGAAAACATTGACATCCAGAAATGAAGTTGCTGCTCCTGGGTAGAAACGTAGCAAAGGACGTGTTACAATTTTAGATTGCAGCAACGCCTCTGGAAGGCACAAACTTCCCTTAATGTGTATCGGAAAGTCTACGTGCATTCAAACATAATCAGCCAAATGTTTTATCCATTTATTACAAGAGCCGAAGAAGTGCTTGGATGGATGCAACGTTATTTGAAAATTTGTTTTCGAAGAGTTCGTGCCTCAAGTTTAAATTTTTTTTTGAAAAAGAATGGACACCCAAGGAAAGCGGTTTTACTTGTAGACGTAGACAATGCACCATCCCACTCCAATGAAGACCAACTTGTAAGTGGAAACATAAGAGTAATGTTCTTGCCTCCTAATGTAACATCATTAATCCAGCCAATGGACCAAGGCGTACTCGAAATATTTAAGATAAATTATCGCGTACTTTTGCTTGAGTACATTTTTTAGAACAAGTTGAAGAGGGAAATGATCTTGTTGGTTGTTTGAATAAAATAAATTTGAAGGATGTGATATATTGGGCAGCAGCTGCATGGAATAAAAAGTCCATATTGAAAAAATCTTGGGCTAAAATAATACACCTGAAGATCAAGATGAGTTGCACGAAATTTTAAACAAAATACCGGGATGTGAAAGTCACTGAGGAAGATATAGCAGTATGGTTGGTGAGTGATAAAAAGGAAAGGTTGACAGAACAAGAGCTTATTTAAACTGTTAAGTGACAAGCAATACAAAAACGTGGACGAAGACGTGGAAGTCGTAGGTGAGAGCATTTCAAAAATTTCGCATTCTGTTGGATCAGTCATTGCAGACAGCCTACGTAGAACAGCCAGATGCAACACCTACTAATATTCTGCTCATAAAGCGTTGGCGGGACATCGCAGCAAAAAATAGGTTGACCAGCAATGGAAGAAACTGAGATTACGTATATTTTTAACATTAAATTTAATCAGAAAAGATGGTACATAAAATTAATCGTTTCATTTATTTATGCACTTCTTCGTTGAACAATATATTTTACGTTTGTTATACATTGTGTTAACTTTTATGTATGTTTTACATACACAATGTATGTACTGGGTTCGGCAATCAGTACCAGCGGATTCTAGTAGCCTATGAAATGAAAAATAATTGACGTATGACTGTCAGTTGCATGCCATTGTTCAAGTTATTTCATGCAATTTGTCTAGTTATGCCTTATTTTAAAATAAATCAGCGCGCGTTCGTTGTTGAGTTTTCTTCGAACTCAGAGCATTGTGCAGACTTAAAGGCATTTCAGGCGTGAATTTGAAGTGCCCAGGCACAGACGAATAACAAAACGGAACACAATTTTGAATTGGGTACGCCATTTCCGAGACAAGACTCTAGCCGCAGCGGCACATATTGGCGGATGGCGGACGACGCACCGGCCGACGGGTGCATCGAATGCAAGGCGGGAGCGCAAAGCGCGGAGAAGTAGGTCTGCTCGTGATCACGCTGAATTATTCCGCGCTTTCCCTTGGCATTTTATGGAGTATTTAGTTACTTTGTTTCTCTGTTTGTGTTGTGGTTGAAAGAAGTTTATAGTTTTATTATCAAAATGAATGAGTGTAGTGACTGCAAAAAAACTTACACAAGATATCAAGACTTGAGAAGACATGTGAAACATTTTCACCAAGAAAATTTAGAGTTAACTGCGCCGCTAAAAAAGAAAAATAACTTGCCCACCGTTTTAGGGACACACGAATGTAGTGAATGCAAAAAATCTTACATAAGATATAAAGACTTGAGATTCCATGTAAAACAGTTTCATAAAGAAAAGTTGCACCAATGAAATAACTAGGTATACATGTACCGTTTTAGCAGCGCATGAATGTAGTGAGTTAGTGAGTACAAGAAAACTTACACAAGATATAAGTACTTGAGAAGACATGTAAAACAATTTCATCAAGAAAAGTCAAAGTTAATTGCACCGCTATAAAAAATAAAAATAATTTGTCCACCGTTTTAGGGATACACGAATGTAGTGAGTGCAAAAAATCTGACCAAAGATAATAAAGACTTGAGATTCCATGTAAAACAGTTTCATCGAGAAAAGTTGGAATCAATAATTGCACCGCTAAAAAATAAATACATATTATCATCAGGTGAATGGAAAACTAAAGCTGACGACCGAAAAGAACAAGAAAAGCGCCTTGTATAACCAGTGACTGTTTCGATAACGAAAAACATCGGTGATAATATGGCAAGCATATAATACGTAATAAATAAATTGAATTTAACATGTTTCACATATCATCTCAGGTCTTTGTATCTTGAGTAAGTTTTTTTGCAGTTACTACACATTCATTTTGGCAATAAAACTACAAATTTATTTTAACCACAACACAAACAGTAACAGAGAAACAAACTAACTAAAGAAACTCCATAAAATACCAAAAGAAAGGTTGGGAATAATAATTATTATTCATGATGAAATAGAAAATTACTTTGCGTACTACCAATATGTATAGGTATAACAAATTATTTTATTGACAGGTTTCAAGATCGTTGTAATCTTGAAACCGGTCAATACAATAATTGGTTATACATATTGGTAGTATGCAAAGCAATTTTCTATTTCATCATGGATTTCTACCAAAAGTGAAGAAAGAAAATATTAACTACAATAATTATTATTCAGCCATTCAGCGGGATCACGAGTAGACGAACTTCTCCGCGCTTTGCGCTCACGCCTTGCATTCGATGCACCCGACGGCCGGTGCGTCGTCCGCCATACGCCAATATGTGCCGCTGCGGCTAGAGTCTAGTATTTCCGAGTACATGGTAGCGTGCTTTCAAGATTCGTATGGTAAGATCGCCGGAAAACATTGAAAGAGTGCGGCAAGCCGTTAAACAAAGTCCGACGCGCTCCTCTTCAAGACTTGCAGCTGCTCTGGAAATTTTGGATAGGAGTTTTAGATGCATCCTTGAAAGAGATATATATTTTCATCCATTCAAAATTGAAACCGTCCAACAACTCAAGGAACAAGATAAAGCCGCACGAATTCAGTTTTGCCAACAATTTCTGGAAATGTCCAATCAGAATCCAAATATAAGCATAGAGTAAAGTACAGAGTGAAAAGTAATATGCAACCACTGAGACCAAAGGGCAACCCGTTGAATACACATTATACATAACAGAAAGCCCAAAAGGGTGCAGGAAAATGAAAACTTCAATAAGTCACATCGATGATGCTGTTCTGATTATTCGTCGTAATGGTGAACAATCTCAAAGTTAGACAGCACGTGTCAGTATGGACGCTGACAGTGTTATTATTGTGTACAGTGCTTCTTGAAAGTAACGGATAAATTCTATAAAATCGTTGAGAAAAATATTTCAAAAAAATGCTCGGACACGTCGATTTTTATTTTTAAATTATCATTTACAAATGTAATTTTCAACCCCCCACTCTTCAACCCCTAATCGCTAACAACCCCAACTTTAAAAATTCAAATAGCAAAGTACCCCTTCTGATACCTCATTTGATAGCATTTTTTATGCTGAATACAATAAATAAAAGTTTTTAAAAATCGGATGATAAATAACGGAGATATTTACCAAAATAATTTTTGAAAAATAACAAAACAGGGTAAAATTAAATTAAACCAAATGTTCAAATTGCTGTCCGTTAACGGCGAGGCAATACCCTAATCTAGAGACAAACGCTTGTTGAATATTGTGTAACATTTGCAGTTGTTTTACCACTCATTGCTAAAGCCGTATTCGAGCCTGCTCGAATAATGGCACTTCCAATTGAATACATTTTGGTAAATATCTCCGTTATTTATCATCCGTTTTTCAAAAATTTTTATTTATTGTATTCAGCATAAAATTTGCTATCAAATGAGGTATCAGAAGGGGTACTTTGCTATTTGAATTTTTAAAGTTGGGGTTGTTAGCGATTAGGGGTTGAAGAGTGGGGGGTTGAAAATTACATTTGTAAATGACAATTTAAAAATAAAAATCGACGTGTCCGAGCATTTGTTTGAAATATTTTTCTCAACGATTTTATAGAATTTATCCGCTACTTTCGAGAAGCACTGTATATGTCGCAGGGATATGATAAAACCGGGGATTTGATGAAATCTCTAAGGGAAATGATCAAGTCACGGGAGATGCTAAAATGTCAACTGTGTTTTATCATTTTCCTAATCAAATCAAGTGATTTGATCAAATCTCTGAACGGTTTTAGTTAAATGATAAAAATAAAGTCTCTAATATATTAAACAAATTTATTTAGTAAACCAGACATTATTAGATATACCTATAGTAATATGACAACGGTCAGAAAACATTTATTTCAAAGGAATCGACAGAAGAAGTATCAAAAAAGAAATGTAAGTTTTTAGTACCTAATTAAAAGTATGTTTTTCATGGAATTCATTAAATATAATGTTCATTTATTAGAACACGTTGTGGATTTGTGGCATCTCGAGTTACAAAGGACGTTACTTTTTTTACAGGCACATCTTTTTGTTTTACAATGTACTTTGGATTTTTCACAGGAACACTTCTTGAACTCTTGACCTCCAAATAAAGATAATTTTCCTGCAATTTCACGCAAACTAAGCTCAATCGGTGAAACGGTTTCGGCAAATGTTGTAGCTATTTCAAGAGCGTTTCTAGGAAGCCAATCTGTTATAATGCCGACAGAAGTACCAATTTGGTATAAATTATTTTTAAATTTAATACGATCCCCGTAATGTTATTTCCATCTAATGGACCTCTATCTACCTCAGGCACATCAATTAAAACGGTGGAATCTACAAATACGTCTTTGAATTTCTTCACAGAAGTATTTTTCATTTTTTCAGCTGAAATTCTTAGGTATTTTGCTGCACTTCCCCTTTGGTCTTTAATATTCTCTTCTTTTTGGCACAAATGGCATAGAATTCTCGATCCATATCCTTCTTCTCCTAACGTATTTCCACATATTGCGTGCACCGAATTTTCACAAATATCGCAGGAATGGGCTCCAGTAGATTGGTACTTCTGTGGGCATTATAAAAGATTCCTAGAAACGCTCTTCAACTAGCTACGACAACATTTGCCGAAACCGTTCCACCGATTGAGCTTAGTTTGCGTGAAATTGCAGGAAAATTATCTTTATTCGGAGGTCAAGGGTTCAAGAAGTGTTCCTGTGAAAAATCCAAAGTACAATGTAAAACAAAAAGATGTGCCTGTAAAAAAAGTAACGTCCTTTGTAACTCGAGATGCCACAAATCCACAACGTGTTCTAATAAATCAACATTATATTTAATGAATTCCATGAAAAACATACTTTTAATTAGGTACTAAAAACTTACATTTCTTTTTTGATACTTCTTCTGTCGATTCCTTCGAAATAAATGTTTTCTGACCGTTGTCATATTACTATAGGTATATCTAATAATGTCTGGTTTACTAAATAAATTTGTTTAATATATTAGAGACTTTATTTTTATCATTTAACTAAAACCGTTCAGAGATTTGATCAAATCACTTGATTTTATTAGGAAAATGATAAAACACAGTTGACATTTTAACATCTCCCGTGACTTGATCATTTCCCTTAGAGATTTCATCAAATTCCCGTTTTTATCATATCCCTGCGACATATATACAGCATTTCAAGGAAGAGGTGTTTCTTAAGGTTACCTATCTTTATTTACAAGTACATAAACTTCATCAAAATCGAAGGGATGATGCTGAACGAGAGCTAGGGTGTGTGACCTACGTTACCTACTAACTTCGTTACTTTTATTAGACCCTTGTTTATATACATTATAGTTAGCCAATGAAGTCTATTAACCTTGACGCCTTTTAAAGAAGTACTCACAATTCCGCTAGATGGCATACAAACCGCAATCTGGAATGGTTTTGAGTTTCAAAAGTATAGATACGCACCTTCTTTGGCAGTTTGAGAAGAGATGTTTTAAATCTATTCGTTTCAGATGGCGAACAAGAGTTTCGCATTAGCAGGTGGTCGTCGGTTTTATTGCACTTCGGTGATCAAAAGACACCGCCGTCCTTTCAACTAATAAATTATGTACATAGTTGATAGCCGGCAAGCAATGTGATTTAAATGTTCTAGTCATTTTTATTACTTTATAATAGATATTTTATATCTTTGGGAAATTCAAAAACAGGGTGCTGGCAGATATCGGCCTCCTGTTTCACAAATAAATAGGTACATACTTAATTTACAAAATGAACAAAAATTAAAATTAATTAATTTGAGAGGAGCGGCACGGTTTTGGTTGAATGTCAGAGCCGCTCAAATAAATGGCTGGGTTAATTCTTACTTTTACCTATTCGAAAAGCATTTCAAGGGACATTTTTGTTAAAACCAAACAAAAGCAATATGTGGAAAGGAATGCCCAGAAGGGATCAAGGTAAGAGTGAGAACATGATTGTTTATTTCCAGGAAAAAAGTAAGTTTAAATAGAGATTTTTTGGTTCCTCTTTCTATGTGGAACAGATATAGCCTTGGATATAGCCGTCGGACTATGAGAATTAAGCAGTTTCCTGATGACACGAGACCAAAGACTTATAGAGGGGACTTAGCTATTTACATTTAGGGCTTAAGCAGGATGAGTACTCACAGTCTAAGCGTTTGTGTGTGGAAAAGGCAAAACAAAGCAGCCGACCAGTTGTGTAGTAAACAGGTGCTGCCGCCGAAACAGAATATCGCGGAACATTCGCTTGGTCCGTGGTCCGTTGCTTGGATATAATAACAAACAACGATCCCCGCGACCCGCTGGTCAACGAACGTGAAAATCAGCTGTTGCATAAGGACGCCAGGTCCAGTCTATAAGTCTTTGCACGAGACCATGTTAACGAAGATGATTTATACCGTTTATACTATGCTATTCCAGCGAATTGAAGACGCGCGTAAGGGTAGACGGTTGAGTTAGTAAGCATAGAAAAACCCAAGCTAAATCAAGGTTACTATAATAAAGACAGTAAGTAAACCGAAAATATTAAATTAATCAAAAAATTGTACATTTTAATGGTCTGTCAAAAAAGGATTTCCGTACACTAAACAAATTTTAAGAAAGTGCGCAGTGTTCAAACAGCGACTTTGTAGTACAAAATAATTAAGATAAATATTTATTCATTGAACATAAGGTGCATGAAGTACAAAATAATTAAAAAATACTTCCAGCGTTAACTTAGGGATTGAACAACCATGCCATACAGACAGGTCCGTAGCCCCCCCCCCCCTCGAGCGAACAAAAAACGTTGATATGGAAAAAGTGCCCGAAAATTTAATGACAGTCGAACTAAGAAACTGCAATAATAATAATTATTCTAGATTTCATATACGGGATGTTCACAATTATTAACGGGGCACTATTACTAGGTAACTTTGTTATCTTTGGAGCTACGATTCCGGTTAAATGGACAAACTAGTAGTCATGGGCGTCGCCTCCAAAATGTCCAGGGGGGGGGCGAAGCAAAATTTTCTTAGCATATAGCAATATAGTACCTACCATATTTCATTATGCACCAAAAGCCAGGGGGGGGCGGAAGCCCCGCCTGCCCCCCCCCCCTTGGCGAACGCCCATGCTAGTAGAATATTTACTCAATTTTTTACGTAGATGCAGGTCGTGAAATCAGAAAAGTAATTGAACTTCGGGTTTTCGCGTTGTCAACAAAAATACCTTTTCTTAATTGAACAACCTGTATATTTTTATATACGTACATATTTTGAAAGCGAAAGAAATTCTCAACAAATAAGCCTTAATAATTAATAATTTTCGTGAAATGTGGAATAAAGAAGATCTGGGCCATTTAAAACACTACATCTACAGGGCGATTCTTTTAAACCGCACATTAGAAAATTTTCGACTTCTACTTATGCTAGAGCTATGAAATTTGGAACCTAGCCATAATCGACGATTCCGAGACGAAATTAAATATTTACAGGATAACGTCACTTTTAAAAATGGCGAAAGTAGATGCCATCTTTGTTTTTTAAATGACAATCAGTCATTTCGATTTCATATTTGAATTCGGCATTTAATTCCGAGTATAACTAACCAAATTGTCACTACTTATCTGTCATACTTTTTGACACCAATTTACTCAAAAACTGCAAATAGCTGCAAAACGATTGGAGTTAGGTACCCATAGCACATGCTAACATAACTCCCCTTAGAATTGTATTTTACATCCAACGGTGACATAAAATTTGACACGTGCCATTTGAAAAAATTGAGTTTTTGACATTTTGCGATAACCGTATTCAAAAAATTGTAGCAACCGCTGGTAAACTCGTTATGACTTGGTTATCAATCAAAACATTCCTTGGAGCTTAGGGAAGCGAAGTAAAAAAAATCATGGACTTATCTTCAGCGGTTCAAGAGATATAAATTTTTTAATGAACCCTTACATCTGCAAATTTGAAGAGAAAATGTGGCATATGTCAAAAAGTATGACAGATAAGTAGTGACAATTCGGTTAGTTGTACCCGGAATTAAATGCCGAATTCAAATATGAAATCAAAATGGTCGATTGTCATTTTAAAAAACAAAGATGGCGTCTACTTCCGCCATTTTTAAGAGTGACGTCATCCTGTAAATATTTAATTTCGTCTCGTAATCGTCGATTATGGCTAGGTTCCAAGTTTCATAGCTCTAACATAAGTAGAAGTCGAAAATTTTCTAATGTGCGCTTTAAAAGAATCACCCTGTATACAGCTATGTAGGTACTTAAGGCCCGTTTGTGCACCCCAAATTAAATCTTTTTCCTCCTATTCTGTACAAAAATATGTTTTGTTCCTTAATTTCCTGTATACTTAATTTTAGGACGCACATCCGGTTCGGCTATTCTTATCATCATCATCATCATAAGGTTCTCAGTCCGAAGACTGGTTGGACGCGTACCTCCACTCTTTTCTATCCTGACCTAACCTACGCATTTCCCTAAAAGTAGAACATCCTACATCCCTAACTATTTGAGAGCAGTAGTCTAATGTAGGCCTACCCCTATCTCTTTTTATTCCTATCTCTGACTCTACATGTCGCGAACTATTCCTTCGTGTCTTAGAAGGTGTCCTGCCATCCTATCTCTCCTACTCTTTATTGTCTTCCATACCTTTCGTTTTTCCCCAACTCTTTCTAATACTTCTTTCTAATACTTCCCTATTGCTAACCTTATCTATCCAAGGTGTCTTCGTCATGCGTCTGTAGCACCACATTTCAAACGCTTCTACTCTTTTTCGATCCGCTTCTCCTATTGTCCAAGTTTCGCACCCATATAATACATACTACTTTAAGAGTCTCTTTCTAGTATCTATATTAACCGTTCTCGAACCTAACAGTTGTTTCTTTTTGTTAAACGCAACTCGACCCTGCGCGCTATTCTTTGTGCCCCTACGGTCTTGAGTTATTTTACTTCCTACGAGTAAATAGCAGAAATCCGCGACCTCCTATATCTTCTCATTTCCTATTTGTATGTCAACTTTAGTTCTATTTTCACATCCCCTACATACCAAAATTTTAGTTTTCTTTTTATTGACTTTCATGCCGTAGCCCTGTGTCAAAACTGCTTCCATTTCATTCAAAACCGCTTCTAATTCTTCCTTGCTAGATGCTAACACTGCTATATCATCCGTAAATCTGAGCAAGTTAATAGTTTGACCCTGGTACATTAATTCCTGAGGCTGTTCTGTCCTTAACAATATTAATCGCATCTTCGATATATAAGTTGAAAACTAGAGGTGGCAATGCACATCCCTGTCTCACTCCCTTCCGGATATCTACTTCCCTTCGTTCCTGCTCACATTCTATAACTGCCTTTTGCTCTTTGTAGAGATTATGTATTATTCTTCTGTCCCTATATTTCATCCCTACCTTTCTCAGCACTTCGAACATCTTCCCCCATTTTACGTTGTCGAAGGCTTTTTCTAAATCTACAAATCCTATATAGACGCTTTCTCTTTTCTATCGTTTTTTCTATAATTACTCGTAAAGCTAGAATGGCTTCGCGCGTTCCTCTTTCCTCTATTTCGTCTAAATCCGAACTGATCTTCTCCTAATATTTCTTCCGCCTTTTTCTCCATCTTTCTTTGCATCGGCTATTCCCGCCCAAGAAATAATTCGGCGTAGCATGCGATAGATCGAAATTCATTTTTTATAAGCTTACCGAATCACACGTGTCCCAGTTTTCTACAAGAGTAAACAGCATGGTGAAGATGTCGATTTAGTCACGAAAATAATAAGAAAACTCACTAAACAGCAATAAGTACCTACTAATAAAAATTTACAAAGATTATTTATTGATTTCGACACTTGCCTTGTTCCTCGGCCTGTTTTGGTTTAGTGTAAAAGATGTACTTAGTGTTTTATTTTTAAATGGCCTAAAACGTCTTTATTTTAAATTTTAGGGTAGCCATTAATTAAGACTTTCTGTTAAGAATTTCTTTCTCTCTCCCAATATATGCAAAAACATATAGAGCGTTCCATTTAAAAAAGTTATTTTTTCACACAACTCGACAACCTGATGTTCAATAATTGTTTTTCTGTTTTCGTGACCGTAATCTATTAAGAAATACTACTAGTATGGTCATTCAACAGGAATCGTGGCTCCAAAAATAACAAAGCTGTCAATACTGCCCCGCTAATTGTTAACACCCTGTATAGTATTTTGTTTCATTGTGAGAAGTGAAGATTTTAGTTTATTGTGAAGTTCTATTGAATAGTTTTTTCATTCTTCGTTGTTCAATTTTTTACAAGAATTAGTCATATTTATGTACTGTTTATTGCATCCATATCCTCAAACTAGGTATATAGGTATTTATCAATTTATCTAGTTTAGTCACAACCTTCTCAACTTACAAGCCGTGTGGCTGCAAATCTGGCAACGCTGTAGGTGGTCCGGTAACCGGCCATTTTCATGTCAGTGTTTACGTTTACGTGGTGTTGTTGACGTGTTGCCTGTTCGTTTTCTTCGCAAATATTCGATTTATTTGGATTGTCTGCAACTGTGCTCATAATCTGTGTAATCAGAAACGTTTTAAGTCCAAGTTTCGTATGAACAAAGGTAAGTTTCTTCATTACGTTCTTATTTTACGAGCAATAATAAAAAGAATGTTCCGGGTCTGGACTTTCAGTAGCCACACACCGTCTCAATTTTATTTTTGTACACATGTATTCAATACTGGACTATTTAATAAACAATAAGGATTATGAAATTCAGCTTCTGCGAAGTTCTAATCAAAAAACCACACTGTGCCAGCTGACATTAGCAAGCATTGCATCCGTTTTTTTATTCAGATTTTTTGGAAACCTGCATTTGCGATCGATCTTATCAAAATGTATTAAAAAGTGGTTCTTTCTGTATTTTCCAACATACTGTTGAATAATTATGTTAAAAATAAAAACTATGAACATTGTGATTCTAAATGAAAACCGAAACCAACTATGCATACTAAAAGCATTACAACAAAAAAACTGAAACCATTTAAAAGTTGATAACTGTATTTTCTATGAGCATTTAGTAATATACTCTGTAATATATCTAGTTATGTTAAATATAATTTATTGTCACAGACATTACTTATTACATACTCGTAGGTAGGTATCTAAATTCTTCTTCGATTTGTGCCAGTTTAAAAATTTTATATATTTTTAAATTTGGTGAATTTTCTGGCAATAATAATAATACTTGTATACTTGTATATTCGACGTTTCGCCCCCGTTTGTGGGCTTTGTCAAGAATGGTTTATTAAAGTTTTTAAAAATATAACATGAAAATTTTGTTAAATATTTTCATGTTATATTTTTACAAACTTTAATAAACCATTCTTGACAAAGCCCCCAAACGGGGGCGAAACGTCGAATATACAAGTATACAAGTATTATTATTATTGCCAGAAAATTCACCAAATTTAAAAATATGTAGGTATCTAAGTTCTTGCCATTTTTTATTTACCCACCCAAAAAGGTGGATATAAATAAAAATTAGATACCTGCCTGCCTGTGTTTTTCATTTATTCCTCAAACTTGAATCCATCTGTATCGATCGGTATTATTTGAAAACTGTAAGGTATTTTATTTTTGTTGCCCGTTTTTAATTTATTATTATTTTAATTACTTTTTACATAGGTGTATCTAAGTTCTTGCCATTTTTTATTTACCCACCCAAAAAGGTGGATATAAATAAAAATTAGATGCCTGCCTGTGTTTTTCATTTATTCCTCAAACTTAAATCCATCTGTATCGATCGGTTATATTGGAAAACTGTAAGGTATTTTATTTTTGTTGCCCGTTTTTAATTTTTATCAAATTAATGTTGGCGCGATAATCGCTCGCAGCCGGACCACCGAAAGCAGCTGTTGCGGCGTTGCCAGATTCGTCAGCACGGCTTGTAAGTTGAGAAGGTTGTGCTTTAGTAAAGTACATATATTATAATTTCCAATTTTTAGAATAATTTTAATCGCATGTTCCAAGAGACATCCTACCAAATATTTTGTTTAGGCCCCCTCAAAAAATTCATAAGCCCCCCCCTAAGTTTTGACCCTGGTTTTCAAAAACGAAAGTTACTGGAAAAAACAAAAGTGCGCTTTTTGTGTTTCTTTTGGGATCTAGGAAGCAAAGCCATTCAAATAACTGGGGCTGGTATATGTGAACAAATTGGGAAAGGCAAAATTTGACATAAAAAGTATTGTAAATGCATAAATTTCATGCAGGTGTTACCCCGACAAGCGACAAAGCTGCCGCGGTACCCTGCGGGAACATAAAAGCTTGTTTGATATCTTATTCCGCAACGTCCCGTCGTGCCGGCCGGCGCCGTCTCGCATCACCCCAGAATTAAAATCGCCGTGCCTGCCATCTGTTAAACAATAAAATCAACTAAAGTGCCACGATAGCAGATTGAAAACTGGAAGTTTACTAAGCGTATCGAGCCCCATCTAACCAGCTGCGTCCAGAACTAAAATACGTGGCGTCCAAAAACCGGTTTCCAACAAATTGCATTGGATTAGCAGACTAGTATATATGATAGACAAGGATTAGACTTAGTGATATTTGCTCCTTTTTAATCATCATACTGATTTATCCGTCATTTCTGAGGGTAGGCTACTTATATGTCAGAGCTGAAGGAAGACATCCATCAACATCTTAATCTTAAGTGAGGGAACTAGATGCTTTACCACAAAAAAATATGTACACCACCCAGCAGCAGGCGGTGCTCATATATTATACCTAAGAGCTGATTCACACGGGTCCACATCAGAAGCGAACGCGTACGATCGCCACCGGCTTCTAGCGCAGCGCCTGAGAGCGACTACAGGGCTACAGTGGTGCCCAGTGGCCGACTGACTGATTCGAGTTTAGTTGCTCAAGATGCCAACAAGTACTCTATAGCTATTGCTTCTACTATTGAAAAAGAAAAAGCGCCGATGTATTCGATGTATGCATGTGTAGCCCCTGTTACTCGAAAGGGCGTCAAAAGGACTGTATCATACATTATATAAAGATCTGCGACAGGACGACAAAATGTTTTTAAATATTTTCGTATGTCGAAAACATCATTCGATGAACTTTCAGAAAATGTTAGAAGTGAAATTGTTCAAATAGATACAAAGATTATTCAGGGATCTCGTTCACACTTTTTCGTGGCATTTTGAATGACTATCTCATGGATACTGATGGTTTTCTGTATAATATAACAATAGTAGCTTACAAAAGTGGTCAGTCGCTGTGGCGTCGTGTGTATACCCGAATAACAACCTGTGCATTTATATCGGTGGCCTGTCGCGTGCGATATCCACCGGTGACACGAGTGAGCCACTGACCCGCCACTATCGCCTACTACCGCGACTGCAGTGGTCACGTATGCATGCACTGATTTAATTCTATAGATTTCAAGAAGAAGCCAGTAGCAATCGCACGCGTTCGCCAGTAAAAGTAGCCTCGTCTGCATCGGCTCTTAATGAGTATTGTGTAAATTTGAAGCTGCAACATATTGCCATTCCGCACCTTCCTTCTTTTAATTATGTCTTGGTAATTACTATTGCTCCCGCCCTCCCATGGATATGCCTATTTACTGGAGACAATGTTCGCCACGTCCGACGTCACAACACCAACGTAAGACTTTTGTAGCATTTCTTGAGCTAACCTTTCCTAAGGGTTAACCACTACCCACTAAACATGAAACGTGTAAGAAACATTTCAAATCTGCAGAAGAACTGTGCATATGTAACAATGTTTCCAAATGTTTATGTGACATATCAGAAATGTTCCTTGCGAAACGTTCTAATTTGAATGTTACATAAACGTTTCAAATGAAACAACGCGGCGCAAAAATTCTAATATTTCTCTATTTTTTATTAAACATATGACGTATGTTTACACAACAGACAAATATCTACGTTATTTTTATTTTTATCATGCCATATTTTATAATTTATTAATTGTCCATTTCCGTTAGTGACTTTGTTTCTCTTTGAATACCGCTCTGTTATAATGACTATTGGCGACACTGCCATGAGAAGGCGCGTTAAACAAACTAACCAATCCGCGACGGGTCTGTAACAGATTCGTCACCAGTCGTATTTTAGATATTCCGTGGTCGTGTGATGTCGTGTCGCCAACAACCTGTAACGTTGCATCATGGATCTACGAATTTGCAAAAATTGTGTGTATAATAATAAGTAAATAAAGTAATTTACTTAATTTTATGATTCAAAAGAAAGAGGACGACATGTTGCAAGTGCAAGTGGAAAATCACTCAAACTGTGCTGTGGTGAGACCTAACCTATCTTTTATTTAATTTTTTACTGCTATTTTTTCCCTCCAAATGTATTTGTAATCATGTAATAGCGTTGTTACGAGTTATACTCTTTGTTCAACTACTCTTGAATTTCTGTTTATGTGGTTTTAGTGTGTACTTAGAAAAACAATATTGTAACTCACGTGTAAAAAACGGGTTCGCACGTCGCGAAGTGCTTTTTAAAAAAACTTTAATTTGGAAACGGAACTTTATTGAACAGAATTACAATTTCAGGATCGAACTGTATGAACAATAATGCTGTAGAAACAAAGCGTTCAAGCTATATATAAACTTTATTATCTATTCTAAGTCAGCATCTTCTTTGCTGAAGCGTAAGCGGAATGCGTTCTATAACTCTTCCACCCTTAGAGAGAAATCTTGGGGTTAACCACATGATTTGACATCCGAATGGAAGGGACTTCTTGAAGTTCCAGTAGTGGTACTGCTGGACGACGTTTCTTGTGCCGACGTATAACGCAGCACATGAAAATAATAAAAATAGTAAAAATTAGTAAATATAAAAGAATTGTCCAAACACTTATATTATTAAAGTGCACTGGAATATCCGAAATATTATTAACTTTATTTAATTGTATGTCCAACGCGCTTTTAATGTTTTTAATTTCGTCCAAGTTCACTGTATCTAATTTTAGGGGTTGTAGTTCGAACTGAAAGTTTAAATGCGAATAGTCATTAAAATTTAAATTTGGAATTTCCACTTTTGTTAGATATTTATTCGTTTTATGGTTCAAACCGATTAAAATGTCTTTTATCCAGATATCACATTCGGGACTAAGTTCAATCACGAAAGTTCCTTTTAACGGAATATTTTCGGAATTAGTACCGCACTTTTGATTTGCCAATATTGTTTCGGGTGTGATGATTATCCATCGGTTCTTCTCAAGTTGTTGTATCTTCACGTCTTGAATTTGAACTGGTATTTGTCGGCAATTTGTCATATTTTTAGAAAATTGTAACAATTGGACTTCACATGGTATATTTTCTTCTTTAATTTTGAATGGGTTTGCTTTATTACAAATAAATTCTCCTGGAGTTGATTCTTGACAGTTTTTATGGAGCGACATATAATTTTGTTGATTTAGGATCAGAAATTTTGACTGAGGTAAAATGGTCTTAAAAATGTTTTCTTTTGGAGTTGGTATAGGATAGAGATGATAGTAATTATAATTTTTAATCTCCACAATTGGTACTTCGATTATAAAAGTTATCTGGTTTCCTTTACTGAAGCATTTTATTTCCAAAAATTTTTCAAATAACAAAATGTTTTCCAATACTGGTTCAAATGGTAATTTTGTTCCTTTTAAATATTCTACAATTTGTTTTACTTCCTGTAGCAGCTCATTTGGTTCAATCATGGAATTATGGAAAGTATTTAATTTTGAAAACGTGACTGCGATTTCTATTTTATCCAAAATATTATAAATTATTTCAAAGGACGAGAAAACTTGTCTCGCAACTGTTTCTATCATCAAGTATTGTATTCCTTTGATATCTTGTAATTTAACCGTTTTCAAGATATTCTCAATTTGTAGAATTCTGGATTGCAGAACTATTTGATTATGAGCTAATGTTTGACTAGATTTGTTAAAGGTTTGAATTGATTTTTCCAAAAGTGTGATTTGATCTTTCACCAGTGTTTTCATTTTTGTTTGATTTTCCGAAAGTGATTTTATCGCATTGTCATATTTTTCAACATCGTTTTGATCTAAATTTCCTGTAATAATTTTAATTATCGATCCCAATCCGTTTATTAATCCTCTTTTACTTTTTCTGGTAAATGCTGGATTTAACTGAATAATTTGAGTGTTGATTTTTTGTTCCAGAGTGTGGATGAGGTTGTATGAATTGTGAAACTCTTCTTTATAGTTTGACATAGATGAATTACTCATAAATGCATTTTTAAGTTTCGAAAGTTGGTTTCCAAGTATTTTAAATTCTTCAATAATATGTGTTAAATCAAAAATTTGGACAAATGACTATGAGTTTACCTTGTTTTGTGCATTGCCAAGTTTTAAAGGTAGTAAGCCTGGATTTTCGTTTAAATTGTGGAATTTTGGATATGTGATTGTGTGTCCTAGGGCGAACCAAGTGACTAATCTGAAATGAGAGGTGGTTTTTTAAGTTCTTGAATGTGAACAATTTCCTTTTTATTTTTGTTTTGTTTACTAGTAATTTCAACTCTATTTCTTTCTAGAATTTCCGTAATTTCGTAAGGTCCTATAAATTTATTAAATTTTTTATTTCTGTTTTGTGGATTATTTTTAAATACGGTAAGTCCTAATTGAAATTCTTCATTAGTTTCTCCTTGTAAATTCTTTTTTGAAACAATTTTAGTTTTATGATCTTCTAATTTTTCATGAATATTTTGATAAATATGTTTTAATTTATTTTTATGATTTTCCGCGTAATCAGTGTAAAATGAATTTGGAATAAATATTTCATTTGGACATCGAGAATTTGTGTGTCCGAATGTAAGTTCAAATGGTGTGTAATTTGTTGCACTGTGTATTGAATTATTGTAACCTAAAATGGCATATTCCATTAAATTTTCGTTTTCGTCTGGATATATTTCTTTTAAAATTCTTAAGTGTTCTATGAGGGTAGAATGAAATCGTTCTACTATGCTGTTGGATTCATGATGTGCGGCTGTTGTAAAGTGAATGTTTATTTTATGTAAATTTAGGATTTCTTTGACCGTTTCGTTGTTAAATTCCGTACCTTGATCTAAAACTATTTTTTCTGGTACTCCGAATGATGCGAAATATTTAATTAAAGCATTGCTAATATGAATAGCTGTTTTACCTAAAATATACGTTGATTGAGCAAATTTAGTGAAAGCATCTACTATGGTTAAATAATTTTTGTTATCATAAGAAAAGACATCAATATGGATAATTTGGAAAGGTTTTGATGAAGTTTCAGTGAGCATCATAGGTGAATATGGAGTTTTCCTAGCATATTTTGCTCTTTGACATATGTTACAAGAATTTATATAGTTTGTTACCGTTGTTTTCATATTTTTCCAATAGTATCTTTTTTGTAAGTATTCGAGTGTTTCGTTTATTCCTCGATGATTTGATTTACCTTCATGATGATTTTTAACTTGAATAATTTGTTCTTCGCGATCAGTGAGTGTAGTAACCATTTTTAGAAATCTAATTAATTTTGGACCGCGTTCTGAGAATTTCTCTAAATATACTTTACAGAAACTTTGATACAAACGTTCGAAATGGAAATACATACAGTAGGTTTTTTCATAAATTGTGTAGTCTCGTAGGAACTCAAAAATTAAGTCTTCATTGTTTGTTGGCGGAATTTTGACAGTTATAATTTTATGGTTTTCGTAAGTTTCCTGTTTAACATCTAATTTGTGATACAAATTAGGGTAAACTAAAATTTGATTTATTTTATTGTTAATAATTTCATCACATATTTTGATTCCATCATTTGTAGTTTCGTTGAAAGTGGTATGTTGTGTTAAATTGTCAGAGTCTTTATTCGGTTTGTTTGGAGGTTTTAGTTGAATATTAGATAGAATTTTAATTTTTGGATTATTACGACTTGTAGATGGTTCTGGATCATTTTGGACAGGATTTTCAGCTAGTTCTTTTAAATATTCTAAAATTTCTTTGTCTGTGTCTCCTGGATTATTAATTATTGACTCATTCTCCATCGCGTTTATAGTTATTCGGGAAAGTGCATCTGCGACAGAATTTAATTTACCTTTTTTATATTCAATATCATAATCATACTCTTCTAACCTAAGACGCCATCTCACTAATTTTGAATTTGGTTCTCGTAATTTAAATAGCCAAACTAATGGTCTATGATCTGTATAAATAGTGAATTTTCTGCCAAATACGTATGGTCTGAAGTATTTACAGGCCCAAACTATTGCTAGTAGTTCCTTTTCTATTGTACTATATCGTTGTTCTGCATCGTTTAGTGTTCGTGAGGCATATGCGACTGGTTTATCAGATCCGATGGGTCCTTGTGATAATACTGCGCCCAAAGCAAAGTTTGATGCATCAGTGGTTAAAATGAATCTCTTAGAATAATCCGGGTATTGCAATATTGGAGAATTTGTTAATAAATTTTTACAATCATTAAAAGCAGAAATGAAATTTTGATCATGCACAATTTTTCGATTTTTCTTGAGACATTGACTTATAGGTTTTGTAATTTTAGCAAGATCTTTTACGAATTTTCTATAATAACCAATAAGACCTAAAAAACTTTTTATTTCTCTGGCTGTTTTGGGGATAGGAAATTTTTTAATTGTTTGGATTTTATCAGGATTTGGCTTGACTCCGTCGGGTGTTATAACATGACCTAAATAAGCTACTTCCTTTCTTAAAAATTCTGATTTGTCAAGTTGTACTTTAAAATTTGAACTTCTTAATTTTTCAAATACCTTTTTTAATCTGCCAATGTGTTCTTGAAGAGATGTACTGAAAATAACGATGTCGTCTATATAGACTAAACAAGTTTCATTTTGAATGCCACGTAAAATATTGTCCATCACTCGCTGAAAAGTGGACGGGGCATTTTTTAATCCGAAAGGCATGCGTTTAAATTCATAATGACCGTTTTCCGTTGAAAAAGCAGTTTTTGGAATATCATCTTTGTTCATCTGAATTTGGTGAAAACCGTTAGCAAGATCGAGTGTAGAGAAATATTGACTTCTCCCTAACTTATCTAAAATATCATTTATGTTCGGAAGAGGATATTTGTCATCTATTGTCCGTTCGTTCAACTTTCTATAGTCTATCACGAGTCTCCACTTCTTTTTACCTGAAGCATCGAGCTTTTTAGGAACAATCCAAATTGGACTAGACCACGGTGATACAGAATTTTGAATAATACCTTGATCTAACATTTTATTAATTTGAGATTTTACTTCTTTTTTATGGATTTCAGGATATCGATAGGTTTTTGTAAATTTAGGCGTTTCATCTGTTAAATTAATTTTGTGTTGAATTTGATTAGTAAATGTCAAAGGAATTTTGTCTGTATAAAAGATATCACGATATTCAAAACAAAGTTTTCTGAGAGCTTCTTTTTCTTCGCTGTTGCAATGTTGTAAACGAATATTTTTTAAAATAGCCTTTAATAAATTACCTTGATTTTGATCGAGTTCTTCTTCATCTACTTCCATTCTTTCGTGAAAATTTACATTATTAATATTTAAATTTTCGACATCTAAAGGTTCATTAAATTGGATATCTACAGGATCTTCACTAGAATTTGTGATTGTCGTTATAGCAAAATGATTTTGAATATTAACTACTGCTCTAGGTGTTTCTACCTGTGGTTGAAATTTTACGTAGTCTAAAACTGCTGTACCTGATTCGTGATTTACTGGAATTTTTACTACCTTTTGTGTTTTAGGAGGTATAATTAATGAATAGTTTAAAATTTTAGATGATCCTTTAGGTTCTGTAAACTTCTCTGGTTCATAAATTAGTGGTATTTGAGAATTTGGAGTTATTAATAATTTGGAATCTAAATTTATAATACCTTTAAGTTGTTCTAACAAATTAATTCCTATTAATCCATCGAATTTGTCACTGAATTTAAATAAATGAAATTTATGAGTATCTTTCACATTAAAAATTTTGAAAATTGGAATAACAGCAACTGTGTCATGATAACTAATAGCATGTGCAGTTTGTACATGGAAATTTTCTTTAAAAATGAATTTCTTATAAAATTTATGTGCTAATTCTGGATTAATTAAGCTTCTAGTGCTTCCAGTATCTATCAGAAAATTTGCGTTTAATGTTGGAATAAATATATACGGTAAATTTGATTTTACTAAGTTCAGATTAATTACGGTTGGTTGTTGGATTCGCTGGTTAAATGAAAATTTTAATTTTGATCTTCTTCTGTGTATTCTGCTGTTTCATTTGTCTGTGGTACAAATTGATTTTGTTCAAAATTGTCGTATTCATTTTCTTGGTAGTTTTGTTCATTAGTCGGGTATTCGACATTGTAATTTATATAGTTATAAGGATTCTCACTAAATTCGGGATAAGAATTTTCTGGGAAATTTTCGAATTGACCTACTTCTTGTTGAAATAGTTCTTGAGACACAAATTGTTTTCGTGGTTTTAAATGGGTGTTACCAGAGGATGTATCCATTGGTTCTGGCTTAAATTCGGGTTTTTGTGGTTGAAAGTTACGATAAGTTTGCTGATTTTGGAACTGTTGCTCATTTCGTCTTATTTGACTAGGTCTTTGTAAGAAATATGGATGTTTCTGGGCTGGAAAATTATTAGGTTTAAATTGGAATTGCGATCTCTGTGCAAACGTGTTTGGGAAATTTGATTGAGCATTCGACTGAAAATTTGGCTGGAAATTTGATTGAAAATTTGGTTGAACATTTGGTTGGAAATGTGACTGAAAATTAGGGCGTGTCACTGACTGATTTGGATTATAGAATCTTGGTTGTTGTTGAAATCTGAAAGGGGTGTTATTATTAGGTTGTGAATTAAAAGGTTTTGGAATTTGTTTTTGGAAATTAGTAGGTGTTAATCTTTGTGTTGGTCTAAAAGAATTTTGAAAATTGAGAGAATTACCTCGATTTTGGCAATATAGGAAGTTTTCTTCCTCTATTACTAGCGACATAGCTTTTTCTAAACTATCTGGATTTCTCAAACGAATATTGTTTTGAATTTGTCCTGACAGTCCTCGTATAAATGTTTTTAAAGCAAGATTATCATAGTTTCTTAAATTTATTACCTTTTCGTTGTTAGGCATAGGCAATGAATTTAATTTTGAAATAATGAGGCTTCTAGCATCTTGACACCTCATACCAAAATTATATGGTGTTTCAGTTTTATGTGGCTGCAAATTTATAAGATCTTGGATGAGACAGTCTATATTACGCTGGTCACCAAAGCTTAAATTTAAAGCAGCTTTAATGTCGTCCCATGTTCTTAATTCTATTCTCGAACCAATTAAACTTAATGCTCTACCGATTAATTTACCAATAATGGCTCTCAACAAATAAGTATTTATTGCATTATTTGTCGGATCACCAAATGTAGAAATTAGATTTTCACAACTATCTAAAAATATTCCCAAAGTATGAGGATTGCCCTCGTAGTTTGGTATTGAATCTACATAAAGTCTAAGCAATTGATAGTTAACTGGTGTTGTCATTTTGACTGTATTTTGTGAAACAGATTCTTTATTTTCGGATACGCAAAGTTTTTCTATTTTCTCTAATAAAATATTGAGTATATCGTCACCTTCTGACATATAATGAAAGTACACTTATTAAATGCAAATGAAAATTATTGTTACTATATTAATAAGGAAAATTGGCTTGCAGGATTATTTTCATTCTGGTTTCGTTTTTCTTTCTTCGTTTCTTAAATCTAGATGCCAATGGGAAGGAGCAATGTTGTCACCAGTCCCTGGACTTGATTTTTCTTTTCGGCGATTTTCGTCCGGTTCTCGAAGTTTTGGCAATTCTTGTCCTCTGCTTCGGTGTTTTGAAGGTTTCGGCAATGTTGTCCTCGTCTTCAAACGTTTCCAACTTGGTTTTTTCTTTGGCACTAACACAACGCGTTTTCCATTTAAAATTAGCTAATTAACTGTTGAAACAGAACAATTTCGCGATTTTTGTCGAATTTTGTTTAGCTAATCCTACCGACTGCGCCAAAAACGGGTTCGCACGTCGCGAAGTGCTTTTTAAAAAAACTTTAATTTGGAAACGGAACTTTATTGAACAGAATTACAATTTCAGGATCGAACTGTATGAACAATAATGCTGTAGAAACAAAGCGTTCAAGCTATATATAAACTTTATTATCTATTCTAAGTCAGCGTCTTCTTTGCTGAAGCGTAAGCGGAATGCGTTCTATAACTTGTAGCTGTTAAAACGTAATGGGACGTACGAAGAAAATTTCCATCACAAAAAGGCATCTTAGACGTTTAGTAAAAAAGCAACAAGAGTTTCGGTCGCTTCAAAAAATTGCTGGGAATAGTTCTGAGCCCAAGCACATATTAGCAGAAGATAGCGAAGATCAAAATCAGGATCAATATGCAGTACATGTTGTAAATAGTTGTGCTGAAATTGTGAAAGAGACAGCTGAGTTTAAGACTCAGTACCCTAGTTACTGTATTCCTCAATTTATTGCCGCAAATGAAAAAAATGTCACCGATAGTGACTATATAGAGTTCATACGAAACTGGTTTTTGAAATACAGACATTTACTAAGCCAAGCTGCTATGAATGAGCTACTAATAATACTGAAGGCAAAATGTGAAGCTTTGCCATCGGACAGCAGAACGTTTTTACACACTCCAAATAGTTGCCAGTTTCCAGTAATAGATGTAACACCAGGCAAATATTGCCATATGGGATTAGAATACATGCTACGAACAAACTTAGTTTTGAAAAATACATCAGATTTGTGCCAGGACAGTGAAAAGTGCATAGTTTTAAACCTGTCTGTTAATATCGATGGATTACCGTTGTCAAAAAGTTCTAAGAGCCAATTTTGGCCAATTTTAGTGTCTATAGATAATAGAAATGTAAATCTGGTAAATCCATTTGCAGTTGGAGTGTATCACGGGCATAAAAAGCCGGATTCAGTTACTCAATATTTGGAAATGTTTGTGTCAGAATTCCAAAGATTAGAAACTGTTGGTTTTATTATGAATGGTGTGGTAGTAAAAGTAAAAATTTCCAAATTAATTTGTGATGCTCCAGCAAAATCATATATTTTGTGTGTTAAAGGTCACACTGGGTATTTTGGGTGCACCAAGTGCATACAGGAAGGGGATTACGTTAATGGTAGAGTTACTTTACCTGAAACAACAGCCCAGTTGCGAACAGATGACAGTTTCAAAAACAAAGTGGATGAAGATTACCATAAAGGGACAACACCCCTGTCACAGTTAACCGTGGGATTAGTGACTCAAGTACCGTTAGATTATATGCACCTAGTGTGCTTGGGTGTTATGAAACGTCTTATTACCTTTTGGGTTAAGGGATCTAAGAATGTTCGATTAACTGAAGAGAACTAGGAAAATTTCAAATTGAAATGCAGTTTCCTTTTGTGTGACAAAATGTTTCCGAGAAGAAAATATTAGATAAGAATCAATCTGTTCTTCGAGAGCAAAATACAGAACGAGATGGTGAGTAGGTGGTGTTTAAACTATGGCATGGCAGCAAAATAGGAAAACAATAATAACACATGAAGTTGCAGTTTTTTGCCGCAGGACGTATGAAGAGAGCAAACAATCAAAAAGAAAAACAGACTATCAGGAGACGCAGCAACTCAGCACAAGTAGCATTGTACTCCTTAGCAAAGAGAGAAAGAAAAAGTACAGAGGATCGGGCAATGTGAGAATGCACTTGAGGAGGAACTGGGTTGTGCAGTGGTCCAGAGGCCCATGAACAAATGAGGGGCAGTGTAAGTAAAGTATAGAATGAAAAGTAATATGCAACCACCGAGAGACCAAAGGGCAACCTATTGAATACACATTATATATAACAGAAAGCCCAAAAGGGTGCAAGAAAAGAAAAACTTCAATAAGTCATGTGGCATCAGTACGCCACTGGATAAATATTTGACCCACTTCTCGCCGAAGTGAAATCAAGCAGATAAACGCTGATACGATAAATTCCTTTTGTAGTAACCTTAACATAATGTAGATCGCTTACTTAGCATTTGTAAATACATAAATAGAATGCACTGTTAAAACTAGCACACAATAAACGATTGTCAGTCGACACGCATCTTTTCTTCATTCTCGCCAACGAGCACAATATTATCTGGACCAACTCCCATAGTCACATCGATGATGCTGTTCTGATTATTCGTCGTAATGGTGAACAATCTCAAAGTTAGATTGCACGTGTCAGTTCGGTCTTTGGCAGTGTTTTTCTTGTGTATATGTTACCGGTAAAACCCGAATTCCGTGAAAACCCATTTTAACTAGTTAGAACTAGAAATAACAAAGAGCCTTTGTGAAAACTAGTTTTAACTAGTCAAAACGCGAACTGACGGGACGTATTTGTAAAAACCCGAATAAATAATAATTTTTAATGGGCTTCGCGTTCTAACTGCGATTCTTAGTCAAAACTAGTTTTACCAAATCGTTCGTTTGAGGGAACTAGTTTTAACTCATAGAATCAGTAAAAACCAGAAATCTGTACTCTTTTGCATAACATTAAAGAACTCATTTGAATTTAGGTTTTATTAAACTCTAAAAAACACTTTTAAACGATCACGTCCACCGTGCCCTGTAGCCTTGTGTGCAGAGTCAACCACATCAAAAATTTCGTCGACAGGCAATTAGTAACGAATGTCATCAGTATTCGTTTTCTTAACCAACCGTTTTATTTTCTGCAACCCTGCAAATTGTGTTAAAAGCATGAAACTTGGTCGGTAGCTTAAATAGGTCAAATTAAGAGATTTTGCCCGAAGTACCCTAAAAAATACCCCTAAGGAGAAGTATTTTGAAACTTTGAATACTGAACTTTAATTTAGACCTTTGTCATTAATGCTACCGCCAGCAATGGTTTCGATTTGAATTTGTTTTTTTTGCCGCAGACGCCAAAAAGTACCGTGCAATAGTAAAAAAATTAAAAACTCGCGTATGTCTTGGAAATTTTGACATTTAGAGGTTATTTATGTTACATAAAGTCCATCTAAAATTTTATGGAGAACCCGAAAGTGTAAAAAATTAGGTAGTTCTATTTAAAATAAGGAAGTTAGGTGCCACTTCCGATATAAGCGGAAGTTGGATTAAGTTTCCATTATTTTCATTGAATAGAGAATATTTTTTGAAAACGTGATATTACAAATTTTCAGAATTCTATTGTGAGCGCTTCTCCACAAACGTCTAATAGGAACTCTTCGTGACACACCCGGTATGTATATATGTAGTTATCTTCAAAAACAAATTATTGGCATGTTAAATAAAAAGAGAAACAAAAAATAAAATGTCTATAATACCCTCAGTTCGTCCATCCATATCCAACAAGGTATACTGTAAATAAATTTTACTTTCAAAAATGGCCACCATTTTGAAATTTTTGGGGATACCAAAAAATATCATTAGAACAGTTTAAGAGATTGCAATTTAAATAAAAATGTTATATATTTTACAACTTTTTAATATTAGCGAATTTAACAAAATTTTGAACTGAAATTGGAAATTAGGCCGCCATTTTGAAAATTTTATAGTTATAAAAAAATATGGTTTAAATTGACTTCAGCGATATCAAATCAATATAAAATGACATATTACTTGCCCGCATTGGTTGTTATTTAATTATTTTTGAAATTCAAGCCCCTTGGAATATATTCCGCCCCTGAGCTGCTCAGGGTACTTAGGGTACTTCGGGCAAAATCTCTTAATTTGACCTATTTAAGGTGCCCACCAAATTTCATGCTTTTAACACAATTTGCAGGGTTGCAGAAAATAAAACGGTTGGTTAAGAAAACGAATAATGATGACATTCGTTACTAATTGCCTGTCGACGAAATTTTTGATGTGGTTGACTCTGCACACAAGGCTACAGGGCGCGGTGGACGTGATCGTTTAAAAGTGTTTTTTAGAGTTTAATAAAACCTAAATTCAAATGAGTTTTTTAATGTTATGCAAAAGAATACAGATTTCGGGTTTTTACTGATTCTATGAGTTAAAACTAGTTCTCTCAAACGAACGACTGCGTTTCTTAAGATTATCTTCATTTGCAAGTACGGATTCTTAATCAAAATCGAATGTATGATTCGTAAGGATATGATGCTGAACAAAAGCGAAGTGTCTGACCTACGTTACCTACTGACTTGGTTACTTTTATAAAACTTAGTGATATTTGTTCCTTTTTCATCATTTCTGAGGGTAGACTCCTTAAATGTCAGAGCTGAAAGAAGACATCCAGCATCATCTTAAGTGAGGAAACTAGATGCTTTATACAAACAAATATGTACACCACCTAGCAGCAGGCGGTGCTCATATTATACCTGAATGAATATTGTGTAAATTTGGAGCTGCAACATATTGCCATTCCTCACTTTCCTTCTTTTAATCACCGGGTCCTGATAATATCTCGGCAGAGGTTTTGAAAATTGTTTCTCCTCTGATATCGGAAACACTTGCTTTCCTCATAAATAAGTCCTTTCAGTGTGCTCAGTTTCCCGACTCCCTGAAAACAGCAATTGTGGTACCGATTCATAAAGCGGGTGAGAAAAGCTGCATGGATAATTATAGTCCTATATCGTTAACTTCAAATATAGCAAAGCTATTCGAAAAAATTATCAAAATAAGAATCACTTCGTTTTTGGAAAAATACAATGTTTTGGCGCCTTTGCAGTTTGGTTTTCGCCCAAACAAGTCGACGGAAGATGCTATTTCCTATCTAACAACAAATATTTATAAAAGTGTAGATCGATCCAGACCTGCGGCTGCAGTCTTCCTGGATCTAGCCAAGGCATTCGATACAGTCAATCATGAAATTTTAATTAATAAACTGGAGAAATCGGGTTTTAGGGGAGTTCCGCTGGAACTTATTAAAAATTACTTATCTAATAGAAACCAATGTGCAAAAATTGGTGACGACCTCAGTGACAGCCTTGAGGTGGTTAATGGGGTCCCGCAGGGTACGGTACTGGGGCCAATATTATTCCTTATATATATAAACGATTTACTATTAACAGATGTTGGAGCCAGTATCGTGTCTTTTGCAGACGATAAGACTATTTTTGTTGAGGCTGATAGTTGGACTGAATTAAAATATAAAATGGCTGGAATACTGGGGACTGTGAGGGGCTGGCTGGATCATAATCTGCTTACACTTAATTATTCTAAAACGTACTATGTTCCGTTTACATCTTATTCAAAAAATTTGCCAATAAGTCATAATTTAATAATTCACGAGAGCGGTTGTGATGTTTCAGGGGGTCGGGTTGGGCCGTGTGCGTGCGGGGTGAATATTCAGATGAGCCTTAAAGCAAAATTTCTGGGAGTAATGATTGATTCGCACTTAAGATGAAATTACCATATCGAGCTCATCTGTAAAAAACTGAGATATATGTTACACGTTTTCAGAAAGTTGAAATACATAATGAATATTAAAACGTTAAAATGCATTTATTTCGCGCTAGTGCAGTCTGTGTTAACTTACGGTATTATAGGATAGGGGGGAATTTATAATACGGGTTTGGCACCGGTTAACACACTACAGAGGAGAATCCTTAAAATAATTCTGAATAAACCACGTCTTTATCCCAGCGATCTCTTGTTCAGGGAAGCGGGTGTTTTCGATGTCAGGCAGCTTTTTGCGTGGAGGGCGCTCAATTACATTTATAACCATGGCGATCTGCTTACTCCTTTGACGCATGGGCGATCTACGAGACGGGAGGCAGATCTTGTTCTCTCGATAGAAATGAGGATGAAGAGTGTTGGGCAGAGATCTTTTGTCATAATAGGCAAGAAAATTTACAACATTCTTCCTCTAACTATAAAAAGATCCTCTGACAAAAGAATTTTTAATAGAAATATTAAGAATTGGTTACGATCTGCCTCCCCAAATTTAATACATTCTGTTTTTGACAACTAGATTCGGAACAATGAGGAATAGCCTACGACTTTTCATGTGGCCTCTCCGATTCCCGATCCCGGGACCTGAAAGTTTGATGAATTATAATAAAATATTGCTTTTGCCGCACACAAGCTGCGTTTTGCAGCTTTCGCGGTATATTATTTTCTGGGAGGGTGGCTTCTGTGCCTCCATTTAAACAGACTAATGTATAGTGGGAACTGGGAATTGCTTTTTCACTGTTTTTTTTTTTTTTTTCTTGCATAATATGTACCTACTTATTTATGGGCATTGTTATTTTTTATGTATGTGTATTTTTTTGGGAATGTATTTTTTCTCCAAAGTATAGGAGTTGTGGAGACTTCCTCTCCCTTGATTGTATTTTTTTTTGAAGGCTAATAAAATGAATGAAAAATGAAATTATGTCTTGGTAATTACTATTGCTCCCACCCTCCCGAGGATATGCCTATTTACTGGCGGCAATGTTCGCCAGGTCACAACACCTTCATTGGACTTTTGTAGCATTTCTTGAGCTAACCTTTCCTAAGGGTTAACCACTACATCCTGTTAGTGTTGCCACTAAATTTTCGGTAACCGAATATTCTCGAGGTGACACTGCTCGTATTGCAGATAGCCTTCCAATGTTCCACTATGCGTTTCCACTTCCAAAAAACCTTTTGGGAAAGCATTTAACAATCATAAAAGAACCAGAGACAATCATATACTGTAAGATTCTGAAAGACTAGTAAAACTACAATAATAATTACTCGATCCAATTGGAGTTCCATCACTTATCAAATATGCTAAATTAGAAAAATGGATAAAGATTAGTAATAATTCACACAGTGGTTGGATTGGGAATTCCGGTATAAATTCACAAAAAATTCTTTATGAGATCACTTCCAGAAGCTAAAATAGCGACACAGTATTAAAACGCCAAAATAGCGACACACTAATTAAAGTAATCTTCATACGGTGATGTTGTTGGTGAAACACATGTCCAGTTTAATTACTGCATTACTGTTTTGGTGTGTGAGGTAATCTTATAATGAATTCATAGCGATCAGTAACAACAACAACAACAACAACAACAACAACAACAAGAAAACGTCACTTTTATTTACAAACTTTAAATCCACAAAAAATGTCCAATATTAATATAAAGATATGACAGAAACTTGATTTTACCATGTGATCCCTCTGCTTCATTCTGCTCCATTAACGGAAAATCTGAGGAGAAAAATTCATTTAATACAGGAACTGAATTCTCTAATTCGAACTTCAATAACTTGATTTTTTAAGTCGAACTTTTACCGTGAACATTGATATTTCCGATCTTTTTAAATGTATTTTTGTCTCCTTAAATCGAATTTCTATAACTAATAATACCACAAATGAAACTAAAAAATCTCTATAAACTCGAAGCTTTAATTTAAAGGAACGATGAAATAGAAAATTACTTTGGGTGCTACCAATATGTATAACAAATTATTTTATTGACCGGTTTCAGAATTTACAACAATCCCATCATCAGAAATGTATGTAAAATTCAGAGATAAATGATACTAGAGATTGGAAACTGCAATGCTATAAAGCAAAACATTGAAATCAGCGCACCAGGCGGTTTGGTAAAGATACTAAAGTATTAAGCTGGGTTTACACGCGTATCGCATTTTCCTACTAAAGCTCATTTTACACATTTTCTTCTTTTAAATATTCTGTAGGGTTCTCAATGAAAGACGTGGAATAAATAATTCAAAATATAATGTTTTATTAATTCTATTTACAAAAGTTAAATATAAATGATTGTATATCTAAACTATACAATAATAACAAGGAATAACTATTATTTTTTAAATTTTGTGGATTTCTGGCATTTACTTAACAAAAAAAACTATTTATCCAAGTTTCGCCGCCGTTTGGGGGCTTTGTCAAAATTTATTAAAGAAAAACGTTTTAAAAGATATAAAATATTTTGCCAAATATTTTATATCTTTTAAAACGTTAATAAATCTTGACAAAGCCCCCGAGCGGGGGCGAAACGTGGATAAAAACAGTTATTTTTTACTAAGTAAATGCGAGAAATCTACAAAATTTAAAAAAGAATTAAAAATTTGAACTGGCACAAATTAAGCAAGAATTTTCAAGGAATAATAAATAACACACACCTAAGAATAATAACAATAATAATAACATACATTTACTTTTTGGGATTTGGAAAATGGTGCTGTGTGGGTTTCCGGTTATTACACTTGTACAATACAAGTTCGGTAGCGCAACGGTGCCGTAAGTCTCGCTGTAATAGAAACATGACAATAATATACATACGAATTTTATATTACATTCGAATAGGTAAAAGGTGCATGTAATATGTAACCAAAAGAACAGATAAACTTCTTGAATTTATCAATTAATAGTACTTACCAGAATATAAATTCGTATACGGAAACCAAATTTACAAATTATTAGGTACTTAAATTTACGTTCGCTTCTGAAGTTTACTATGCGACGCGACGCGCAAAAATTTGCCAAAGGTAACCCAGATATTGTTTTATGTTTAGCTTCAACGAAGTAGTCCATGGCAAAAATTTTCCAAAGGTACCCCAGATAACGTTTTATTTTCAGCTTTATACGAAGTAGTTCGTGGCTCAGCGTTTAAATTTTTACCGCGAGAAACTTTAAAATGGTATCCTAGGTAACATTCCGCATAGCGCCATCGCGTGTTTTGGTCAACAGACTAAAAATAGTATAACAGGTACTGCCATATGAGTGAACCGGGCCTGGTAAAATTGTAAACAAATTATTATGACAGTTGACAAGGAAACTAAAAATTGACAAAACAATACAAATAATAATGATATCCATGAAATAAGATAACTAGATAACTGAATTTCAGTATTTACCTAGAAAGAAAAACACAAAGGAAAATCGAATACCTCGTAACTTGAAGGGAAAAAACAATGAATTTAAAGAAAACCATATTGGAAAAAACAATAAATTCAATTGAAAAAACCTTCAAGTGAAATATCATAACAGAAAAAATTAAATAAACAAAATATCCATGGAATCTTGACAACTGCCAACTGCTAATCTTGTAATAAACTGTGTGGTCAAGTCTATGTGTTCTGTCTTGACAACTGCCAACTGCTAGCATTGTAATAAATTAAAAAAGGGGGAGAGAAATATAATAGAATAGAATAGAATAGAATAGAATAGAATACATCTTTATTTGCTCTCTTTACAAGTACATATGTGATATATGTAGATAAATGCAGCTGTGTATGAAGTGTTGCATACATTCATGTGTAATATATATTTGTATGTTCAGTGAATAAAGTTCAGTTCCACACCAACCGTCTTTTGATCAAGACGAATGATATGACATGGCGCTGCGAACGTGCGAACAATAACTCGATTAAGATTCCGGTGTTTGGTGGTTGCAGAAAAATTCCAATAAATACAGAGAATTTAATTTAAATAAATACGTGCAATTTCAACAACAAATAAAATGGAAAAGAGTATTACTCCAATGGTAATGTCAGGTAATTTACCTGAAAACTGGAAACAATGGAAACAAAAATTCAAGAATTACATCATTGCCAGTGAAACTGATAAAAAATCCGAAGAAGTGCAATGTGCACAATTACTACATTACCTGGGCGAAGACGCATTTTCTATCTACAATACTTTTAACATTCCGGAAAGTGAGAAAAATAAAATCCAAGTGTTATTCGACCATTTCGAAAATTACTTTGTTCCGAAGAAAAACCTAACTTACGAGAGGTATAAATTCGTGTGTTTAAGACAAAACAGTGAAACAATTGAACAATTTCTGAAAACATTGAAAATTGCTGTGAGACAGTGCGAATTTGGTGAGCTAACCGAAGATTTAGTTAAAACTATGTTAATTTGTGGAATAAAAGATGATTCTCTAAGAGAAAAATTACTACAATTTCAAGATAAAGATCTTCAAAAAGTGACGGAAGCTTGCATTATTTGGGAAAACACCAAGCGTCAAAATCAAGATATTACCAACGACAAAAGCAGAGTATACCAAGTAGGGAAAAAGGAAGCGAGACAGACAACGAATCCAGGTTGCCCAGATGTGCGACAGAAAAGACACGTGTGCATGAAGCGGCAAGCCTCAAAGGGTAAATTGCAAGAACGCGACGGCGGTTCTGAAGCTCAGACAAGGTCAGATAAACTCATAAATAATTGTAGAAATTGTGGCTATACTCATAAAATAAATAACTGTTATGCTTTTGGTAAAATTTGCAGCTGTTGCAAAAGATTAAATCACTTTGGTAACATGTGTCGAAGTAAAAATAAGCAGGTGCATGAAATAAATTCTTATTCTAGCAGTGTTCCTGATAGAAGTTTACAAATAGATTCTGTGTATTCTACACGTCAAAAAATTAATGCAATAACAAATTTAAATACAAAAGCTTGGTTTGTTGATTTAATTATCAATAAAATTTCTTCACCTTTTAAAATTGATACAGGTGCAGAAGTCGATATAATAAATGTAAATAAAATAAAATTTCACAAATTAAATACAATCAAAATAATTGCCTGCAATGAAAAATTATATGATTATAATAATAGCGAAATACAGCTGTTAGGTAAATGCATGTTAGATGTTATATACAAAAATGCCAATTACAATGTAACTTTTTATGTGGTCGATGGAAATCATCAATCTTTAATCAGTTACTCAACTGCCAAAGAAATGGGTTTGATACATAATGTTGAAAATTTAACTCAAACAAATTACAATAATTATTCGTGGATAATAAAAAAGTTCGAAAAAGTTTTCAATGGAATTGGAAAAATTGGGGAGCCTTATAAGATAGAATTGACTGAAGATGCCCAACCAGTTAGACATCCTATAAGAAAAATTCCGTTCGCTCTAGAAGAACAATTCAAAGATACCCTATCCAATTTAGAAAAAAATGACATTATTGAAAGGGTTCATGAAAGTACAGAATGGCTGAATTCCTTTGTCATAGTGCGCAAACCCAAAGGAGGTTTACGTATCTGCCTAGATCCTAGAGATCTAAAAAAGGTAATCAAACGGAGAAATTTCAGAATTCCGACGATGGACGATATAAGTGCCAAATTGAGAGGTGCAAAATTCTTTACCACTTTAGACGCGAGGAGTGGATTCTGGAATATTCCCCTAGACTACGAAAGTAGTAAACTATGTACATTTGGAACTCCCTATGGCAGATATAAATTCAAACGTCTTCCATTTGGTATAGTAACCGCAAGCGAAGTTTTCCAAGAAAAATTCAAACAAATTTTCGATTTAGAAGGGGTAGAGTTGTATATAGACGATATCTTAATACACGGTGCCACGAAGGAAGAACACGATCAAAGACTAATCAAAGTTTTTGAAAAGGCATTAAAAGAAAATGTTAAATTCAATTTGGAAAAATGTCAATTTGGTGTCCAAAAAATTAACTACTTGGGACATGTTTTCACAGATAAAGGTGTCATAATTGACGAAGATAAAATAAGAGCAATTGCTGAAATGCCAATTCCAAATACTAAACAAGAATTACAGAGATTTTTAGGCATGATAACTTATGTTGCAAAATTCGTCGATAATCTTTCTGAAAAAACAAGTCTACTGCGAGAATTACTAAAAGAAAGAAATGCATTTGTCTGGAACGAGAAATATACTCAAGCGTACAATGATCTTAAATACTTACTAATGAATACACCATGTTTAAAATATTACGATCCGAAAAAAGAAGTAACCATATCGGTTCATGCATCAAAAGCAGGGCTGGGTGCTGTGCTAATGCAAGAAGGAAGTCCTTGTGCATATGCCTCTAAGGCAATGACAACTACGCAACAAAAATATGCACAAATTGAAAAAGAATTACTTGCCATATGCTTTGGGGTAGAAAAATTCGACCAATACATTTGTGGGAAGAAGACGCTCATTGAAACGGATCACAAACCTTTGGTATCAATTTTTAAAAAGTAACTACATGACTGTCCAGCGAGATTACAGAGAATGCTTCTCAAATTACAAAAATATGATCTGGAAGTGAAGTTTAAACCTGGAAGAGAACTAATAATTGCGGATACTTTATCCAGAGCAAACTTAAAAGATGAATATCAAGATAACATGGACTTGGAATTACAAATTTGTTGTGTGATAAACAAAATAGACATTTCAGATGAGAGACTAAAACAACTACAAGAAGAAACTGGAGATGATCCTGATTTTGACATAATAAAAAATTACATTGAAAATGGATGGCCTAATAATAAGAAACAAATACCTGATTCGATTAAATGCTTTCAAAAATTCAAAAATGAAATTACACAAGGTCAAAAATTACTTTTCAAGGGTGATAAAATTCTAATTCCTACCAAAATGAGATCTACAGTTTTGAATGCTATTCATCAAGGGCACTTTGGTATAAATAAATGCATCCAAAGAGCAAATTCAGCAGTTTATTGGCCAAACATGAATAGTCAAATTGAAAATTTAGTGAATAAATGCGAAGCTTGTCAAAAATACGGAAATTCAAATGCCAAAAGAACCTTTAATACCGCATGAAATCAAGTACTTACCTTGGTATAAAGTAGGTATGGATATTTATGAATTACACAATAAATCATTTTTAATAGTTGTTGATTATTATTCTAAATTTGCTGAAATAATTGACTTACAAAACGATACAACTACAACAAATGTAATTCAGGCACTAAAGTCTATATTTGCTAGACACGGAATACCTGCAATTATAATATCTGATTGCGGAACACAATTAAATAGCTTACAAATTACTCAATTTGCAAATGAATGGAAATTCAAGATTGTTCATTCATCACCACATCACCAACAATGCAATGGGATGGCGGAAAGAACAATAGGTACGATAAAGAAAATCTTAAAGAAAACAATAGAAGAAAATGGTGACATTCATTTAGCAATGTTGGCATACAGAAATACACCAATACTTAATTCCTATACACCATCAGAAATTTTGATGTCCAGAATACTAAGAGATGAAGTACCGAGAACAGAAAAAATGCTACAATCAAAATTAATTGACAAAAGACATTATATACGAAAATTAAATAAATTCTACTATGATAAAAAAACGACAGAAAGAGAAGAATTTCAAGAAGGTGATATAATTTATTACCAGGAGAAACCAAGATCTACGTGGAAGAAAGGAGAGATAATTGAAAACGAAAAAGATAGAACTTACAAAATTTTGACAGAAAAAGGAGGGATGATGAGAAGAAATAAAATAATGCTGAAAAGGAGATTAGAAAATTCAAATGATAACAAAGGTTATAACGAAATAGATATATTCCAAGAGGATAATCCAACATTTAATCAAAGAAACATACCTAAATTGCAAAATGAACCGGCACGTTATATTCAGAATAACTTTCAAACTAGATCCGGCAGAGTAATTGTTAAACCAAAAAGATTTGATGAGTATGTCGAATAATGTTTATTCTGAAGTAAAATAAGTATTTGTGTTAATCTTAATAATAAGTACTTTTCAATTAACTATCATAGTTTTTAATTGTACATTTATAGATTGCTATACAGGGTGTCCAGTTAATATTCCTTCGGACGATTGTACAAAAACGGCTAAGTTTATCAAAAAACTTTCTTAATGAAACTTTTAATGTTTCATCTCTACTGTAACGTAAAATTATTTTCAATTATACAGCGAGTCACTAAAACGAGTTACACAAAAAAGTATAATTTTTTTAAATGGAACAACCTATATTTGCTTATTGCAAGTGAATCTCCTGCGAGTCCTGTATTACGTCCTAAAATGGTTTTTCCAATAGGATACAGCGTTGCCAAATTATGATTTTTTTGTGATTTTTTTCCGAATTTCAAACATTTTTTAAACTGCCATATCTAAGGAACTTCTGAATATTTTATTATATAAATTTGGAATAGTATTTAGTAATGATGTAGTTACTCAAAAACATTTTTGAAATGAATGATTATTATACAGGATGTCCAAAATACTTGTTTACATTTCATGATTTTTAATTACATTTTTTTCAATTTTTTTAAATGGAATGCCTATGGCTTTTTCAGGTAGATGAATAGAGCATTCAATTCCCCACATTTTGATATAATACACTTTACTTTTATTTCAAACGGTTTTTGAGATGTGTGTTTCAAATAAATTGTTTGTGTAAATACGTTACTTTTAATTTTTACATTAAAATCTAGTGACTTTGGTCTTTTGTTTTCCTTTCGTTTTTCACTTTGTGACATTTCGGTAAGGTACTTAGTTTAAGATTATTGTGATTAAGTTGAATTAATAATTTAAAAAAATATGAGTTATAATTATTATTGCCATCAAGATTTGATTTCTATGGTGTATGTTATTGGGGAATGCGATGGAAACTGTCGCCTAAGTCGCCTGACCTGACTTCAATGGATTTCTTCCTTTGGGGATTCGTGAAGTCAGACGTTTATAAAGTAGAACCAACGACTCGAGAAGATATGATGGCAAGGATTCGTCAGTGTTTTAATCTTATAAATGTTGATATGCTGCAGAATGTAAGACGTTCATTTATCGGGAGACTTCGGTGTTGCGTGAATCAGAATGGTGGACATTTTGAGCAATTGTTAGGGTAGCTAAATATCTTGAAAACAATTTGTGTGTGTTTGCATCATTGTTAGTTCTTTGATAATCAACTTTAACCAGGTGTAAGAATATTATGTCAAAAACAATTCTTGATAGTAGAAATTTACATATGAAATTACATTACCACAGTTGCACATTCATAAAGGAAATCAACTGAATATTTTGATTAACAAAATCAAATGTGAGCGCCTGGTCTTATCGCTGACCACGTGTGTTGCGGTGTCGGGCACATGAAAGGGTTCAGCGGAGACTGGCGTCATAACAACAGCGGCTCGCAGGAATGTTCGGGAAGAAGAAATGCCAATCGAACAGGTCGTTCAAATATATTCTTACACAGACTTTTGTTCAGAGTAGTCGTATTTTATTTTCGGCGCAGACCTTTTGAATTGTAGTTTCAGTGTGAATAAATATTAAGTTAGTAGTGTAAGGGTTGTTTTTCTGTGAAATTGGTGGTTGTTGCTGACATCAGAAGTGGGATTTTACCACCCCCTGCTTGAGGGTTCCGGATTTGGATGTTAGCTATGGAACGACGTGGTGATAAACGACCAGGGCGTAGCTACACTCCAGATGGACCGCCACCGAGCTTGAGAAGAACGGACGATTCTGTGGGTGTTCCATCCCCGGAGGTGCCAAGACCTTATGAGGGCGAACTGGACAGAGGGTCAGGTGTGACTGTAAATAATGAATCGTCGATGAAAACTGTAAGTTCATTCATTGATAGATTGGCGGCTTTAAGTGAGCGTAGATATGGGGTGTCCGTGGCTGACAGAGATGTTTGTGAGTTTGATCCATTAAAAGACGATGTCGTTACGTGGCTACGTAAAATAGACGATTATGCCGGTATCTATGGGTGGGACGAGAATTATATGAGACATGTGGCGATTAATAAATTAAGGGGTTTGGCTTCCACCTGGCACCAAAGTCTGGAAAGAGTACCTCTAGGTTGGGTAGAGTTTAGAGCGGCATTGTTAAAAGCTTTTCCACATTCTAGAAATCTGTACGATTTACTTGTTATTATGATGAGTATCAAACCAAAATTAAACCAGTCTTTGTTTGAGTATTGCTACGAAAAATTGAGTGCAATAAGAAAAATGAATTTAAGATTAGATGAGCGTGACGAAGTTGACCTAATTGTTAGAGATCTTCCAAATCAAACTTTGAAATTGACCATTAGGGCCGCGGGCATCTCTGATCCGACCTCTTTAGCTGCTTGTTTGAAAGCTTATCAGTCTTCGGAGCCCAAACCAAGTTTCGAATCACCTAAGAATAAATTTCCAGTTGCTCGGAAGGAAATGTTACCAAAATACATAGGAAATTATAGTGCCAACAGGAGCGACACACCACTGGTTTGTTTTCGCTGTCACGCACCCGGACATAAACAAAACAACTGTCGGGTGCCACCACCGACGGAAAATTGTTTTATTTGCCATCAACCTGGTCATAAGAGTCGTAATTGTCCTGATAAACATAAAAACGTGTGCAATTTCTGCAACAAAACGGGTCATTCGGCTTTTACATGTTTTGCTAAAAAGAGATCTGAACGTTTGCAATGGGAAAATAAGACTACTTACTCTATAGTTACGCATGGTACCGGTTACAACAAATTTATTAAGAATGCTCTAATTAATGATAAGGAAATAAAAGTATTCGTGGACTTCGGAAGCGAATGTTCATTAATCAGTCGTCAAGCAGTTCAAAACTTCCAGCTCCCAGTGCAACAACTACCAGAAAATATAGTTTTATGTGGATTTGGTGGTTCCGAAATAGCAACAACAGATAAAGTAAAATGTAAAATAAATATTGATAACGTAGCCCTTGACATCGAATTATTAGTTACGGACACTGTGGTTCCTTTAGCTGATATTTTGATAGGACAAAATTTTACCGAGAACGCTAGTTTACGTTATGAACGTGTGGGCGATTTTCTAAACTTCGATTACGCAACGCAGTTGCAGCCACCAACGCGGCGGGTCTATCAGATTAGTGCGGGCGAAATAAATAAACAACAGGCTCAAGCGACACAACATATTATTAAATGCTTTAGCCGCTGTTTCGCTGTAGATATGACAAACTTGCAAACTATTCCGGACTGCGAAATGGAAATAAAACTTAGCTCGGGCGAATTAATAACTCATAGACCTTATCGTTTCTCTGTAGGCGAAAAACAAGAACTGAGAACAATTATTAACGAACTCTTACAAAATAAAACTATAAAACCCTCAACTTCTCCGTATGCAAGCCCGGCTCTCTTAGTAAAAAAAAATCTGGCGGTAAAAGGCTCTGTGTGGATTTTAGAGCACTAAATAAATTAATAGTTCGTGAATCATATCCACTTCCATTAATAGAAGATTTAATAGATCGCTTACATGGTTACAAATATTTCTCTACGCTCGACTTTATGAGCGGTTACCATCAAATAAAACTAGCGCCTAGTTCTACGAAATATACAGCATTCGTAACACCGAATGCGAAATACGAATATCTGAGAGTTCCTTTTGGTCTATCAAATGCACCTTTCGTATTTCAGCGCACGGTCGATAATATTTTAGGTGATCTCCGATTTTCTAAGGTGCTAGTCTATTTAGACGACGTATTAATTCCGTCAAACACTATAGAAGAAGGACTTGAACTATTACAAATTGTTTTGGAATTGTTTCAGAAAAACAATATAACACTAAATCTCCCCAAATGTTTTTTTTTCAAGACTGAAATTGATTATTTAGGTTATCACATAACACAAAATCAGATCACCCCGAGTTCGTATAAAACAATAGCCGTTGAAAATTTTCCACTTCCAAAGAACATTCATAACGTTCGTCAGTTCCTAGGCCTGGTTGGACATTTCCGTAAATTCATACCCAATTATTCACCTCTCTCTAAACCACTAACGATTTTATTAAAGAAAAAAAGTCTTGGGAATGGTCTCAGAGGCAGGCCGATGCATTTGCGAAATTAAAACATCATTTGATATCAGGACCTGTTTTGGCTCTTTTTAATCCTGTACAGCCCAGCATTCTGTATACAGATGCTAGTCGTGTGGGACTAGGAGGAATGTTAGTTCAAAATATCGAGGGTATAGAAGTAGTCATTGCCTATTACAGTCGTCATACTACACCGACGGAACAGAACTATCATTCCTTCGAGTTAGAAATGCTTGCCATTGTAGCATCGATAAAAAAATTCAGACCATATCTCGCTAATACAAGATTCACAATCGTCACAGATTGTTCAGCTGTACGAAGCGCTTTACAAAAAAAAGAAATTAACCAGAGAATCGCTCGATGGATACTAGAGATACAAGAATACTCTTTTGATATTCGTTACCGAAATGGTTCCCAAATGAGTCACGTCGACTGTTTGAGTCGTAATCCCCCTCAACTATTTCAAAACATTTGTTTACTAACTATATCCGATGACGATTGGTTGCTCGCAGTCCAAGAGAGCGATAAGGAAATTAAAACAATTAAAAGTGTTCTTTTAACTGGTGATCGCACAGGCCATAAAGATATTTTCAAGTCTTACGACTTACGCCGCGGCAAGGTTTACATTCGAACAAACTACGGGAATAGGGCCATGATTCCTAAATTTTGTCGTTGGCAACTTGTTAAATTATACCATGATGATATGGGACACTTCTCTTATGACAAAACCTTTGATATAATAGCGCAAAAGTTTTGGTTCCCTAGAATGAGAAGATTTGTAAAAAAATATGTCAAATCGTGTATAAATTGTATGTATCATAAAAAGCCCGCAGGAAAGAAACCTGGCCAATTTCACATAATCCAAAAGGTACCTCGTCCGTTTCATACGATGCATGTCGATCACTTAGGACCATTTATAAAGTCTAAGAGTAGTAACACTCAAGTACTTGTGATGATAGATGCGTTTACCAAATTTTGTTTCATTTTTGCCGTCAAGAATACCAAATCTAAATATGTAGTGGAAAAACTTCAACATGTTTTGCAGATATTCGGCCCACCAATGAGACTAATTTGTGATCGTGGAAGTTCATTTGGGTCCAAAACATTTACTTCTTTTTGTGCAAACTTTAATATTAAGGTACATTATAATGCAGTAGGTATGCCGCGTGCCAATGGCCAGGTGGAACGCTATAATAACACAATCTTGGCCTCTTTGGCAACAATGGGGGCGCAGAGTAATGATACTAAATGGGACGCAAACATTCCCAATCTTCAGTTGGGTTTGAATAACACTTTTAATAAAACGCTGGGAGTTTCCGCGATGGAAGTTTTGTTGGGGTATCGTACCGGTATTAAAAATATCTTGAGTGATGATGATATGGAAACCGTTGATGTGACTAAACTCCGTGAAGCAGTATTGGAACGTACTCGTTTAGATCAAGAGAAGCAAAAACTGAGATTCGATGCGCATCGTGGTCAGACCAGAGTTTTTGCTGTTGGCGATTTGGTCTTAGTCCAAATATCGTCTATTCAAGCGACTGGGTCGAGTAAGAAGTTGGTGCCCAAGTGGAAGGGACCTTTTCAAATATCCCAGAAATTAGACAAGGATCGCTGGTGGATATTCCGGGCTCCACAAGGTCTCGATCGTCATACAAAGGGGTGTATGCTTTGGAACACATGAAATTGTGGGAAGTTCCGGACGAAAATTGATATTAGGTAACGTTCTTTGGGTTACGTTCCTTGAGATTTATTAGTTTTGTGGGAGTTCAAAGCTGAACGAGATGCGAACGTGTGTAGGTCATTTAGGAGTTCAGTCTTTTGAAAAATTGGTCACTCTGAACGAGATGCGAACCTGTGTAGGTTATTTAGGAGTTCAGTCTTTTGAAAAATTGGTCACTCTGAGCGAGATGCGAACCTGTGTAGGTCATTTAGGAGTTCAGTCTTTTGAAAAATTGGTCACTCTGAACGAGATGCGAACCTGTGTAGGTCATTTAGGAGTTCAGTCTTTTGAAAAATTGGTCACTCTGAACGAGATGCGAACCTGTGTAGGTCATTTAGGAGTTCAGTTTGTTGAAACATTGGTCACTCTAAATGAGATGCGAACCTGTGTAGACCATTTAGGAGTTCAATGCTGGCAAGGCTTGGTCGTGCTGAACGAGATACACACCTGTAGATCATTTGGGAGTTCAGTATGGTGCAGCCGTGGTGAAGCTACACGCTGGATTCGTTTTTTTTTTCCTTTTTCTTAGGAAGCTTCTCGATGCGAGTTTCTTCTTCCCGAAGGAGTCAGGATGGCCGAGTGTGAGCGCCTGGTCTTATCGCTGACCACGTGTGTTGCGGTGTCGGGCACATGAAAGGGTTCAGCGGAGACTGGCGTCATAACAACAGCGGCTCGCAGGAATGTTCGGGAAGAAGAAATGCCAATCGAACAGGTCGTTCAAATATATTCTTACACATACTTTTGTTCAGAGTAGTCGTATTTTATTTTCGGCGCAGACCTTTTGAATTGTAGTTTCAGTGTGAATAAATATTAAGTTAGTAGTGTAAGGGTTGTTTTTCTGTGAAATTGGTGGTTGTTGCTGACACAAATTTGCTGCATAAGGTCCAAATGCATTTCGTTACAGGGATATCGTAATATTGATTAAATTAAATTATAATACAAAAACAAACGCAAAACAAAAGACAAAAGTCACTAGATTTTAATGTTAAAATTAAAAGTAACGTATATGTATGCTGATGACACCCAGGTTTATTTCTCGTTCTATTTGAGCGAGTTGGATGTTGCGGTTAGGTTAATTAATGCGGATTTATATTCGATTTACAATGTTGCAGCACAACATTCTCTTCCATTCTTAATCCATCCAAATCAAAACTTTTAATTTTTGGACCCAAACAAGCTCAAAGTTTACAAGGAAATCATTTGTTGAATAATATTAAAATTAACGATGTTGCAATTCCATTAGTGGAAAACGCTAAAAACTTGGGCTTAACTATGGACAACTCATTCAGATATAGATTACATGTTTCCGGTTGTATTCAAAAAGCAGTTGTGGGTCTGAAGCTCTTGTATCCTCACCGTGGGTATCTGTCTGTGGAACTTAAAACAATGCTTTGTAAAGCTCTAGTACTGTCGCAGTTTTCATATTGCTTGGAAGTGTATGGACCTTGCATTGATGTTGTGACGTTGAACCGTATTCAAAAGATTCAAAATTCTTGTTTAAGACTCATTTACGGTATTCGGAAGTATGAACATATATCTCATAAATTAAAAGACTTAAGATGGCTAAACATTCCAAATCAAATTCATTTCTGTTCTGCTAGTTTATTTCATAATATTATAGTGAATAAGACACCTCCATATCTATATCACAAAATTTCCTTTCGCACGGATGTTCATAACATTAATGTACGGTTTAAGGGTCTTATAACGCCACCTTTGCATAGGTTGGTTCAGTATGAGCGGTCGTACAGTTATAGCATATATAAATTGTACAACAGTATTCCTCGTGAAATCAAGATGTTGCCGAATCCTGCTTTTAAGCGACAAATGTTTTCATTCCTGTTTAAACGTCAGAGTGGCTGAGGGTTGTGTGGGTGGCGGGCTGGGCGATCTACAGTTTTGGTGTCTGCCTTTATATCTTCTTTTCCTGTGGGTGATTTATTGTTATTGCTTCTTTCCCCTTCTTACTTGTCTTACTTGTGTGTCTTTATTTCTTTCTCACTTGGTTTTCTATTTTCCTTTTCTCCTTTTAGTTGTAGGCATGTAATATATATTAGGCTTTAGATATTAGGATGGGTAAGTGGCGGATTGAGAAGTAGTTTCACTACTTCTTGAACTTGCCCATCAGATTCCTTTCAACACATATGTTTGAACTTATGTAGTTGAACTCGAATAAATTTATTATTATTATTATTATTATTATTTACACAAACAATTTATTTGAAACATTCACATCTCAAAAACCGTTTGAAATAAAAGCAAAGTGTATGATATCAAAATGTGGGGAATTGAATGCTCTATTCATCTACCTGAAAAAGCCATAGGCATTCCATTTAAAAAAATTGAAAAAAAAGTAATGAAAAATCATGAAATGTAAACAAGTGTTTTGGACATCCTGTATAATAATCATTCATTTCAAAAATGTTTTTGAGTAACTACATCATTACTAAATACGATTCCAAATTTTTATAATAAAATATTCAGAAGTTCCTTAGATATGGCAGTTTAAAAAGTGTTTGAAATTCGCAAAAAAAATCACAAAAAATCATAATTTGGCAACGCTGTATCCTATTGGAAAAACCATTTTAGGACGTAATAGGGGACTCGCAGGAGATTCACTTGCAATAAGCAAATATAGCTTGTTACATTTAAAAAAAATATACTTTTTTGTGTAACTCGTTTTAGTGACTCACTGTATAATTGAAAATAATTTTACGTTACAGTAGAGATGAAACATTAAAAGTTTCATTAAGAAAGTTTTTTGATAAACTTAGCCGTTTTTGTACAATCGTCCGAAGGAATATTAACTGGACACCCTGTATATTTGACATTTAAGTTTAATCAAAAAAACAGGAGATGTGATATATGTAGATAAATGCAGCTGTGTATGAAGTGTTGCATACATTCATGTGTAATATATATTTGTATGTTCAGTGAATAAAGTTCAGTTCCACACCAACCGTCTTTTGATCAAGACGAATGATATGACAACATACCAAATACAATATGACATACACACACGTTTAGAGCACGTCAAAAACAAACAACACATCACCAGGCATAAAAATATGTGAAACAGATACATTCTAAGCACCTGTCAAATATTGGCTTAATTTTTCTTTCACATTGTCCCCGAAAAACTCCTCCAGACTGTAGTAGGCAGCATCCAGCAGAAACGCCCTCAAGATTCTATGCAAACAATGACTATTTAAGTTTCATAATTCACTAGGAGCTCTATTGTATATTCCAATAATACTATGATGTGCATTGTTCTGTATATGAGTTGTAATAGGTTTTTTTGGTCTTAAATTTTGCTTGTTGCGCGTATCATAATTGTGTTCTATTTCACATTGTATAAACAATGATCTGTTCTCTGACACAAACTTTACTGTTTCGTAGATATAGATACAATGCAGAGTCAAGATTTTTTCAGCAATGAATACAGGTTTGTAAGAGTCTGTTTGTTTCATATGACAGATATTTCTTATAAGTCAATAAATGGCATAATGGCAAAAAAGAAATAAGTCAAGGATTAAGATGTTAGAGACTCTGGTTGAATAATTCAAGAATCAATCCTAATAATATCAATAATAATAGTAATATAATATAGTAATAATATAGTAATATAATATAATAGTAATATAATATAATAAAACAAAAAGAAGAAAATGAATCCCATATTGCCAAATAACCTCGAAGGTCCATGGTTTATAAGGGCTAGTAAATAAACTGTAATTGATTATTGAATTAAAGTCATAATGGCAATAAGAGAATCTGTCACACCGACACATGAGAATCATTTTGATCAAAAAACATTTACAAAAGTTTAAATAAACTAGATTTTATTAAATCGACTTGGTCATTAAGTAAGTTATAATTTTTATCATTTTTATGTTTATAAATTTCTATAGACTCTAATATATCTAATTGATAACTCTTACCAAAATTAAACAATAATTTAGTATTCTCCGGAGGAGGGAATTGATGATTGTTATCAAAGAAATGATTAGCAAAACTTGAAAGATCATTTTTTAAACGAAATGATCTTAAATGTTTATTATACCTAAATAGAAACTGAACACAAAATTAATTTCTTAGATTTAACTTTAATAAATGAATGTAATACAATAAATTTCGATATTTTTAGGAAACCAACATATACAGATATTACTCTTTCATCAAATTCATTTCACCCCTTTTGGCAAACAATTTCTGCTTATAATTCTATGATACACAGGGCCTTTACAGTACCGCTATCTTTGAATAAATTGAATAAAGAACTAAACATAATTAGAACAATTACAATAAATAACGGCTTTAAGATTGAAATCATCAATAGAATCCTTAACAATAAAAAATTTAAAATTGCTTGTAACAACATATATCCCGGCAGGCCCGGCAGACGTTGTCCTGTCTAAAATTACTTTTCGTATTGAACTTTTGATTCATTAACCAAATCGTTTATTCAATGTGAAATATTTTTCTGATTACGTTTATGTTCAACCAACCAAATATGTCGTTCCTATCGTCAGTGTTATGATCGCGAGTGCACACAAAAAATTATGATTTTGACAGTTTGTCCGAATTTCCTGACTTACGCCTATCCATATCAGACAAAAATGCAATAGAAAAAAGCACTTTCAGTTGTTTCCGAATTTTCCAATTTTCCGGGCAACTTTTCCAATTTTTCGTTCCCTAAAAACCTTATTTTTGAAAAGAATTAGCCAAATCGGTCCAACCGTTAAGCACTTTCAGTTTTTCCCGAATTTTCACATTTTCCGGTGGATTCTCCTAAAATGTTCTTTCATACAAACCTTGTCCTGACAATTACGATCACAACAAAAAGAATCAGCCAAATCGGTCCAGCCGTTAAGAACTTTTAGTTTTTCCCGGATTTTCAAATTTTCCGGGGGATTTTCCAAAATTATAATTTTTACAGTTTGCCCAAATTTCCCGACTTACGCATATCCATATCATACAAAAATCCCATAGAAAAGAGCACTTTCAGTTTTTCCCGAATTTTCCAATTTTCCGGTCAACTTTTCCAATTTTTCGTTCCCTAATGCCACGTTCGGCCTCTGTTTTGTCGACGTTCCAAATTATTTTGTGCGTAAGCTCCAACTGAGCGCGCCGAACTCGATTATATCCGTTGTTCCGGAGTCCTAATGGATCGCGCTTGAGGCTTGAGAAATTCTTATTCGACTTGGCTCCAAACGCTGTCTACGCTCTTCGTCAGTTTCATTGACTCGACGATCATGTAGTTGGCTTGCATTGGGCGTACGCCGACCGATATTTCGATGCCTCACCACCGATAACACACTGACAATTCAATTTTTAGAACTGTCAAACTGAACGTCACATTTTTGTTTGTCAAACAGATTTTCATACAAACTTTTACCATCCAAAAATTTTCTACTTTCCCGGTGGATTTTCCAAAATTTTCTTTCATACAAACCTTGTCCTGAAAATTACGAACACAACAAAAAAGAAATCAGCCAAATAGGTCGAGCCGTTCTCAAGTGATGATCTTACATATATGTGGCAATTGATTTTTATTTATATAATATGTAGATAGATTATTAACTAATGATAAAGTTACCAAATTTTGCAGAATTACTTATTTTGGAAATATTTCTGAAAAGATTGCCAGTATTTTAAGAAACTAGTTGTCAATGCATTGACAGAACAGCTTCCTAGCCACAGCCACAACTGAACTGGAGGGCGCGCTTGCCGCACGCCCTCTTTTCGTATTTTTTTTCTCAATTTTTTCCTTATACAACCTATTACAATTTTCGCACATCGTGTAGCGAAAAATACCCTCTATCCGATGCAATACAAAAATATATACGGTCTCATTGAAAAAAATGTTCGATGACTCCATATCTTGGCTCAAAAGTTCTTTAAAAAAAACCGCCCCGTCAGTTTCCTATGGACCATCTCTGATATATGTATGCAAAATTTCAGCAAAATCTGTGGAGCCGTTTTCCCGCAAAAGTGCCAACATACAAACATACACGCACGCACGCACGCACGCACGCACGCACCCACGCACCCACACATACATACGGAAATGTGCCACCTTGCCAAAAAGTTTTAGAATGACCTAAAACGTTCACATTTGATTAAAAACACCATGGTCAAAAAACGACTATCACTATCGGCTAGGAAGCTAAAAACAACATACAAGTCACATTTAAACCATCAAATATATTATCACATATTTTATTTAACAGTAAAGACAGAACACATAGACTTGACCACACAGGTGTTTATCAACTAAATTGCTTAGACTGTAACAGCATATATATCGGACAAACTGGCAGATATATACGTATTAGGTATAATGGACATTTAAGATCATTTCGTTTAAAAAATGATCTTTCAAGTTTTGCTAATCATTTCTTTGATAACAATCATCAATTCCCTCCTCCGGAGAATACTAAATTATTGTTTAATTTTGGTAAGTTATCAATTAGATATATTAGTCTATAGAAATTTATAAACATAAAAATGATAAAAATTGTAATTTACTTAATGACCAAGGCGATTTAATACAATCTAGTTTATTTAAACTTTTGTAAATGTCTTTTGATCGGGATGATTCTCATTGGTCGGTGTGGCAGGTTCTCTTATTGTCATTATGACATTAATTCAATAATCAATTACAGTTTATTTGATAGCCCATATAAACCATTGACCTTCGAGGTTATTTGGCAATATGGGATTCATTTTCTTCTTTTTGTTATATTATCATCATCATCAATATTACTATTATTATTGATATTATTAGGATTGATTCTTGAATTAATTATTCAACCACAGTCTCTAACATCTTAATCCTTGACTTATTTCTTTTTTGCCATTATGCCATTTATTGACTTATTTCTCTCCCCCTTGTTTAGTTTATTACAATGCTAGCAGTTGGCAGTTGTCAAGACAGAGCACATAGACTTGACCACACAGTTTATTACAAGATTAGCAGTTGGCAGTTGTCAAGATTCCATGGATATTTTGTATATTTAATTTTTTCTGTTCTGATATTTCACTTGAAGGTTTTTTCAATTGAATTTATTGTTTTTTCCAATATGGTTTTCTTTAAATTCATTGTTTTTTCCCTTCAAGCTACGAGCTATTCGATTTTCCTTTGTGTTTTTCTTATGCCCCGTAGGTAAATACTGAAATTCAGTTATCTAGTTATCTTATTTCATGGATATCATTATTATTTGTATTGTTTTGTCAATTTTTAGTTTCCTTGTCAACTGTTATAATAATTTGTTTACAATTTCACATACATTTCTGATGATGGGATCGTTGTAAATCCTGAAACCGGTCAATAAAATAATTTGTTATACATATTGGTAGTACGCAAAGTAATTTTCTATTTCATCATGGATTTCTACCAAATAGTGAAGGAAGAAAATATTAACTTCATTAAAGGAACGACGTTTTCGTTAGCTGTTCCTCGGAATTTTTAATAGGTTTGTTTTATTTCTTTAAAAAATCTGTTCGGTGGGCGATAGGACCCACACACGTGTTCGTCAAGTGCCAGGTTGCCGAGTTTAAGCAAAACACCAGATTCTGTTATTTTGCATTGTTATTCGAGTTGGTCAAGTTTAGTTAAATTCTGCAGTTCACATGCTAAAGTGAAGGTACGGTAAAAGTGTTTATTTGCAGAAGGCTGAAAAGAAAATGTGTTACAGAACTTAGTAAGACAATATGCGACATATGCTGATGAAACAGGGCTTTTTCAAATATTTGCCAAACAAGGTACTGGCGTAGAAAAGAAACATTTTACTGTTCGTTGACAACTTGTCCAGCACACCCACAAAACATTCCGGAAAAATTAAAGAACATAAAGCTCGTGCATTTTCCGCCCAATATGACACCTGTTTTAAAACCGATGGATCAAGGTACTTTAAAAAACCAAAAACAGCATTACAGGAAACGAGTTTCAATGAAAATTATGGCCAATATGGATCGCGCAGTTCCAATAACTGTGACATTACTGGACGCAATAAATTAGAGGCCTCAGCAAAATGCTATTGAATTTTGGGACGAACATCTTCTGCCACTATCTGAAGTCTGAACTAGTGATGCCGCGGATCCAATTTTAATAAAAACCGGGTAACGGATACCCGGCGAAATTTGTTCGCCGAATACCGGATATCACTAAGCGGGTACCCGAAAACCGGGTACCCGGCGGCCGGATACCGGGTATCGCGCCCGAGCCATATCCGAACATGCCCGGACAGCGCGGAACTAACCTGTAAACGCGTGAACAAGCGTGCACCGACTATAATATATTCACGGAGCTCTGTTTGCTTATTTATTTGTCTACGTTTTTTTAAAATTTATAATACTTATTTGTTTTTGTCATAGGGGCGAAATTGTTCTTTAGTTCCAGAAGTCTATTTTACGTTTTCTTTATTTTTAAACATGTTTTCGTTTTTTATATACTTACTCTAATATGTAATGTAATGTAATAAAAAATGAAAATCCAGTTTTAAGATTAAACTGTTCATTTTTAACTTTGCTACTATCCGGCCGGATAGAGAGCGTTATCCGGCAAAACCGGGTATTTGCAAAAATTGGCCGGATAGGCCGAATACCGGGTAATGGCCGGGTACCCGCGGCATCCCTAGTCTGAACTGAACGTTTTGTGGGCTTCTTATAGAACAGGCACAAATATGGATTTGATAAAAAGCTAGGGTACGTTCTGGGTAATAAGGTAAAAGCGAGAATACCGTTTAAATGAGATTGTAGAATGTATATAGGAAACTTATGAGATCTGACTTAACTAGAAATGACTGGACTTGACCTCACCAGACCCGACCTGGCAGAACCTAACCGGCATCTCCTCTTCTGTTTCAATATTAGACAGCAGTTCTTTAGAAAGTGATGAATGCTTTAGACCCATGCTTTAGTACAGGCATGAAATCGGCCTTTGGGCATTTGTATTACAGTGCACGACGTGTTCTGGAAAAAATAGTAGTAATCCGGTCTATTTAAAGCGACCACAAAGCAACATATCGAATTTTGGAAATTCGGCGATATCCAGAACACATTCCGGTCGTTCTTTACGACCATTGGCCGAAATCTCTCTTGATCCTAACATATTTTATTTTTTTTTATTTATTTATTTCAAGAATTGATCATAAAGAACAATTTACAATGGATGTCCATTATACTGCAGGAGTCCCAGACTGTTTGCAGCTTGAACACAAACACAACACAAAAAACAAGAAACACAAGTATACATACATGATGTTAATGGATAATTTCATATTTATAAATTTCGTCTGATGTATTCTTTCAAAGTATGACGTATTTTATAATTACTGTTCTTTAAAATTTTTTAAATGATTAGGCAATTTATTGAAAATTCTTACACCCATATGTTTGTAGGACTTTCTACCAACTTCCAGTTTTATCTTTGGTAGCCTTATATTTTTGTTTCTAGTTCGACTGTCACTGTTGTTAAAATCATTTCTTAAGTAATTATAGTTATGAAGCACAGATTCTAAGTAATAGGCTTGAGTTATTGACAGTGGCATCTCGTCTCCAGTCTCCGTAATAATCTTTAATATTCTATCCTGTAGTTTGATTACTGGTTGTATTATATTATTATATGCGCCGCCCCAGGCTATCATTCCATATGTAGCGACACTGTGAAACAACGCGTGATATACACTCATCAGTGATTTAGTTGGTAGGGTATATTCACAAAGATATAGAGTAAATATCTTGTTTTGCTGAGTATTTTTTGTAAATGCACATCCAATCTCATTTTTTGGTCAAAGTAGACACCCAGATACTTAGTACTTTGAACATTCGCTATGGCAATGTTGTCAATACATATTTCAAGACTATCAGGAATGCTGTCAGTGTAGTTACCAAAAGCTATATAAACTGTTTTGCTTAAATTAAGGGATAAGTAATTTTTGTATAACCAGCAATTGACCAAATTGATAAATTCATTAGCTCGTAACTCAGTTTTATCCCATGTGTCATCCCTAGCCAAAACTACAGTGTCATCAGCATACGCATAAATGTTCTCTCTTAACAGGTCTAATTCTAACATATCATTTATGTAAACTTTAAAAAGAATGGACGCCAGTAAAGTACCCTGTGGCACACCCACGTCTAATAGGTTTAGTTTGCTTTTGACGTTGTCAATTCTCACTGATTGCTGCCTATTTGTGAGATAATCTGTAATCAGTGCAAGGGCAACACCTCTTACACCATAAATTTCCAATTTATCTATAAGTATACTGTGGTTCACTGTGTCGAAGGCCTTCGAGAGGTCTAGAAAAATGGCAACTGTTGGGGTACCAGAATCCAAGTTGGAGTAAATATAATCCGACACGTTAGCTAATGGATCTTTAGTACTTTTATTTTTCAAAAATCCGAACTGGTTTTCGGAGAATATATTATTTTTTAATAGAAATTCACTGAGCCTGCTAAACACTACTCTTTCAAAAATCTTAGCAACATTCGACATCAAAGATATAGGTCTGTAATTATTCAAGTTATGCCTGTCACCTGTCTTATGAACGGGGACCACTTCAGCTATCTTAAAATGGTCAGGACAGGTTCCTGTTGTAATACATAGATTGATAATATGTTCAAGAGGTTTACAGACATAATTTTGTAGTCTTATCAGAACTTTCGCACTAATACCATCGACACCACCAGACTTCTTCAAAGTATTAATAACTCTCTTGACTTCATTGCAATCAGTAGGTCCAAGAAAGATGGAATTATCATTCCTTTTGATATGTGGTAAATCTAGCATTGATTGAGGTTTCTTTATATTGCTAGCTATTGTAGTACCAATGGAACAGAAGTAGTCATTAAACTTATTTGCCATATCTAGTTTGTCACATATCTTATCACCATTCACATTTATAGAATCAATACTTTTCCTTGTAGAGCTGCAACCATGTATTTTAGTTTTAACATATTGCCACATTCTTTTCGAATCATAACCAGCAATTGTTGTTCTTTCATAATCGCTTTTTGCTTTTTTAATTATTTTATTGAAGATATTAGCATAGGATTTGTATTCCATCTCAAAATCAACATTGTTTGGATTTCTTTTCCATTTTTTGTAGAGTAGCTGTTTTTTGCAATAAAATATTTAAAACAATCACTTGTTTTTTCCCCTAGGCCCTTGACTTTCGAGTTAGGGAAGTTCAACTGTATATTGTCGAGTCGTCGACATTTTTGCTTGAATATCTCAATAATTATTAATGGAAATAAAAGTACAATTTAAATCACGGACTGGAACCGTAATCGTAAACTGCACCGTAACCATTTATTTCATAGAACCGTAACCAAAAACTGAATGGAAAATTCCCCACAAAGAAAAACTGAAATAACACTGCAAACAGTTTCATTTAATTTCGGCGCAGGCAGTCTAGTTGATCTTTACACTGTCTTGCAGTTCAACGTAACTTATCTCTTAGTTGCTACTAATGTTGATGGTGTGTCTTGTGCAGTTCATGGCGTGCCTGGAATTGATCATTGTTATACATTGGTGTCCCCGTTTCTTCGATCATAACTTTGGTAAAGGATAGATCATAACAAAAAGAAGAGGAGTCTAGAACACTTTGTTGTCATGATGCAGAGCGTTACACTTTTAAGAAATTATCACATGCTACATAATTTGTACAAGACGTTTGTTTGACGATTGCATTCAAGAAAATGGAAATCATTATTGCTTTCACCATTTTCGATACTTGAATATTAAAAAAAGTCTTTATATAAATATTGCCTGTCAATTATTGTAATTTCATATGATAACCCTGATTGGAAAAAATCAAAATATTTCGAAAAGGAAGCCCCCTAGCGAGTTTTATTAACACTATCTTTTTTTAGAAAACAAAGAAAATTGTAACATCTGTGCACATTATTGGTGTACAAGATCGGGGGGGTTCAAATGTACTACGCCAATGTTTTTGGTCTGAAAAACTTTTTATACTTAAAAATAATAGGCTTTTATCATGATTAATGTTTATCAAGTTTGATCAAAAAATCTTTACTTGCAAATAAAATAATTTCTTAAAAGTTTAACGCCCTGTATCACAAAGTGGTTTAGAGAAAAATGTTATAGGAGACTCCGCTTCCTTTCATATGATCTATTCTTTCCCAAAGTTATGAACGGATAAACAGGGACACGCTGTTCACATTTACTTTTTCGTGCAATCAAATCTCAATCGGCTGTGGAAACTTACACGACAGCAGAGCACACCGTAGCAGTCTTGTGAATCGCCAAATTAACATTAGCAAAAAATTTGAGTAAGTACTCATTTTTAGCAATTCAAATTTCAGAGGGACAACAGAATTTTCTGGAGTACAGTAAATAAAGTGAGAGGGAACAGAGAGAAAGAGATAAGAAGAATGAACAACAAAAACTACGAAATGAAAATTAAAAGACATAATATACTAGATGTTTGGTCAGATTACTATTCAGACAAGTTCGGGGAAGGAGATGATGAGCAGTATACAACAAACAAAAATAACGAACTGAAGAGGATGGAAGAAACCACAGATTCAGTCAGGAGAAGAAATAGAAGCCATGAGAACAGTTAAGATAGGGAAAGTGTGTGGAGCTGATAAAATAGCTCCAGAAATGATTAAGTGGTTAAGGACAGAAGGCAAAGAGTGGCTGTCAGTTATTTGTAAAATGGCACGGCAAACAGAGAATATACTGAAGGAGTGGAAGGAAAATATAATCATTCCAACATGCAAAAAAGGAAAATACTGGCTGCGACAATTATACGGCAATATGTGTGTCTCAAATCAGCTTTAACAGCTAAGAACAGTTAAGATAGGGAAAGTGTGTGGAGCTGATAAAATAGCTCCAGAAATGATTAAGTGGTTAAGAACAGAAGGCAAAGAGTGGCTGTCAGTTATTTGTAAAATGGCACGGCAAACAGAGAAAATACTGAAGGAGTGGAAGGAAAATATAATCATTCCAACATGCAAAAAAGGAAAATACTGGCTGCGACAATTATACGGCAATATGTGTGTCTCAAATCAGCTTTAAGGTATATACAAGAATATACAAGAAAAGACTGAGGGAGATTGTAGAAAACAAATTGGAAGGCAAGCGAGCAGCATACAAAGCCAATAAACAAACCAGTGATAATATACACGTGCTGAGAAATATCATAGAAAGGAAAATAGAAAAGGAGGAAGCACTATTTTTTACATTTATAGATCTTAAAGCAGCTTTCGACACAGCGAAGAGAGAAACTATGTGGGAATGGTAACAGCATATGAATGTCTGGGAAGCTTTATATCAGAAGACGGAAAGATAACCAACATATATTATGCTTTAAAGGCTGGGACACGCATAGACAGGACAGGAGATCAGTAGTACATGTGTAAGACAGAAATAGACATAGCTTTAGCAGCCGCTTGGCAGAGTCAGTCCAACAGAAAATTGGAATAACGAAATTAGGCATATATAGTCTTAAAATAAAGATAAAACATGGGCCAGTATGCTAACGTATTTTATTTGGCAGATAATTAAAATTCGAACATAAAGTTTGTGTATGAATAATGCTAAAGATTTCCGTTAAAATTTACCAATTTTCAACTTTATTTACTTTAACAACAGTGAAAATATGGTGAATAAAATAGGTATAGGCCTATTCGGGCCGTGGGATCTTGCTGACATGCGCGAGTGAGTAGTCGTTAATGCTCAGCAACAGTGCCCGCGGTTCTGCGCTGTGGCTAGGGCGCGCCTTGGATCGTCTATCCAGCTTTACCTAATGAGGTTTTCCAGGTTTCTTCATTCATGGTGGGTAGAGTACTAACAACTGTAGGTCGTTCCTGTGACGCACCTGCGGCCAATAGTAATATGCCGCCTCCTCCGTCCCGCACAAGCTATATAGCTTCTGGGGCTAACCTTAGGGTTAGTAGGAGTGAGTAGAGATAATATTATTATTATTATTATTCTACTAACCCTCGTCTTTCTTTTGAGCCAAAATTCATGTCTATACCTAATACAATTTTTGAGCTGGACTGTCTGTATTAACACTGTCTCAGGAACGAGGAGAATGCGTCTCGGGTGTTCGAATATCGCAGCCTTAAATAAAACGCAGTTTGAAAAACGAGAGATATGGGAAGATGTCAAGTTAAAAACATATGATGCCATCGGAGTACCTGCACTGACATACGCAAGTGAAACCTGGAAAACATGAAAACAAACTGACACCGATTGAGAGGAAGTTCATGAGGAAAATCCGAGACAATGTGGAACAGAGAGAGGAAGTAAGATATAATGGCACCACTAGACCACGAATCTGTAATTAGCAAAATAGAGGAGAGTTGAGGTGGGTACGGACATATAAGCAGATTCGAACAGTTTGTAGTGGAGATGGGGAAAGTAACAAGAAGAGTTGGAAAACCAAAAAAGAAATGGATTGAGAGAATTGAAAATCCGGGAAAGAAATGAAGAGATGAAAGTTCTAGCCCAAGATCGGAAGTCATGGCGCATGGAGGGAGTGGGCCATGAAGTGAAGATAATAAAAATTTGACGTCCCCCAAGGCATAAGGATACGATAAGATTTTAAAGTTTCAAATGATAATTTGTATTTTCAAAATCACCAAATAATCAGTCGGGTATCGCCGATAAGATTTTTACCACTTTGCTTATTATGAGACTTTAACTTTTTATCATTTAATTCTAAACTGGCTTTTGTAGATTCATTAAAACAACCCCTGAAAACACTTTCGATCTTAGTCAAGGGGAATTATAAAAGTTAAAGAATTGTACAAATAATTAAGAATTTAATGAAATTAATTATGGTAACGTTCATCTATAACAAACCCGCTTGTAACAAATCTCCTCAAATAACGAACCGTTATAAATGTGGTCTCTGCTTCTTGTAGTAACACCATTGGTGAGAGTACGAAATTAAAAATTGAGTAAAAAACTTCAATAAAATATTATACCCCAAATTTCAAATGAATAGCTCTGGTAGTTTTCCAGGTATTAAGAGAACATTTGTTTTTAAAATTTCAACAACCTGTATCTTGCTTAGTCAGCAGTTTTGGGCATATGTTGATGCAGGCTTCTCCCATTATTTTTAACTATTCTATCTATCTTTGAAGTTTTTTACACTTCTTATAGATCACCCTGCATAAATCATCTTGTATATTCGATATTTATATTAGCAAAATACTGACCCGACCGTAAAACCCTTGAAATAAATGAGAAAATGGACTTACTCTCAGTTTCCTCCGAAGAAATGGAATCGTCTGATCTCACGTCTGATTCAGAAGGATTAGTGTTGGCGTTCTGGCAAAGAAGTCATATTTTGACAAACCAAGGTCTTAATAAACTTCAGAAGTAATTTAGACTACTGTATGATGTATCATATACATGATGGAAAATGTACCAGACATCCATGATTATTTGTTGTTCTTCTTGGCTGACCCGGAATTTTATTACACACTGAACTTAATCCTGCGAGTCAGAACTACGATCTGTCATGTAGATGCTGGAAGTCAGTCAGTATAATTCTCACAGGAACCCTGAAATAAGAAATACAAACATTTTATTGCTTGTACTGCAAAAATAAATACAGTGTTTTTTAAAAAGGTCCACTAAATAAACCCACTCGGTTTCTGTGGGCAAAAAGAAGCTGTTTGCGAGTGTTTTTAATGATAAAATAGCTCCAGGAATGATTTGGAATTAAATGACAAAGGGTGGCTGTCCGATATTTGTAAAATGGCACGGCAAACAGAGAAAACACCGAAGGAGCGGAAGGAAAATATTTCAACATGCCAAAAAGGAAAATACTCTGGCTGCGACAATGGGGAAGACCCGCTTAATCGAATTTATAACTTTTAGTACTCTAATATCAAGCATAAATAGAATATGTATCGCGTACCACGTAAAAATTTTGATTATGTGCCGTGCTGAACGAAAAATTTGCAACTTAGAAAGCAGCATTACCGGGATGGCTAAAACGCGCGCTTTCTGTGGCATAGGAGACCTATCCGTTACGCCGCGGTGTTTTCGCGTGTCCCTGGAAAAAGTGGGAGGAGTCGAGAGATAAACGAGCGCTCAGGGTGCAAACGGATCGGTTTGCGCATGTGAAAATGCCTACCTAATCTGTCGGGCCCAGTGGTCAAGTACGTCACCAGCGTCATTCAAATATTGTGTCTCGAGCCGGACGCATGTATCGTATTTAATTATGACGAAAATAAGACTCAAATGTAAAAATCGAAAGTTGCGGAATTTGTTTTGGGTAGTAAACTATTCAATATGATCATTTTCAAAATTTGCGGGTTTTCCCCATTATGCAGCAACATGTCTGTCTCAAACCAGCTTCAAAGTGTCTACAAGAGTAATTGAGAAAAGATTGAGAGAGATGTAGTTAATATTTTCTGTCTTGACTATTTGGTAGAAATCCATGATGAAATAGAAAATTACTATGCGTACTACCAATAAGTATAAAAATTATTTTATTGACCGGTTTCAAGATTCACAAACGATCTCATCATCAGAAATGGTAAATAAAATTTTATTTACCATTTCTGATGATGAGATCGTTTGTGAATCTTGAAACCGGTCAATAAAATAATTTTTATACTTATTGGTAGTACGCATAGTAATTTTCTATTTCATCATTGAGAGAGATTGTAGAAAACAAACTGAAGACAAGCAAGCTGCATACAGAGGCAATAAACAAATCAGAGATAATATACACATACTGAGAAATATCATAGAAAGAAAAGTAGAAAAGGAGAAGAACTAATTTGGACATTTATAGATCTTAGAGCAGCTTTTAACATAGTGAAGAAAGAATAATACGACAATATTTAGAAAAACTTCGAGTACCGAAAAAACTGGTAAGTCATAAAAAACATACAACTGAATGAACGAGTACAGATGAATGTCACAAATCGAAGAAATTCGAAATGAAAAGGGGAGTCAAACAATGAGATAGTTTGAGCCCACTCCTTTTTATAATACTTATGGACAGAATATTGCAGAACACACAAGATAGATCTAAACAACTTGGAACCCTGATAGGATTATAACAGATTGCATCCTGACATATCATCCCGTTAGCAGTCGCCCACAAAAAATGAAAGAGCTGTAGAAATATGATGGAAAGAAGAAATAGAGAATCAAAATGGAAATAAACACCAACAAATGTAAACTGATGATCATTAATAACAGGTCCAGCTATAGAACTAATCTGTTAGTCAACATTGAGGAACAGGCTTTACAGATTATAAAAGCGTCTGAATATCTGGGAAGCCTTCTATCAGAAGAAGGAAAGTTAGATTTAGATATTGCTAACAGCATAATATTATGTTTTAAACAAGGTAATAAAGACAGGTATCCGCACGGAGCGCTCGCTCGTGGAACCTTTTCGTTGCCAGTCGGATTAGAGAGAGACAGAGCACAGAGGGGGCCGGCCGCAAAAGATTTAGTTAGCCCGCTTGTGATTTAAAACTCATGAAATTTGATAATAGGTAATTGGACTGAGTTTATACAGAGGTTTATACATTTAATCGAGGTAAATAAAACGTAGCTTACCCGATAGAAGAAATACTTTCATATAGTGGTAGTTTATCATTTCTATTTGAAGGCAAATCTATACATGTATTCGATTTCATTATGAGTAGACGTTCATGTTATAATGGGTATGGGAAGGATAATTAAAATAATGCAAATTGAACTTGGTGAAAGAATTATTACTTTTTGGAATAAGTAGGTACCTACATATTTAGAACAAAAAATAAGCACATTATATTAGATCTTAAGTACTTTGTACCTACTTATTATAACACACAATAAATAAGATAAACAGTTACGCTAATATGATTTCAATTACACTGCATCTAAATTAAATCAAATTGTAATGTTCGAATACACATAGAAAAGGCGACGCATAATATAAATATGTCTCACCAACTTGGCGTAATTGTCTAGTTCCTCAAAGTTAACCAAACCGTGAAAAAGGAGTAGGATAGTCTATTGCATTTCACCATATGGTTACCTTTTTCGGCAACTGGACAATTACGCCAAGTGGGGCGATATACAGGGTGATTAATAACGAGCGTAAAAAAGTGCGAGGGCTGATAGAGGAGGTCCAAATAATAAGAAAAAAATCGATGAACGTATGTCCTAAAATTATTTCCAACAAGTTTCTCGAAAAAAAACTGATTATTTTCAATATTTCCGAAACTAAGAAAGCTATTAAATCACGTCTTTGCTAGTTAAAGATCTATCTTTCCTGGGAATTTTCTTTCCCCATTGTTCCAGTTTGTCTTTTGGTATAAAAAGCAACGAAATTTTATTAGCATTGGAGGCATAACCGCTATTACAGTTCGGTACGACACAGCACTTTCCCATTTTCACGTAACAGTAATAACACAACACCTGTCCTAAATAGTTACATAGGTAGGTAACTAAATCAGAACATTATCACATTTGCTAAAAAGTAAAAACAACTCAGTAACTGCGAACAAGTGTCAGCCGCAATTTGACATTATTAGTTTAACTAATTTGTTTTATAGCATTATTGATACAATTTTGCCAAAAACTGACAACATTAAGTACCTATATTCAATAATACAATAACGACATGTAATAAATCATATTACATATATGTAGTGATTGCAGAATTGCGAATAATTAAAATACAAGAGCTTAACACAGTAAACCCACATGCACTTCTGCACATAAGTTACATTGCCGCGCTTTCGAAGCACGCCCTCTATGCTCCGTCCTTTTCCATGCCTCTCGCTCGCACACTGACTACGACTTGGGTCTGCCACCGCATGCAGCCCATGATAGCTCGTGCGGATACCTGTCTTTATTACCCTGGTTTTAAATAAAACAATGTTTGATAAACGAGAGATAGGGAAGATGCCAAGTTAAAAATATATGATGCCATCACAGTAAATACGCTAACATATGAAAGTGAAACCTGGACTTGTTGTTTATGAATCAATTTGACAGCTGAGACTTTTGGATGAATTTTTGAAATTTTAAAAATTGTACTAAAATATTCTATATGAGGCTCACGGCTCCCTGTTCTGCTATAAAACTAATAAATAAATAAATAAAATCACTGTCAGGGATCGCCGATAAGTTTCTTACCACCTTGTTTATTTTGAAACTATAACTTTCGATCGATTAACTGTAAACTGGTTTTTGGAACTTCTTTAAAACAATCCCTGGAAACATTAGCAGATTAGCAGTTGGCAGTAGTTGTCAAGATTCCATGGATATTTTGTTTATTTAGTTTTTTCTGTTCTGATATTTCACATGAAGGTTTTTTCAATTGAATTTATTGTTTTTTCCAATATGGTTTTCTTTAAATTCATTGCTTTTTCCGTAGATAAATACTGAAATTCAGTTATCTAGTTATCTTATTTCATGGATATCATTATTATTTGTATTTTTTGTCAATTTTAGTTTCCTTGTCAACTGTCATAATAATTTGTTTACAATTTTACATACAGTTCGATCAGGGGAGTGTAACTGTTATCATGAAAGTCTTCCACTGCAATTTAGTTGGTGATTAATTAGTACGTGGCGCTGTGTGACTTGGTGGTTACTTTTATTGCTGTGAGATGGCGAACGCGATAAAACTAAAGAAACTGACATTTGTCTCATTATGGCTGTTGGCCATGGAAATAGTTGGCTTTTGGCGGTTGTTCTTGTTTGTTGTTTCCTTGTTTTGTGCATGTGAGTTCAAATTAACGGTTGTTAGTAGGTCTGTTCTGTGGTTGTTATCGATATCTTACAAACATTGGAGACTATTATTATTTTATGTGTAAGTAAATGTATAAATACGCTTGAAGTTTTTTGACTGCATTTTTGACAGTGTCAATGGCTCGTCCTTGATTTGCTCAAGGGGTAAAACATTGAGGACCTGCGCCTCTGATGACTCTCCTCATTTGAACTTTTGGGAAAAAGCAAAAGGAGAACTTAGAAAAATGTAAGTCGTGCTTTCTTATAAATCATTTTTCATATATACATAATGTTGCAGGTATTTCCAAACAGAAGGGAAGGAGAAAGAAAAGTTTATTCCACCATCTTTAAAAAATTGGATTGTAGCTCTTAGTGGCCTGGAAGAAATATTTCACGATTTCAAACAAGAGGGGTTCAAATTCTTGAAGCTTCGAGCGTTTAAACAAGACGCTCTGGAGAATTTTTTTGGGCAGATGCGTCAACAAGGGCTACGCAACATCAATCCGACACCTACGCTCTTTATGGCACATTTTAAAACCTTGTTGGTAAACAATTTAGTTAGCAAGCATTCACCAATGGCCAATTGCGAAGAAGATGCAGGAATACTGATGTCTGTCCGGCATTTTGTCACTCAGGGAGTACCGGAAGAGGAGGATCTTCCTATGAAGGATTTTAGTAATATGAAAATACCGCGCAGAGTTGTAAGCCTAGTAGATAAGTATGTTTTAGTGGCTACATTGCGAAAAAATTAAAATTCTTTTCTTGCGATGTATGCAGAAAAAATATTTTGTGCGATGATATCAATGAGTGGCATACCTTATGCCAAGAAAGAGAATATTTTAATAATGCACCTCCAAAATTAAAATATTGTTCCTCGAGGTTCATCGAAAATTTGTGTCGCTGTTATAGTATTATATTGCATCTATTAGAGAATCATGCACACGAAAAAAATATTTTACAACATATTATGGCCTATCTTGAAAAGCTGGTGGACTTTAATTTCAATGTGCCTTGCGGACACCCTTTAAAACAAGATGTTTTAAAAAGCTTCCTTAAGTTGGTTGCACATAATTGGTGCTGTGGAATAAATAAATTACTATCGGGCAGGGATGAAAGAAGAGTGGTTGGCGAAGTTTCCAAGCAGGCTCGTCTATACTCTTTGAAAAGACGAAAGCATTATTGAATTAGTAATAATTCGTAGTCGGACAGTACTGTAGGGATGCAACGTTTAGCGATTTTTCGTAAACGTTTAAACGCGTATATTAAACGTTTAAACGGCGTTTAAACGCGCACCCTACGCGAAACTTACCAATATTGCAATAAGTATTGTTTTCAAACTTTAATAATTAGAAAAATCAAACGTCGTTTGAAAGTTGGGTTATAAAATCATAAAATAATATATATTCCGTTGAACGATGGCCGCGGCGATGGCGGCGAAAGTTCTCAAAGAGATGCAAACAATAATTTGAAAAGTACATGACGGTTTTGCAATATTTACGGCCGCGTCGCTTTTTCCATTATACGCGGTGCGCGCCCAGCACTAGTCGCGGCTTTGTTTATCTGAATTTTACTGATACCTAAATTTTATCTGCTTTGCGTTTAAACGTTCTCCTAAACGGATAGTGTCCACACGGGCGGTTAAACGTTTAAACGTTTAAACGTTGCATCCCTACAGTACTGTATTTCATTTATCTTTGTTTTTCTTTCACATGTTAAGATACTCATTATGATAACCATATCCGGTTTTCGCTTGACTTGTATTGTTTTTAAGTATTAGGGTATATATGTTACATTTTAAAAAATAATAAATTTTTTAAATCAATCCTTTTGCTTCATAATTCTTTGCCTACATACCTCCTAGAGTAATTTCAGTATGAGTAAAAAGTGAATTTCAGTATATTTTGCAATTTGAATGTACACTGCAAGTGGGTAGTGGCGCTGCCACCTTTACCTCCTAGGTAAAGGAGGCAGTGGTGGTGGACGGAGAACTGTGAAAAGCTTAAATTGGGTAATTTATGCTTTTAGTAGTTTTCTGCCCACTGTTCATCTGCAGTGTACATTCAAAATGTTAAAATGGGCCTTTTATATAAAAAAGGTAGAACGCCAGGATAAAATCAGGCTTATGCATGTAGATGGCGCTGTCAATAATACTGCAGATATCTGTATTACGCTACTAATAGTTGGTGACTGAAGTTTTAGATGGCGCTTATGCTAACGGACAATTTATAACGTTGAGATTCTCATCTATTTACTTCCTTATCTAGGAGTTCGATTTTTAAAAGAAGCGTCTTTCGTCATGGACTATTAGTACAGATCGCAGCTCCGTCAAAGTCGTCTACAAATGATTTTCGTTTGCACTTTGTGGTTAAAAGCTGAAACCAATTTTAAATGATTTCTGATCATTAAATATATCGAAACCCAGAAGGCGTCAAAAATCATCCTGTACGGAGTGGCTGTAGGGGGTAAAATGTAAAAAACACCCCAAAATTTTTTTCTTACAATCTGAATCTTCACAATGTGTAGTTTGCACTTACCACAGCTCAGGTGTGTAAGACCGAGAAAACTATATATTTTAGCATATATTTTGTACGACCGAAAAGCATGGCATTAAATGGACAACTCCAACCTTTGCCGGGCCCTATTGAAATAGACCTTAATGTTTAGACAGATTAGCGCTCTACACCGTCATATCTGTTTTATTCGCACTCTGATCGAAAATTACGCATTAATAACGTTTTAGGGTGTAATCTCAGCATTCTAAAGCACTGATTATTTTTCATTTTACTTTACTCTATAAATTTATATAGTTTTTTTCGTGAGCGCACGCATAGGGTCGAACAAGGTCGACTATCGCGTGCCTTCACGCTTAGGTCGAAAGTCGCCTATTGCTCTCTCGTGGCAGTGCTCGTATATGTGTAGGATTTTATTGAAACCAATATTACACAAATAAAACTAAATAATAATAATAATAATAATGAGTTTATTTTTGCATTAATATACGTATAAGTAAAAAATATAAAAGATTCATATTAATACCTACCATAATTATTAATATCATAATGCAAAAAAGGAGCTGAAACAATTAAAATTGATACAGTTCAGCCCCTAATCTACTACTAATCCACTACCGCATCTACCACAATATTGATACAAAGAACAAGAGGAAAATACTAAAAGCGAACAATCGCCAACAAAACATACTCAACAAAATACCACAATTAATTACGTACAAATCAGACTCTGCATCACTTCTTTCTTCTTTGTGGAGACACATACGAAACCACAGCTAGTCTAGTCTAGTACAAAATTGACTAAAAATAAACTTGTAAAGTTTTGCATTATTTGTTTAATAATGAAAATAAACATTTAATTGGAAACAATACATTGTGTATTAAATTAAAAGTGTATTTCTGATAACATTAATTTTTTGAAATTTGTACGATGTATTGCTTCCTCGGGCACAGCCTAGGCATACTTAAAATTAGCTTATCGATTGCATCTTGTGGCAAAAGGGCCCACTGCTCTCTCAGTGCATTTTCAAATGCAAAACGGCCTTGAATCTTTGCCATAACTGGAAGAAGTTGTCTCTGCAGCATGTCCTGCACTTGCTCAATGGGGTTGAGGTCAGGAGGCTGAGAATGCCAAGGTAAAAGGGCAATGTTCTCATCTTCAAACAAATTTTGTACCTGATGTGCAATGTCAGGACGAGCATTGTCCTGCATATAAACCAAATCTAGACCAGCAGCATATGGATATGGTTGCACAACAAGTACAAGAACGTGTTCAATACAATGCCGCCAGTTCATGGCTTCATCCAGACAAACGAGGTCCGGTCTATGGTGCAAATCGATTCCAACCCATACCATCGCAGACCCTCCTCGGTAATAATTATTGTGAACTTCCTGCAGGAAGTGCCTAGTCATCTCCAAGGCACCGCTTCTTCGCCACACTCTCGTTCTTTTGCTATCAGGTTGAAATCCGAACTGAGATTCGTCGGTAAACAGAACATTGGACCATTCTGCTTCACCCCATTGAGTATGCTCTTCAGCTCGTTCAAAACGAGCATCGCGATTGCCGTGACGAAGTGCAGGTACTCTAATTGGTCAACGAGAGTGAATACCAGCTTCATGGATACTATTTCTGATGGTTTGGTCAGAAACCGCTACAGCATGTACTTTTTGGAGATCCGCAGAAGGTTCTCGTGTTGTAATAGATACATTACGCCTGGCTTGAAAAATAATTAATCTTTCTTGGGCCGGTGTTGTTTCTCTTCTACGGCCTTCGTGTCTTTCGGCCACATTGCCAGTCTCCTGGTATCGTCCCCACAATCGACAAGCTAATTTTAAGTATGCCTAGGCTGTGCCGGGTAGTCATTAATGCACGAAGAAGCAATACATCGTACAAATTTCAAAAAATTAACGTTATCAGAAGTACACTTTTATTTTAATACACAATGTATTGTTTCCAATTAAAATACAATGAAAATTATTTGCGTCCCTTAGGCCCGGTTTTTCAAAGAATCCAACACCGGATTAAGTCTGACACTGGCTTCGTTGCTATGATACCGGCTTTCTGATTGGTTGTAGCATAGCAACTAAGCCGGTGTCAGACTTAATCCGGTGTTAGATTCTTTGAAGAACCGGGCCTTAGACAATTTTGAGCAGTGTGTCGTCTGCATCGTGTGTTCCGTAGAGTTGATGTAATTATTAACTAGCTGTGGCTTCGTATGTGTCTCCACAAAGAAGAAAGAAGTGATGCAGAGTCTGATTTGTACGTAATTAATTGTGGTATTTTGTTGAGTATGTTTTGTTGGCGATTGTTCGCTTTTAGTATTTTCCTCTTGTTCTTTGTATCAATATTGTGGTAGATGTGGTAGTAGATTAGTAGTAGATTAGGGGCTGAACTGTATCAATTTTAATTGTTTTCAGCTCCTTTTTTGCATTATGATATTAATAATTATGACAGGTATTAATATGAATCTTTTATATTTTTTACTTATACGTATATTAATGCAAAAATAAACTTATTATTATTATTATTATTTAGTTAAGTAGGTACCTATTAATAAACTTGGAGTTTGTGTAATATTAGTTTCAATAAAATCCTATACATATACGAGCACTGCCACGAGAGAGCAATAGGCGACTTTCGACCGTAATGAACCTCGCCTAAGCGTGAACACACGCGATAGTCGACCTTGTTCGACCCTATGCGCGCGCTCACGAAAAAAACTATATAAATTTATAGAATAAAGTAAAATGAAAAATAATCAGTGCTTTAGAATAAAACAGATATGACGGTGTAGAGCGCTAATCTGTCTAAACATTAAGGTCTATTTCAATAGGGCCCGGCAAAGGTTGAGGTTGTCCATTTTATTTAATGTAATGCTTTTCGGTCGTACAAAATATGCTAAAATATATAGTTTTCTCGATCTTACACACCTGAGCTGTGGTAAGTGCAAACTACACATTGTGAAGATTCAGATTGTAAGAAAAAAATGTTGGGGTGTTTTTTACATTTTACCCCCTACAGCCACCCCGTACAGGACGATTTTTGACGCCATCTGGGTTTCGATATATTTAATGATAAGAAATCATTTAAAATTGGTTTCAGCTTTTAACCACAAAGTGCAAACGTCGGCTTATTGCAATCGAATGGAAAAATAATATAGATGACAGAATTCATTATGGGGTGGGAGACGAACGTTCTGCGCATTCTCACCGAGCGACCGACGTTAGATGAGTTCTTTAGGTGCGGATAATAATTAATAAAGTATTAAATTTGTTTATGCAGTAATTCAGCTCAATAATTATTGAGAATTGAACCCATGTTCATATGAACTTTTTTGTTCAAAATGAATGATACTATAACATACTAAAGTATGTACCATTCCTCCTGAAACATTAATAGAGTATTAAATTTGATTACGCAGAAATTCAGCTAGCTGTAACTCAATAATTATTGAGAATTGGACACATGTTCATAAGAACTTTTTTGTTCAAAATGAATGATACTATAACATACTAAAGTATGTATGTCCTGAAACACCCTGTATACAGCAAAATACGATAGCAAGTACCCATTTATCACTTTATACAAGAAAACTAAACTTTTATATTGATACGAACTTTTGCCCCGTCAGCGACGCCCCTGGTGGTGACACATTATTTGTTTACGGCGAGCAGGCTTTGATTTATGACGGCGCGACCTTGTCGCTGTTTATGATTCCCGGAAATAATAGCCTATCTCGAAGATTCTTTTTCTGGAGCAATGTTCGATCGATAATTTTCGAGAATCTTCTAAGACCATTATAAAATGGGAAGCAAGAAGCCGAGTGGACAGTCTGACAGTCTTACAGTTTGAAGTTGGAAGTTTGAAGCGAATGCGATAAGAACCGGGCGATTAAGTTATAGTCGGGCGAGAAATATTGTGTATACCTGACTAGTGTCGGTACTGTACGCGAGTGCGAATTCTTTGGTGGCGTTTTTAAGTGTACCGGGGCGTCTTCGTATGTGATTAACCGTCGGTTGAAGACGAGTGTTTTAGAGAGTTTAAACTGTGGACTTGTGTACTGTGGATTGTTTAGGTTAGGTAATTAATTGTTTAATTGTTCGCTTAATTGTTTAATTTTCACTGCTTGTTGTTACTTACTGCTTGTATATATTTCGCTGCTTATTGTTCAATTTGTTAATTTTAAGTTCTCAAATCACTGTTAATCATTGTAAATATTTGTACATATACATAAAGTCACTGTAAATAAAAAGTGTAAAATCGAAATACGTTACAACTGGTGTCAGAAGTGCGATTTGCGGAGCCAAGAAGAGTGAAGAACGTCGTGGAAGCCGGTGGAAAATTGAAGAATTTTCTAGAAGTTGGCCGAGCTGAGTGAAAATTTCGACGTTTTTGGACTCCATAGTGACTGGTAGTGGTTTGAGACTGGTGTTTGTGTTTTGAGTGTTTATGCCAGTAACAAGAAGAGCCGCCGCGATGGAGCAGCAACTTCAAGCTTTTATGGAGTTAATGAAGACTAATTTGGAAGAAATAAGGAACAGCCAAGAAGCAATGAAGACTGGGCAAGAAGAAATGAAGAACAGTCAAGAAGAAATGAAGAGCAGTCAAGAAGAAATGAAGAACCACCTTGAAGAAACAGTGAAAAGCAGTCAAGAAGAAACGAAGAGAAATCTGGAAGAAGCAATGAAGACAAATCAAGAAGAAATGAAGATTACCCAAGAAGAAATTAAGAACAATCTAGAAGAGGCGATGAAGGCTAACCAAGAAGAGGTGAAGAACCACCTAGAAGAAATGAAGAACAGCCAAGAAGAAATGAAGTCGGCTATAGAAAGAAGTCAAGAGCAAGTAACTGAAAGAATTACTGAAGTAAGATCCGAATTAGAGACCCGAATCACAGAAGAAACACAAGAAATAAGAAAGGTAATGGATGAAGAAATATCGAAGATGAATGAGAGAATGTCACAGCTAGAGAAGAAGAAGACATTGAAGACAGAAGATACTGGATTGGATGAAGAAAGAAGATCTCCAGTTCTTAAAGTGAAGCCGCCTACATTTGATGGGAAGTCCTCGTGGCATACCTACATCAAGCAGTTCGAGGCAGCGGCAGTGGCGAACCAGTGGGCCAGTACCGAGAAGGCGGTGAATTTGGTAGTTGCACTCCGAGGTGACGCCTTGAACATCCTGGATACCGTGACAGCCGAACAACAGGCAGATTATAAGGAGATAGTTAAGCGCCTGGAGATGAGGTATGGCCATCAACACCTCCAGCAAGTCCACCAGGCACAGCTAAAGGGTAGGTCTCAGCGCTCCAATGAGACCCTGCAAGAGTTTGAGGCCGACATCGCTCGTTTGGTCCGGTTGGCATACCCAACAGCCCCGGAGGAGTTCTTGGAAAGCCTGGCTGTGGAAAATTTCATTGAGGGGCTGCGTGACAGTGAAACCAAGATGGCGCTGAAGCTAGCAAGACATAAAGCTTTAGCAGACGCTTTGGCCCACGCCTTGGAGTTTGAGGCAGCAAAGCAAACATCCCGAGGATACTCCAAGGTGCGACAGCTGCATACCAATGAGGAGCCAGACGAAGACCTGGTGAAAAAAAATTTAGAGAAAGTTGTACTGGACAGAAGAACTGAGATCAGTAACAATAATGGGACTCGAAGGGGATGGCAAGAGAGGAAGAATTTCTTACGATGCTGGAATTGCGGTGAGAAAGGCCATCTCCGCAACCGGTGCCAAAATACATCCAGACGGCACGAGGACGAGGCTGGTACCTCCGGGTACCAGGGAAACTAAAGTCGACCAGGTTTGAGGGGCGAAAGCTGGTCCAATCCTACCAAGCCCCAGTACAAGATGTGAATGTGTCACGGTTGGCTCGAGTTGGGGATAGTTTGATGATTGATGGGATTATTGATGGCAGCAAGACCGAAATTACCATCGATACAGGAGCCAGTGACACCATAGTCAGAAAAGATGTTGTGGCTGAGTGGAGAATTAGGCCGACCAATAAGAATATCCGATTGGTTACTGCTACCGGCGAGACAGCACCTATATATGGAGAGGCAGAAATCGACATAGGGATGGAAGATGTCGTCATTCCACAGAGAGTTCTTGTAGCCGACATTGTGGATGAAGTTATACTGGGCCTGGATTGTATGAAGAAGCACGGAATTGTGCTTGATGTTGGCACCGGTGTACTTCGAATTGGAGAAGAAGAACTAGTAATGAGTTCTCCTGGGCAGAAGAACTGTGTGTACCGAGTGAATGTCGAAGAAGATGTCGTGTTGCCTGCCAGATCCGAGAACATCGTACGGGTCCGTGTGGATGGTGCTCCAAGCTGCTTGGTGGGATTGGTCGAGCCAATGTACGAAGAGATGAAGAAAGGTTTACTGATTGGGAAGACATTGGTAAGACCTGGTCAACGTCCAGTATTCGTAAGAATAGCGAACATTGCAGAATTTGACCAGAAGATTTGCAAGGGTACGATAGTTGGTATGTGTGAGCCAGTGTCTAGGGTTGCCATGGTGAAGGATGAGAGGAAGGGAGAAGATCAGAAGAAGATCTCAACGACCAGTTTACCGACTCCCCTGGAAAATATGGTTAAAGAATGTTTTCAACAACTGGATCAGATACAAGGTGAGAAGCTGGCTCAACTCCTGATGAAATACCAAGATGTCTTCTCATTGCAAGATGGTGACCTAGGACGGACGGGAGTAATTCAACACACCATTAACACCGGTGATCATACTCCCATTAAGCAAGCTCCTAGAAGAGTACCCTTGGCAAAACAAACCGAAATGGACAACCTGATAAAAGACATGAGTAAACAAGGGGTAATTGAGCCTTCGCAGAGCCCGTGGACTTCCCCTGTAGTGCTGGTGAGCAAGAAAGATGGCTCCACTCGTTTTTGTGTAGACTACAGGCGGTTGAATGATGTCACCAAGAAAGATAGTTACCCCTTACCCCGGATTGACGACACCCTGGATACAGTGGCGGGTTCCAGATGGTTTTCCACCCTCGACTTGAAGAGTGGTTATTGGCAAGTCGAGTTGCATCCCAAAGATAAGGAGAAAACAGCGTTCTCTGCCGGAACTGGTTTGTGGCAATTTACGGTAATGCCGTTTGGGCTCTGCAATGCACCCGCCACCTTTGAGAGATTGATGGAGACAGTACTGCGAGGACTGCATTGGAAGACTTGCCTGGTATACCTCGACGATATCATCGTGATGGGGAAGACTTTCGATCAGCACTTGAAGAACTTGTGCGATGTCTTCGAGAAATTGAGGCAAGCTAACCTGAAATTAAGTCCGCAGAAGTGCCAGCTGTTTAAGAAACAGGTTAAGTTTTTGGGGCACATAATTTCCACCAAAGGAGTTGCGACAGATCCGGAGAAGACAGACGCAGTGAGGAACTGGCCTGTTCCGAAAGATAAACATCAACTTCGAAGCTTTCTGGGATTATGCACCTACTACCGCCGTTTCGTGAAAGGGTTTGCAGACATTGCGAAGCCCCTGCATCGGTTGACCGAAGATGGTAGGCCATATGAGTGGACGAAGGAGTGCCGAGGAGCATTTGAAGAGTTAAAGAGGGCTCTGTGTTCTGCTCCTGTTTTGACGTATCCGAGGCCTGGAAGCAAGTTTGTTGTGGATACCGATGCAAGCAATGTGGGCATAGGCGGTGTATTATCCCAAGAAGAGAATGGGGAAGAAAAGGTTGTGGCCTATTTCAGTAAGGCCTTGTCGAAACCTGAACGTAATTACTGCGTCACTAGGAGGGAGCTGTTAGCAATTGTGCGGACCATCGAGCACTTCCATAAATATCTGTGCGGGCAAGATTTTCTTATCAGAACTGACCATGCTTCCTTGAAGTGGTTGCTGCAATTTAAGAACCCAGAAGGTCAGTTAGCCCGTTGGATTGAGAGGCTGCAGCAGTACAACTTCGTCATTCAACATCGGATTGGGAGAAAACATGGCAATGCTGATGCACTTTCGAGAAGACCTTGCCCGGAAGATTGCAAGTACTGCGTGAGGCAAGAGTTGAAAGAGCATGTACACCCCATCAAATGCCATCAAACTCGGATCCAAGTAGAAGAAGAGCATCTACAATCCTGGAGAGGCGCCCAGCAGAAAGATAAGACCTTGGAACCTCTGCTAAGATGGAAAGAAGCTGGTAGAAGACCGGAATGGATGGAAGTTTCTGACAAGAGTGTGGCCCTGAAGTCATACTGGGCACAATGGGATTCTCTTGTGATCGAAGACGGTCTTCTGAAGAGAATGTGGGAGAGTCCCGACGGAAGAGAGAGAAAGCCCCAGGTCGTGGTGCCGAAGGACAAGGTTCCGGAAGTCCTAGCAGAGGCTCACAATGGAGTGAGTGGGGGACACTTAGGTGTTAATAAAACCACGATGAAGGTCAGAGAGAGATACTATTGGCTGGGCTACAGGACAGACATAATGAACTGGTGCCGGAGATGTGATGACTGCGCGTCAAGCAAGGGACCCAAAACAAGGAGCCGTGGCAAAATGCGCCAGTATAATGTGGGAGCTCCATTTGAGAGGATTGCAATTGACGTAGCAGGTCCGTTTCCTATATCAATTGATGGAAATAAGTACATCCTGGTTGCAACGGACTACTTCAGTAAATGGCCTGAGGCATATGCGACACCGAATCAGGTAGCCACTACTGTGGCTGAAGTTCTGGTGAACAATTTCTTTAGCCGATTCGGTATACCCATGGAGCTCCATTCTGATCAGGGCCGGAACTTTGAGTCTACGGTGTTCCAAAATGTTTGTAAGTTGCTGGGAATACGGAAGACCAGGACAACTCCATTACATCCCCAGTCAGATGGTATGGTTGAGAGGTTCAACAGGACCATAGAAAACCATCTGAGGATAATGGTAGATGGACACCAGACAGACTGGGACCGACATATTCCGCTGTTCCTGATGGCTTATCGATCGGCTGTGCACGAGTCAACCGGAAGAACACCTGCCAGTGTGCTATTCGGAAGGGAATTGAGGCTGCCAATGGATGTGATGTTTGGGCATCCTGAAGATAGACCAGTGCCTGTAGATGAGTATTCCCGGGAATTGGCAGAACGACTCGATGCAATTCATGAGGTTGTTCGGGATCGCATGCGTCTAGAGAGTGACCGAATGAAGACGCGGTATGATGCCCGAGCGAATTCTGTTGGTTTCCAAGCTGGCGATCTGGTGTGGCTTTATAATCCAGCCCGGGAGAAAGGACGATCGCCGAAATTACAGAAGAACTGGGAAGGGCCATACCGAGTAGTGACCAGGATCAACGACGTTGTTTACCGGATTCAGCGTTCTCCACGATCGAAGATGAAGGTAGTCCATCTGGACCGGCTTGCTCCGTACCATGGGAAAGAAGGAGATAATTTCTGATCGGGGCGATCAGTCTTTTAAGGAGGGGGCAGTGATACGAACTTTTGCCCCGTCAGCGACGCCCCTGGTGGTGACACATTATTTGTTTACGGCGAGCAGGCTTTGATTTATGACGGCGCGACCTTGTCGCTGTTTATGATTCCCGGAAATAATAGCCTATCTCGAAGATTCTTTTTCTGGAGCAATGTTCGATCGATAATTTTCGAGAATCTTCTAAGACCATTATAAAATGGGAAGCAAGAAGCCGAGTGGACAGTCTGACAGTCTTACAGTCTTACAGTTTGAAGTTGGAAGTTTGAAGCGAATGCGATAAGAACCGGGCGATTAAGTTATAGTCGGGCGAGAAATATTGTGTATACGTGACTAGTGTCGATACAGTACGTGAGTGTGCGAATTCTTTGGTGGCGTTTTTAAGTGTACCGGGGCGTCTTCGTATGTGATTAACCGTCGGTTGAAGACGAGTGTTTTAGAGAGTTTAAACTGTGGACTTGTGTACTGTGGATTGTTTAGGTTAGGTAATTAATTGTTTAATTGTTCGCTTAATTGTTTAATTTTCACTGCTTGTTGTTACTTACTGCTTGTATATATTTCGCTGCTTATTGTTCAATTTGTTAATTTTAAGTTCTCAAATCACTGTTAATCATTATAAATATTTGTACATATACATAAAGTCACTGTAAATAAAAAGTGTAAAATCGAAATACGTTACAATATTCTACAAACGCCTCAACCTTCATCCAGTTCATTCTCACTGAGGTGTAATGAGAACACTGCAGAATAATTCGCATCTCTCTGTTTTGTAGTCTTTGTAAACGATCCATATCACCTTTATTAATCATGTACAGAACAGTACTACAATAGTGAAAATAAGGCAATATCATTGTATTAAACACTGTCACTCTAGCAAACCTTGACAGGCAACTTGAGAGCCTCGATAACTCTCCTAGTCTTCTTGAAATATTTTTGCAAACATAGCTCGCGTGACCAGAAAATCTAACAGCACACCAAGATATTTCGTGCTATCAATGAAAGTCACTTGTACGTCATATAAAATCACATTTAATTTTAAGTTTTAACTCGGAGACCGCACCATATTGCTAGGTGAGGCGAAACACATTTAGTTGAGAATTATATATCTGATGATTCTGTTTTTCCTCCAAAAATATGGGCTTCTTGTGGCAGTGATAAAGAACTTACAACAAATGCCTGTGAAACATTCCACAATAATTTTAACTCGTTTTTATGTGGCGCATCCAGATATTTTAAAATTTATTAACCCTTTTGCGACAGCGTCTGTAATCGTCAGTCATGCGCGCTAATCCGCAATGGGAAAAATACTAATTTTAAGGTATTTGTTAATTATAAACGTTGAAAACCTTGTAATAAAAATAGCGAAATAACTATAATTCAAAAATAATACGAATTTTATCTAGTTTATCACACTACATGCTACATACTAATACGTCAGTGGGCGAACGGTCATGCCACACTGTGTATGTGACTTACCAGTAGGGCATCCAAGTCCCGGGACCAAGGGGCCAATCGGGACTTCGGGACCTGTTGCATTTAACTTACAGTTTTTATGATATCTTATTTAAATTTGCCGCTTGGCGTGCTTTCCGTTGTCTTTACCGCTTGGGAATTGCGAATAATGTAAGTTAGTTAGCATTTTTGTCATGAGGGCGCCAGTTACTGGATGCGCATTGGCTTCTCTTGAGTTTAGTGGTTAGAGGACGTCGGCTCGCTCTCTTGCAGCCCGGTCGTCGAAGTGAACGGTTGTCTGGAGGTTAGAATTTCCTGTCTGGAAGTACAGAAGCTACACCTAAAATAAGCTTCTGGTGCTTCTGGAATTACCTTTATCTACCTATCTACTACCTTTGTTGGCTGAAGAAATTTATCTAATGGGTAATGTCTCTGGATTATTCACTGTGACACGATGGCAATGCCATTTTCTTACCTCTAAGTACGCAAGATTATGGACAACGAGTGTACCCAGCTACAATAATTACCAGGTTTGGTGCATGTTATTTCTAAATCTCAGCAGCTTCCTACAAGTGGCTTTATATCTACACATATTCCGCGCGTGTTTTCGCGAAATTAGCCCAGTACATCGGATAGTGTTGTCTTGTCTTGCCTTTGTTAGTTACCTGCGTGATCTATCTTTATCGCGTGTGTTGTTACCTAACTGATGTCACTGCCTAATCTCCGGGACAAAATCTACCTAAATACCTAGTGATTTCCGTATCTTTTCTAAAGTAAAGTAAAAGTCAAGATGGCGGATTTCTGACCGCATTCTCTTCGCCACAGCCATTTCTGCGCGATCACAGCTCGCGTCCATTGAGAAGAAGCTCGCGCATCGTAGTTCGAACTATCTTTTACTCAATTCTAACTCGCTTGAATTCGGTACGCGTATGTACTTCTGTCAATCGGTTACCAGGACTCCTGTAAATATCTCGTTACTAATGTTTAACAGCTTTCTTGTATTACTGGCCAGTTAGGATCAGGTAATCTTAAGCTATCTTTAAGTTAATCATTTCAGTGATCTCTAATGTTATCTATGTTAGCGCTAAGAGTGCTAAAAGTTATTTAAGTACTGCTTTTTCATACCAATCAGCTGTTCTTTGTTTTGATAGCTATCAAATAAATGAATACCATTTGTTTTCATTTTCACGAGAATGTATATTGTGTTCATATTTTTGCATTAAATATTATTGTTCACAATTGCCTTCTTTTTATTGCGTCTTGTCGATTTTAGCAACAAATTAAAATTGTACTGGCATCCCTGACATACCTTTGAACAAACAAAAAGACGTGTGTCGTAGTATTCTACATAATTTTATAATTTGAGAAGTTATTTAGATACTGCCTAGTTCAGCTTAATTTAAATTTAATAAATTCTCTAAGCCTGAGGTCACACAATTGGCAATCCCTGATGTGGGGAATTGAAAGAATTGAAATTAAAGGATTTGATAAATCTAGAATCTAAAGCGCCTTTGGATTAGAAATTTTCTAAACGTACTTTATCTTTACTTGACTTTGAGTACTTATCTATGTTTATCGTTTATGTATTTATATGTACTGTTTATGTATGTGTATCTATGTACTTGTATCTATGTACCTATGTTAAACGATATCGCGTACCTGGTTCGTGGGAGGTTAACCTCGATGGTAGCCCAAGCCCAGGTCTAATAATCAGAACCTACCTACTTTGTTTAACTAAAAATTATCTACCTAACCTACCTAACTAAAACTAAGGTTGGATGTAGCAGCTCCATAGCTGGCATCTGTATACCTGCGCGTTGCGTAAAGTTATCTACCAAAAGTACCTAGTCGCGATTTTCATATACCGGGTGTATCTCCGTATCTGACCCCAGTTACCTTCGTGTCATTTTCGTGTTTATCGTTGTCTCTTTCGAAGTTAACCATGGAGTTTATCTATTTTCTTTTATCTGAAGAGATTAAATACGAAATTTCTTTACGAGGTCATGTCCCTGCTGATACCCAAGATCAGAGACGTAGGCACCTTCGTGCTCTCTTACACAATGAACAGGATATCTCCCTTTCTAGAAACAAGTCTCCCTATGATTTTGATCAGGATGTTTCCCAAATAGAGGTGGTCATATCTGATTTATCTCACATTATCTCTGAGTTTAAAGATTGCTTGAATTCCCGTGTTGGTAAAAGAATCTCTGCTCGTTTATCTCATTTGTTGGCTAGAATCGAAAGGCTAGAAACGTCTTCTGATAGTCAGGAAGCAGTTATCTCTACCCTTAAAAATCAAACTCTAGATCTACAGGGTGATTTTCTTTTAAAGTCAGATGAGGCGGAAGATGAAGTTTCTCTTTCTCAGTCTATCTCCCCATTACCTGCGGTTAATACCTCAAACCCATTTTTACCTATTGCTAGTGTCACGAATCCCTTCGTATCTGTGGACTCCCCAATGTCCGTCCCTAACACCCGCACTTGTCATGTACCTGTCTATAAGTGGAATTTGAAGTTCTCAGGAGTATCTAGTAAATTATCGTTGTCTTCTTTCCTAGAGAGAGTAGATGAACTGTCAGAATCTCGTGGTGTGAGTTCCGCTGAACTATTTTCCTCCGCCATTGATCTTTTTGAAGGACAAGCCCTGACCTGGTTTCGAAGTGTTAAACACACTGTCTCTTGTTGGTCTGAGTTAGAACAATTGTTGAAAGATACATTTTTACCTACTGACTTCGATGACTGTCTTTTATCTGAAATAAAACTACGTACCCAGGGTGCACAGGAAAATGTGCTAATGTATATTGCTACTATGTTAGGGCTTTTTAGAAAGTTGTCCACTTCACTCCCAGAGGGACAGCAACTGAAAATAATCAGAAAAAAATTTATTGCCTTACTTTCATAGTCACCTCGCTTTGCAGACTATACCGTCTGTTGCCAGGTTAACGCAGCTTTGTAAATAGCTGGAAGAATCCCGTTCCCAAAAGGATGAATACAAGCCACCCCCTCGAAAAATAGGTGCTCTATTGGAACCAGATTTAGCTTACAAACCAGTTACGATTGTTGAAGAATTATCTCACGTACAAATATCTCCTGTCGTATCTACTGATAGCTTATCTCCCAGCAAAGTTTCTATAGTATGTTGGAACTGCTCTAATCAGGGGCATACATATCAAACATGTGACAAGTCCCGTTCACGTTTTTGTTATGGCTGTGGTCAGAAAGATGTGTATAAGTCGAAGTGTCCTAACTGCAGTCCTACGACTCCAGCAAACCCGAAACCTACCGCTACCTTATCTAACCCAAAAAACGAGTAAACGGGGAGGCCTCCGGACGCTCCTTCCCTAAACCCAAAAAGTCGTCCATACCTAAAACGAATATGTCTAAAGAAGAATCCCAACGTGATTGGAAGAATTAGTTAGAAACAGTTAAAAATTTTATGTCGACGCCAAAACCAAAAGTGTCCTCCATGTTCGTGAAAGTTCCTGGTGATAACAGACCGCATGTTGACATATCTATAGGTGGTCACACATTTACCGCACTGGTTGATACAGGTGCAAATATCTCTGTTCTCGGTTCCGCTACGTTTACGGTGCTTGAAGACTTACAGATCACCATGCCTAACCCCCAAAACCTTACCTACGTTACTACTGCAGATGGCAAGCCACATGCTGTCACAAATATCTTGCCTATTCCTACTACGATAAACGGCATCACTAAGGAGGTGCGTTTTCATGTTATACCTTCAATCACGGACAGACTGTATCTAGGAAGTGATGCGTGCCATCTATTCCAATTAAAAGTGGATTACAAACACTTATCTGTAAACTCCCTTAGTAAGAACTCTGTGTTTGCATTACATAAAATCGAAGACCGTTCCTCCATTCCGTCTCAAGACCTCGAAAAGTTGAACCAAGTGGTCGCTCAATTTGATGATCTTGTATCTAGTGAACTAGGTGAAACTCCCTTATTATCTCATTTTATCGATACCGGTGATGCCAGGCCGATAAAACAGCGTCAGTATCCGCTGTCTCCCGCGCTTCAACAGCATCTCAATAAAGAGATCGATGATCTTTTGAAACTAGGCGTAATAGAACCCTCTAGTTCCCCATGGTCGTCTCCCGTTCTCCTTGTTAAGAAGAAGGATAACTCGTACCGCATGTGCTTTGATGGACGAAAATTAAATGCCGTTACCGTAAAAGATTCCTGATTAAATAAAAAATTACTTCGCGTACTACCAATAAGTATAACAAAATTATTTTATTTAACCGGTTTCAAGATCTACAAACGATCCCATCATCAGAAATGTTTAAGAAAAATTGTAAACAAATTATTATGACAGTTGACAAGGAAACTAAAATTGACAAATTATAATGATATCCATGAAATAAGATAACTAGATAACTGAATTTCAGTATTTACCTACGGGGTATAAGAAAAACACAAAGGAAAATCGAATACCTCGTAGCTTGAAGGGAAAAAACAATGAATTTAAAGAAAACCATATAGGAAGAAAACAATAAATTCAATTGAAAAAACCTTCAAGTGAAATATCAGAACAGAAAAAACTAAATAAATAAAATATCCATGGAATCTTGACAACTGCCAACTGCTAATCTTGTAATAAATTGTGGTCAAGTCTATGTGTTCTGTCTTGACAACTGCCAACTGCTAGTACATATTGTAATAAACTAAAAAAGAGAGAAATAAGTCAATAATAGCAAGATAGCAATAATAGCAAGATGTAGAGACTGTGGTTAAATAATTAATTCAAGAATCAATCATAATAACAATAATATTGATGATGATAATATCAATAACAAAACAAAAAGAAAAAAAAATCCCATATTGCCAAATAACCTCGAAAGTCCATGGTTTATATGGGGGGGGGGGTAAATAAACTAATTGATTCTTGAATTAATTTACAAAAGTTTAAATAAACTAGATTGTATTAAATCGACTTGATCATTAAGTAAGTTACAATTTTTATCATTTTTATGTTTATAAATTTCTATAGACTCTAATATATCCAATTGATAACTCTTTACAAAATTAAACAATAATTTAGTATTCTCCGGAGGAGGGAATTGATGATTGTTATCAAAGAAATGATTAGCAAAACTTGAATGATCATTCTTCAAACGAAATGATCTTAAATGTTCGTTATACCTAATACGTATAGATCTGCCAGTCTGTCCGATATATACAGTTTTTGATAATAATGAAACAGAATTACTATCAAAAGGTCCAAAATTTGCCCCCAATATAAACAATATAAATAGAACCGAAATTTTAATTTCAGAAATTGAAGTAATTTTAAAAAAGGATGATGATTCTCAGAATATTAGAAATAAAATTCATAATTCCTTTCAGTACAAAAACTCCATCATTAATAAAATTAATAAAATCGATAAAATTACAATTAATTCTATTAAAGAAAAAATTAATAAAGATAATTTGATAGTTTCGAAAGCCGACAAATCCAATGCTATAGTAATTTTACCTAAAGATGAATATATAACAAAGATGCAAAATTTTATTACAAATGAAAAATTAACTGAACTGAAAAAAGATCCAACAAAACATTTTCAAACAAAATTAAAAGATTGGTTAAAAAATTGCAACAGTATTTTCAATAACAATTTTGAAAAATTAAGATTAATTAATATGAATGCATGTGCCCCTAAATTATATGGACTTATCAAGAACCATAAAATTAATACACCTATAAGACCAGTAGTATCATATATTAATGCTCCCACGAGAAATTTAGCTAAAAACATTAATAATATATTCAAAAATACATCATCATAAGGTTCTCAGTCCGAAGACTGGTTGGACGCGTACCTCCATTCTTTTCTATCCTGAGCTAACCTACGCATTTCCCTAAAAGTAGAACATCCTACATCCCTAACTATTTGAGAGCAGTAGTCTAATCTAGGCCTACCCCTACCTCTTTTTATTCCTATCTCTGACTCTAGTATGTCACGAACTATTCCTTCGTGTCTTAGAAGGTGTCCTACCATCCTATCTCTCCTACTCTTTATTGTTTTCCATACCTTTCGCTTTTCCCCAACTCTTTCTAATACTTCCCTATTGCTAACCTTATCTATCCACGGTATCTTCATCATGCGTCTGTAGCACCACATTTCAAACGCTTCTACTCTTTTTCTATACGCTTCTCCTATTGTCCAAGTTTCGCACCCGTATAATGCCGTACTCCATACATACGACGTTAAGAGTCTCTTCCTAGTCTCTATATTAACCGTTCTCGAGCATAACAGTTGTTTCTTTTTGTTAAACGCAACTCGGCCCTGCGCCATTCTTTGTTTTATATCTTTAGTGCTCCTACCGTCTTGAGTTATTTTACTTCCTAAGTAGCAGAAATCCGCGACCTCCTCTATCTTCTCATTTCCAATTTGTATTTCCATTTTAGTTCTATTTTCACATCCCCTACATACCAAAATTTTAGTTTTCTTTTTATTGATTTTCATGCCGAAGCCCTGTGTCAAAACTGCTTCCATTTCATTCAAAGCCGCTCCTAATTCTTCTTTGCTAGATGCTAACACTGCTATTCAAAAATACAACAAATTTTAAATCCAAATTTAGTTTAAAAAATTCTTTAGAATTAATTAACAATATCAAATATAAAAATATTCCAACAGGGTCCCTTTTGGTTTCTTTTGATGTTACAAATATGTTCCCTAATATTCCTCCTAATGAATGCTTAAAATCAATTGAAAATATTTTAGATAAAACTCATACTAATATTGTTATAAAAAATGATATTATTACTGCTTTCCAACTTTGTATTGAGCAAAATTATCTCCAGTTCAATAATAAATATTATACTCAAGATTTAGGTCTTGCTATGGGTTCACCAATTAGTCCTTTATTAGCAGATATTTTCATGTCAGATATTGAAGAAAAAATTATGAACTCAGAATTAGGGAAACAACATATTCTATTTTGGTATAGATATGTAGATGATATTATTGCTTGTTTTAAAGGAACAACAAGACAATTGGACAATTTTCAAAATTTCTTGAACAGTATTCATCCAAAAATTAAATTTACGAAAGAAATAGAAACTGAACACAAAATTAATTTCTTAGAATTAACTTTAATAAATGAGAACAATAAAATAAATTTCGATATTTTTAGGAAACCAACATATACAGATATTACTCTTTCAGCAAATTCATTTCATCCCTTTTGTCAAAAAATTTCTGCTTATAATTCTATGATACACAGGGCCTTTACAGTACCGCTATCTTTAGATAAATTGAATAAAGAACTAAACATAATTAGAACAATAGCAATAAATAACGGATTTAAGATTGAAATCATCAATAGAATCATTAACAATAAAAAATTTAAAATTGCTTGTAACAATATATATCCTAAATTATCTAATGATAAACTTACCAAATTTTGCAGGATTACCTATTTTGGAAATATTTCTGAAAAGATTGCCAGTATTTTAAGAAAAAACAACATACAAGTCACATTTAAACCATCAAATATATTATCACATATTTTATTTAACAGTAAAGACAGAACACATAAACTTGACCACACAGGTGTTTATCAACTAAATTGCTTAGACTGTAACAGCATATATATCGGACAGACTGGCAGATCTATACGTATTAGGTATAACGAACATTTAAGATCATTTCGTTTGAAGAATGATCATTCAAGTTTTGCTAATCATTTCTTTGATAACAATCATCAATTCCCTCCTCCGGAGAATACTAAATTATTGTTTAATTTTGTAAAGAGTTATCAATTGGATATATTAGAGTCTATAGAAATTTATAAACATAAAAATGATAAAAATTGTAACTTACTTATTGATCAAGTCGATTTAATACAATCTAGTTTATTTAAACTTTTGTAAATTAATTCAAGAATCAATTAGTTTATTTACCCCCCCCCCCATATAAACCATGGACTTTCGAGGTTATTTGGCAATATGGGATTTTTTTCTTTTTGTTTTGTTATTGATATTATCATCATCAATATTATTGTTATTATGATTGATTCTTGAATTAATTATTTAACCACAGTCTCTACATCTTGCTATTATTGCTATCTTGCTATTATTGACTTATTTCTCTCTTTTTTAGTTTATTACAATATGTACTAGCAGTTGGCAGTTGTCAAGACAGAACACATAGACTTGACCACAATTTATTACAAGATTAGCAGTTGGCAGTTGTCAAGATTCCATGGATATTTTATTTATTTAGTTTTTTCTGTTCTGATATTTCACTTGAAGGTTTTTTCAATTGAATTTATTGTTTTCTTCCTATATGGTTTTCTTTAAATTCATTGTTTTTTCCCTTCAAGCTACGAGGTATTCGATTTTCCTTTGTGTTTTTCTTATACCCCGTAGGTAAATACTGAAATTCAGTTATCTAGTTATCTTATTTCATGGATATCATTATAATTTGTCAATTTTAGTTTCCTTGTCAACTGTCATAATAATTTGTTTACAATTTTTCTTAAACATTTCTGATGATGGGATCGTTTGTAGATCTTGAAACCGGTTAAATAAAATAATTTTGTTATACTTATTGGTAGTACGCGAAGTAATTTTTTATTTAATCATGGATTTCTACCAAATAGTGAAAAGTGAAAATATTAACTACATAAAAGATTCCTACCCGCTTCCTAGGATCGACACTATCACTATCTTGAGCAAGCTGAGAGATGCTCGTTACCTATCGTCGATCGATCTTCAGAAAGCATTTTGGCAAGTACCTCTTGAAAAGGACTCTCGACCCAAAACTGCTTTTACCGTTCATGGCCGTGGATTATTTCAATTCCGGAGAATGCCGTTCGGGTTGTGCAACAGTGGACAGACAATGCAGAGACTCATTGATGTTGTTCTCGGTCCCTCTCTCGATCCCTATGTCTTCTCTTATCTTGATGACGTAATTATCATTACCCCTACCTTCGAGAAGCACCTAGAAGTCCTCGCTGAAGTATCTCGTCGCCTGAAGAGGGCGAACCTAACTATAAATAGAGACAAATGTTCCTTCTGCCGTGAATCCCTATCTTTCCTAGGATTTCGCATCGATAAGGATGGTCTCAGAGCAGACCCTGCAAAAGTCGAATGTATCTTGAATACCCCCACTCCTCGAACTACTACAGAAATAAGGCATGTGATAGGAGTTCTTCAGTATTACCGAAGATTTGTGAAGGATTTCTTAGCCATAAGCGCCCCCATAACGGCCCTTTTGCAAGGACAAAAGAAAGGTCAACCAATCCAATGGACTTCTGAGGCAGATCAAGCCCTCTCCCTACTCAAAGAAAGACTCACTACCGCTCCGGTGCTTGCAAGCCCAAATTTCTCGAAGCCTTTCTACATACAGACTGACGCATCCAATGATGGCGTTGGCACAGTCCTCTTTCAAGAAGAGGATGGTTTCGAACATCCCGTCGCGTACGCGAGCAGGACATTAACTAAATCGGAACGCAAATTTACCGTAAATGAAGAAGAATGTCTTGGCGTGCTATTTGGAGTAGAACATTTCCGTAGCTACGTCGAAGGTAACACATTTACCGTACTTACCGACCATGCCTCTCTCTTATGGCTCAGCAAGCTTAAGGAACCTTTCGGTCGCTTGGCCAGATGGTGTGTCCGGCTCAGTCAGTTCGACTTTTCTATACAATATCGTAAGGGCTCAAGTAACGTCCCTGCCGATTTTCTCTCCCGTACTGTGAGCGTCTTAAATGCCGCTGACCTAATACCTGACGAATGGTACCTAGGTATGATTAAGAAAGTAACTAAAGACCCAGATAATTACCCTGATTATGATGTAAAGGAGGGTATTCTCTACAAACATGTTAGACCCAAGATTGACTTGCAGTCTAATTTATCTGCTTGGAAGTTAGTTGTTCCTACCCCTAACCAAAAGAGGATTTTACAGGAGCACCACGATGAACCAACTGCTGGCCGCTTAGCCGTCTCTAAAACCCTATCTAGAATCGCGGAATATTATTACTGGCCGAAGATGAGGCAGTCTGTAATTAGATATATCCGAAATTGTCTTGTCTGTGGTTCACACAAAGTTCCAAACCAAGCTAGAGCTGGATTTATGGGCAGCTACAAAAATATTAACTTTCCGTTTCAACTGATTTCCCTTGATCTCTTAGGACCGTTCCCTAGGTCTAAGAAAGGAAATACGTTTCTTTTGATTGTGACTGACTGGTTCACGAAATTTATACTAGTTCAACCTTTGAAGAAAGCCACGGCGGCTTCCATAATTAAATTCCTAGAACAGAATGTGTTCCTTATCTTCGGTGTTCCTCAGATCATTCTGTGTGACTACGGAACCCAATTTACCTCGCATGAATTTAAGAAGTTAGCCAAAGACTATGGTGTACAAAAGATTTGGTTTAATGCCAAGTATCACCCTCAGATTAATCATACGGAAAGAGTGAACCGTGTGGCATTAACTGCCTTAGCTTCCTGTGTAAAAGATAACCATACTTTGTGGGACGCAGAAATATTCAAAGTGGCTCAGGCCATACGCCTCGCGAAACATGAAGTTACCAAACATTCACCTTCGTTCCTAACTTTCGGACGTCATGTGCCTGTGGATGGCTCTTTCTATGGAAAACTGGAAGACCGTGTCTCTGATCCAGTGACTATCGCCGACCAGCTACAGTGGCAGTCGGATATCGAAAAACTTCCTTCTCTATATGCTGATGTAAGCAAACGCCTAGAGAAAGCGTATAACGTTAGTAAAGGACGTTATGATCTCAGAAAAAGAGAAAGTCCCTACAAATTAGGAGATCTAGTTTGGAAAAGAAATGTCGTGTTATCTGATGCTAGTAAGAAGTATTCAGCTAAGCTGGCTCCAAAGTTCGTTCTCTGCCGGATCACAAGAGTGATTAATAATTTGGTATACGAACTCGAAGACGCCACTACTCGGAAAGATTACGGTCGTTGGCATGCGAAGGATTTGAAAAGCTATACAGGTGACGGTCTCTTTCCTGAGCAGGATGCAGCTGCCTGTTCCCTAAGTGAAAATATCTTATCGGAATCCCTAATCATATCTAACTCCCTAACGTATCTTACCCCCAGTGAGTCCTCAAGTCTCGCTGTTCCTCTTGCCGCTCCCCTTGAATGTTAGTGTTAGGTCACTTACAGTTTTTATGATTTCTTATTTAAATTTGCCGCTTGGCGCGTTTTTCCCTTAAGTTTTTATCTCATAAGCTACGAATAATGTAAGTGAGTTAGCATTTTTGTCGTGAGGGCGCCAGCTACTGGATGCGCCTTGGCCTCTCTTGAGTTTACTGGTTAGAGGACGTCGGCTCGCTCTCTTGCAGCCGGGTCGTCGAAGTGAACGGTTGTCTGGAGGTTAGAATTTCCTGTCTGGGAGTACAGAGGCTATACCTAAAATAAGCTTCTGGTGCTTCTGGAATTACCTTTACCTATCTACTACCTTTGTTGGCTGAAGAAATTTATCTAATGGGTGATGTCTCTGGATTATTCATTGTGACACGATGGTAACGCCATTTTCTTACCTCTAAGTATGCAAGATTATGGGACAACGAGTGTATAGCTACACATTATAAGGTTTGGTGCATGTTATTTCTAAATCTCAGCAGCTTCCTACAAGTGGCTTCTTATCTACACATATTCCGAGCGTTCTTTCGCGGAATTAACCCAGTACATCAGGATAGTGTTGTCTTGTCTTGCGTTGTTAGTTACCTTATCTGTTACCTGCGCGATCCTGTCTGTTTCGCGTGTGTTGTTACCTAACTGTTGTCACTGCCTAATCTCCGGGATAAAATCTACCTAATTATCTAGTGTTTTCCGTATCTTTTCTAAAGTAAAGTAAAAGTCAAGATGGCGGATTTCTGACCGCATTCACTACGCGGCAGCCGTTTCCTCGCGTTCCCAGCTCGCGCCCATTGTTGTGCCACTCACGGGGCGAGAAGAAAGAAGATGCTCGCGCATCGTAGTTCCAACTAACTATCTAACGTACTCTATTCTAACCCGCTTGTATACGGTTCGCGAATGTACTTTCTGACATTTGTTCTGTCAACCGGTTACCGGGACTCCTGTAAATATCTTGTTACTAATTTTTAACAGTTTTCTTGTATTGCTGGCCAGTTAGGATCAGGTAATCTTAAGCTATAGTTAAGTTAATCATTTCAGTGATCTCTACTGTTATTTATGTTAGCGCTAAAAGTGCTGAAAGTTGTTTACTGCTTTTCCATTACCAATCAGCTGTTATTTGTTTTGACAGCTACCAAATAAACGAATACCATTTGTTTTCATTTTCACGAGAATGTATATTGTGTTCATATTTTTGCATTAAATATTATTGTTCACAATTGCCTTCTTTTTATTGCGTTGTGTCGGTTTTAGCAACAAATCAAAATTGTACTGGCATCCCTGACATACCTTTGAACAAACAAACTTAAAACAAAAAGACGTGTGTCGTAGTATTCTACATAATTTTAGAATTTGAGAAGTTATTTAGATACTGCCTAGTTCAGCTTAATTTAAATTTAATAAATTCTCTAAGCCTGAGGTCACAATATCTTAACATCCCCTGCTGGAAACCCCATAATGTGGTATATCGTTTGCCATGAAATTTTCTGGGGAACGTGAATATGTAAACAAAATTGGGGGTTTCCATTTAAAAAAATATAACTTTGGTCTGTTACGTAAAGTGTGAAGACCCTGTATACACCAAAATAAGTTTACAATATGCGGCATAGGGTTTTCTAAGCACTTGCAAAATTTCATTCTGATGCCTTGAATGGTTCAAGAGATATAGACCGTCCCCGCACTAATGGGCCAGCCTGTATATGCTGCCGCGCTCTGGACAGATATTGGCAACAATCCTAATTTGTCTCCACGTACGTACGTGCTTTTAAGCAGGTCTTTGTTCAAATATTGCATGTTTTGAATGTGTATGGAAAACCGCAGACCAACTGGTTTCGTCCTTCTGGGACTCATCAGTACGGTGCTTTCCCCTACACACTCAAACCATGCAATTTAACTTGCTACATATGCTGCCGCGCTCTGGATATTGCTTATATCTGTCCAGAGCGCGGCAGCATATTATATAGCAAGTTAAATTGCATGGTTTGAGTATGTAGGGGAAAGCACCGTACTGATGAGTCCCAGAAGGACGAAACCAGTTGGTCTGCGGTTTTCCATACACATTCAAAACATGCAATATTTGAACAAATACCTGCTTAAAAGCACGTACGTACATGGAGACAAATTAGGATTGTTTCAAAGCCACCTTAGGTGGGGTAGCAGTCTGAAACGTCTCGTAGTACAAAAAATCTGGATTTAGTTCCATAATTCAATGCCTGGCGGGGTATTTGCCCGAGGAGTAGTTGTTCGAACGGTCCAGTACCACTAATAAATATACAGGTTGTATCCGATTAAGTGCGAAAAAATTTAAGAGGCGATTCCTTGTTGAAAATTAAAAGGGGGTTTTTGATATAAACAAATCCTCATATGTACCTCCCTTAGGGTTACGCTCCTCCAAAGTGGGAGGTGGCAATTAGGTTTTTATTTATTTTCTCAAAATCTGAAAAAGTTAAAGGAAATTAAATTTGGTGGAAGGTTTCTAATGTTAAAAAGTCTACTTTCGAATATTTTCTTGACCTATCCATATTGTTATAAATGGATGAAACTCGCAACCCCTCTTAATTTTTTCCTTTCTAACTTTTTACATTTTTAACGTGTAAGAATTTGATTGTTTAAAAATATGCCTTAGAAAACTTCATTCATTTAAAAATTTTCGTATCTCTTTTGCTGTTTTTGTAAAATCAGTAGTTTCGGAAAAAAATAATTAACTTCATCATGCACCAAAATAATTAAATTCCAAGTAAAAGTCGTAGGTGGCTGCTAAGTTGCTTAAAAGAGGGGTTGCGAGTTTCATCGACTTATGACATTATGAATCGATCAAGAAAATATTCGAAAGTATCCTTTTTAACATTAGAAACCTTCCACCAAATTTCATTTCCTTAACTAGTTCAGATTTTGACAAAAATAATAAAAACCCTATTTACACCTCCCACTTTGGAGGAGCGTAACTCCTAAGGGAGAGACATATGAGGATTTGTTTATATCAAACACCCCCTTTAATTTTCAACAAGGAATCGCCTCTTAAACTTTTTAGCACTTATTTGGATACACCCTGTATTATAGTCCAAACACAAAGGAGTACCATTATTTTAATTGGTGGTGTTACTTTCCTCCTGCAAACATTGGCTTTCGCCATCTCCTTCTTTGTTTTAACTCGACAAAGCATGCCTGTTTATAATTTTATCTTGTGTTCTAAGTAGTCCTTTAGGTTTAAAATTGGGCTATTCTACTTCAAGCCAAATTCTTATTGCCATTTTATTTGCCCTACTAGCCTGAATTTCCTGTAAGAAATATATTCCAGTAAAAAAGACCTTATAGTTATTAGAGAGCAAATATTTTAGGTAAATGAATGTCTAAAATATTCCCTATTACCTAAATAAAGTCCCTGAAAGAGAGCAGCAGCTCTTTCAGTAATCAAAGTGACAGAGACTTTGGGGGTTGGTATGACACTCTGATACTTACTCTGTGATGTGGACGGCAACGGGAAACTACCACATAAGTTTATCCCTAGAACAGGGTAGCGAAAATTCTATGATGATGGCACCTTCTGGAGTAAAATATTCCGGAGGTAAAATAGTCCCACATTCGGATCTCCGGGCGGGGTTTGCTTCGGGGGGAATCATCAGCAATAACAAGTGTAATATTTCATGGGTCGGAGCGTGGAATGTTAGGAGCATGAAAAGAGTAGGAAAGTATGAAAATAGAGATAGATAGTTTAGCATTAGCCATAGTAGGTATCAGTGAGGTGCGATGGCCAGAAGCTGGAGACTTTTGGAGCGGAGATTTTAGAGTAATACACACAGGGATGATAAGTGTACATTCGGGAGTAGGAATTGTTACGAAAAAAATAGCGGAGCGTAGAAAATTGACAGGGTAGTTATGGTTAGGTTAAATTCGAAACCTGTAAAGACGGTAATAATACAGGTATATGTGCCCACATCTAATTATAGTGATGAGGCTGTAGAGGCAGTTTGTAGCGATATCGAATACGTGCTAGAGACTGTGAAGGGGCATTAAAATTTAGTAATTGTAGTAGACTTAAATGCAGTTGTAGGTGCAGGGAGAGAAGATATAATAATCGGCCCCTTTGGATTAGGTAATAGGAACGAGATGGGAGTTAGACTGATAGATTTTTGCGATAAACATAACCTAACCGTCGCGAACACAATATTTCAACATCACATTAGGAGGCGCTATACATTCTTGTTAGGCAAAGATTTAGAAAACAAGTTAGGGACTGCAGAAGCTATCTAGGAGCAGATATAGATAGTGACCCCAACATAGTGGTTATGAAGGCTAATCTTAAATTTAAGATTTTGAAAAAACGAAACGATAGGAGACACCTTGACCTCGAGAAACTAAAAGACTGTTATTCGCGCAATGAGTTCGAAAGAAAGACCAATGAAGTAGGCAGAATGGGATTGCATTAAAATTGGTTTAGGTCCTGCAGCTAGAGATACGAGTATATTGGGTCACAAACAGAATGAAAGTAGAAAACCCTGGATAAGAGTCACAATATCGACTCTAATGGACGAGAGACGAAAATATAAAAATAGGTTAGATGAAGGAGGGAAACAAAGGTATAAAGCGGTCAAGTGGGAAATTATTCGGAAATGTAGGAAAGCGAAAGAACAGTGGATTGATAACAAGTGCAAAGAAGTGTAGGATAAGTTCGAAGTAGGAAAAATGACGAAACCTATAAAATAATTAGGAGAAATTTCACAGAAATTGGATCTAACAGCAAGAACATTAGAAATGAGGCAGGTGACATCCTAATCGGAAGAGAGGAAGAGGCAGATAGGTGAAAGGAATATTTGGGAATCATATATGCAGGACAAGAACTAGGAGATATATTAGAAAAGAAATCAGTGTAGAGAGGGATAACCTAGGCTGTCCCATAATAAAGGAAGAGTTTGTGCTAGCATTGGAAAGTTTAAAAAACAATAAACCACCAGGTGTAGACGGATTGCAGGCAGAAATTTTAAAGTGTGTAGGAAAAGAGGCAAAAAAGCGTTTATTTAAACTAGTTAGCCGTATATACGAGACAGGTGAGATTCCACAAGATTACAAAAGGAATATCATAGTCACATTTCCAAAAAGGAAAGGTGCAGATAAGTGAGAAAATTTTAGAACTATCAGTTTAACTTCCCACGCGTCAAAAATTTTATTTAGAATAGTGCAAAGAAGGATGGAGAAAAGGGCGGAAGAAATATTAGCAGAAGATCAGTTCGGATTTAGACGAAATAGAGGAACGCGCGAGGTCATTCTAGCTTTACGAGTAATTATAGAAAAATCAATAGAAAAGGGAAAGAGCGTTTATATAGGATTTGTAGATTTACATAGAAAAAGCCTTCGACAACGTAAAATGAGGGAAGATATTCGAAGTGCTCAGAAAGATAGGAATGAAATATAGGGCAGGAGAATAATACTTAATCTCTACAAAGAGCAAACGTCAGTTATAGAATTTGAGCAGGAACAAAGAGAAGTAGATATCCGGAAGGGAGTGAGACAGGGATGTGCATTGTCACCTCTAGTTTTCAACTTATACAGGGTGTCTTGAAACGAATGTTACATACTTCAATGGTAGCTTCTAGGGAACAAATAAAAGTGATTCAACCTATTTTGCTCAAGTAAAAAGTGTCTCACTAAAAAGTTTCTTTTTTTATTTTTAATTTTTGAATTAATTCTGAACGTGCTGATCCGATTTCTATAAAATTTGGCACCTAAGAGATTCAATTGAAGGCGAATATGATGGCAAGGTCCATTTTAAATTATAATGTAGAGGGCGCTGTTTTAACCTGGTAAGCAAAATACTTTTTCACTGTATCTTTTTTGTTCAGAAATTTTTGAAAATTTCTCCATAAAAAATAAATAAGGAATTTAATTCTACACAAAAAAGACATACATGTTGAATATCGAAAATATGCTTCATTTAAGAGATATTGCAAAAAATAGGTTTTAAGGTTTTGGAATAATCTGCAAATATTTTCTGAGTATTCTTTGCGTATTAAATTTGTTATCTAGTTATTTCCAATTTATTACTTTGTCAAAAAATTACTTGGTTTAATATTATCAAAATGCCTCGCCATGGCCCTCACGTAGTCCAGACCTAAATCTCCTGGGCTTTTATCTTTGGGGACATATGAAAGAAATGGTATATGACAACGTACCTCCTATATCCTAATACAAGAGAAGTACTATGGGAGAGAATACAAAATGCCGGGCAGCAAATTAGAAGTAACTATAATAATTCTTTTTCCGTGCTGCCATCTTTCGTTAAACGCTTAAGGAAGTGCTCTGAAATGAATGGGGAGCATATTATTGAACATTTATTATAAGAAATTTTGTTATTAACGTTATTTTTTTAGTTTTTAGTTATGTTAAATTTTGGCCATGTTAAGTTTTGTTTTTTTAATTATATTTTATTTTTCTCAATGGATGTAATTATTGTTGTCTAACACTGTCATTTGCTCATTTGCTGTTTCAAATACACTCCTAACTTGTGTATTGTTGTTCCCACAATTTATTTGATAAGCTTCGACCATGACATATTTTTTGCAATATCTCTTAAATGAAGCATATTTTCGATATTCAACAGGTATGCCTTTTTTGTGTAGAATTAAATTCCTTATTTGTTTTTGATAGCGAAATTTTCAAAAATTTCTGAACAAAAAAGATACAGTGAAAAAGTATTTTGCTTACCAGGTTAAAACAGCGCCCTCTACATTATAATTTAAAATGGACCTTGCCATCGTATTCGCCTTTAATTGAATCTCTTAGGTGCCAAATTTTATAGAAATCGGTTCAGCACGTTCCAAATTAATGCAAAAATTAAAAATAAAAAAAGAAACTTTGAAGGCACATAACTTTTTAATAAGTCACTTTTTACTGGAGCAAAATAGGTTAAATCACTTTTATTTGTTCCCTAGAACCCACCATTGAAGTATGTAACATTCGTTTCAAGACACCCTGTATATTGCGATTAATATTGTTAAGGACAGAACAGCCTCAGGGATTAATGTACAGAGTCAAACTATTAACATGCTCAGATTACGGGATGATATAGCAGTGTTAGCATCTAGCAAAGAAGAATTAGGAATAGTTTTGAATTAAATGGAAGCACTTATTGACAGAGGGCTACGGCATGAAAATCAATAAAAATAAAACCAAAATTTTGGTATGTAGAGGCCATGAAAATAAAACTGAAAATGAAATACAGTTAGGAAATGAGGAGATAGAGGAAGTTGCGGATTTCTGCTATTTAGGAAGTAAAATAACTCGAGTTGGTAGGAGCACTAAAGACATAAAACAAAGAATAGCGCAGGGTCGAGTTGCATTTAACAAAAAGAAACAATTGTTATGCTCGGGAACGGTTAATGTAGAAACTCGGAAGAGACTCGTAAAGACGTATGGATGGAGTCGGTATTATACGGGTGCGAAACTTGGACAATAGGGAAAAAATGAACTATAGAGGCGCTGTAATCGCGGCTGTAATGGCGGCGAAGAGAAGTATGTTATGTAAACAACTTACTTTTCTTGTCATAATTATTTACTTGCTACAATCTTCTTCCCAAAATGGATTTCGTGTTAAGAATTGGTTATTTGTTCAATTATTTGGAGGTAAGCTCTACTTCTCGTTGCATAATAGACGAGCAAGCAGTTTTAAATGCCAATGATATAATTTTATGCGGCATTAGAGGTTAGAAACTGAAATAGTGTTCTGTGTGTTATTTATGCTTTGTGTTTAAAAACGAGTGGTCTGCGGTATTATTTCACATGTACTAGACGTTTCTTTTTTTCTGGAGGGTTCAGATGTGCATATAAAGAATGCAGTTGCAAAGCTGGAAAATCTTCACGGTGTGAGCATGTTGCTGCGTTACTCTTCTCGTTTACCAGGCTGTATTATGTATTATACTTACTATAAATGAGCTACAAATGAAGTGTATGCAATTTAATAAAAAAGCACAATGAAATTTTATTTATTTCTGTGTTTCTGGTGTTTGTGTAGGTACTTGTTCTAGGTCTGGTATTATTTATTGACTTTGAAGTATCTATTATGCCCTACTGACATTCAGTGCTACTGGAAAAAGGAAAAAGTCAATGCATCTAAAAACTATGAACCATTTCCATTTAATTTTAACTTTCAAGCCTTACATTTATCCACCTTTTTTGTTAAACCCAATGAATTGATTTGAATAATAGTTGCACTTTTTTTTCTTGAAAATGTGTGAAAGGTTAACTTGGATTCTCTTTCTTTCTTACTTTGACAATTAACCATACAGCAGTTAGTGTTACAAACGCTCCTTTTCGCTGCAATTTCCATTTTATTTATGCAAAATAATTACCAAACTATTTAGATAAATACTGTCAAAAGATCTATTATCAAGGCTACCATACTTTTCGTAGTAGTACAAATTCCGCCCAGCAGGTGGCGCGTTGCTACATTTTCTTTCCCTATAGGAGAAGCGGATAGAAAAAGAGTAGAAGCGTTTGAAATGTGGTGCTACAGACGCATGATGAAGATACTGTGGATAGATAAGGTTAGCAATAAGGAGGTATTAGAAAGAGTTGGGGAAAAGGGAAAGGTATGAAAGACAATAAAGAATAGGAGAGATAGGATGGTAGGGAACCTTCTAAGACACGAAGGAATAGTTCGTGACATACTGGAGTCAGACATAGGAATAAAAAGAGGCAGGGGAAGGCCTAGATTAGACTACTGTTCTCAAATAGTTAGGGACGTAGGATGTTCTACTTTTAGGGAAATGCGCAGGTTAGGTCGAGATAGGAAAGGATGGAGGTATGCGTCCAACCAGTTCTCGGACTGAGAACTTTTCACAGATGTAGGCAAAAACTTAGCAAATAATATTTCAAAATCAACAAGTCCACCCATTTCTGGGAGGAATGTGCGCTCATCTGTGTTCTTATACCCAAGTGGTGAATTTGAAGTTAGTCGTGTTACTATATCCTTCAAGAATGGTAAATCACCTGGTTATGATAGTGTCTCAGCAGAAACACTTAAAAAGATATCTCCTGAGGTTGCATCCCCTTTATCTCATTTAATGAACGCAATTTTTGACAGTGGAGTCTGTCCTCCTGAATTTAAGACAGTTGTTGCAATTCCATTATACAAGAGTGGCCATAAGGAGGATGTCTCCAACTATAGACCTATATCGTAAATACAAGTTTCACAATAGTATATTATGTATCTAGTTTTATAAACACCATTTTAGTTACGAGTTTGATCAATCACGAGCTAGAGTCAAGCTCAACAGGGTCTTCTTTTCCCGCTGATTTTTCCAAGTCCGTTCCCTTGGCAGTGGTTTCGCTAGATAGTGGGTAGGGACATTTTTTTTCATTGGTTATAACATCTTTAATGGCCTACTTCCTAGTTCGCTATAATAGGCCGTGTTTCCAAGTTTCTAGTAAAGGGGTTAGTTCCAACTATCTGTGTTTTCTTATGTTGTTTGTTTTAGTGGTGCTTTTAGCCGTGCCCGGGATTTTTATTACAGGCTTACGACCGGGCGCCACGGCGGGCCCCGCTCACGCTGGTACAGCGCAACTCGGTGCCACCGCTGCTCGCGCACGTCGTACCTGGGACCCAGGCTTCGTTTCCGTCCCTTGCCGCGAGGAGGCAGCACCTTCCCACTTCTAGTCTTTCCTATTTCCCTATATCCCTTTCTTTTAAGTTTATGCCTTTTATCTTAATTAACTATTTTCAGTAAAATTTAAATCCTACCCTACTAAGAGTTAGTTTCCCTAAATTAATATTATTATGAATGAAATATGATTATTATTATTTAGATTAGTAAGTGTACTGCGGTAGTGTAATGCAGGGGTTTAGTGTGTAACTTCTGGGCCATCATGAGCATGTGGCTCATGATATTTCCAGAAGCTTTTAGTTCGTAAGTTTTCATTTTGTCCTTTAGTCGTTGGGTCGTGTTAAGTGAAGCTGTGTTGATTGAACAGTGATTTTTGCGCTAGTTTATTTAGTATTAGGTATTTGTTGGGGTCTTGTAGTGCTTGTATGATCGTCGTGTTTCTTAGTTGTAGTCTCTCGTAGTGTGCAGCAGCTTCCATGTCGGGACATTCCAGAAGCAGGTGTTCTGGTGTTCCAACATTTCCACATGTACACACGTCGTCTTTTGCCAGTCCCATTCTATGCCTATACGCCGGGAAAGGACCGTGTCCGGTCAGGAAATGGATCAACCCTTGTGATGGGTTTATGTGTGTTGCCTGGAGTCTAACAGTTATGCTTGGCATAAAGTGATAGACTCTTCTGCCCTTGTGAGTGTTTTTCCATCTTTCCTGCCATTCACGTATAATCGCATCCTGTATTTCCTTCCTAGTATGTGTTGGAGATTCGAGTGTTTGTTTATCAGAATTTATTATTTGTTTTATATACTTGCCTGTTCTTGTAGTATTCATTAATTTATGTAATACGTGCCTCATCTCATTGCCATGATAAACATTTTATTTAAAATGGCGTTGCGCCGTCGCAAGGGCCGAGAGAGAAAGTGTGCGTAAAAAAAGATTTATATCGAGGCAGGCGAGAGAAAAAAACCGGAATTAATATTTTTATTGATTTGTCAAGTTGTTGTAAAAAGAGAGGAATAGAACGGTAATCACGTAAAAGTTGGTTTTTGTAAAAAAAGTAACTGGATACAGGACAATTTAAGAACATAAAATGGTAGCAGAACGTGGTTACTTTGCAAAAATTAAGTGATTATCCAGCTTGAGCGGAGAAGATGCCGGTGTGACGTCTTCGTGTTCCCATCGCACATTGAACCTGTGGATCAATTGCTGTGCAGTATCAAAACATAGACCCACATTCATTGTAAGGGGCAGAAGATTCCAGAAGTCTCTCCGAAACAAAGTGAGCTCGTTCCTCTTATTTACCTGTGCAGCGCAGCGGTGCCATTTACTTGTAATTGAAAAGGTTCCTCCTGAGCTAGTAATTATTGCAAGGCTCTTTTTACGCACATATTTTATAGTTTTAATCAGTGTATTTCCATTAAACTTGTAACGTTGCAAAAAGAAACACATTAGGTAATCAAGAATTGATTGTGTTTACTTTTAACGTTCTGACGTCACGCCCGGATCCCGAAGAGATGCACGTCACCTGTGTTCGTAGACACAGGTGGGAGACGCAAGCGCGCGCCAGTTGAGACGACCGTCAAGCGAGATGGATGGTAGTTGCGGCCGTTACTAATCTGACGTCCTGCATTTTGCACCCGGCACTACTCTTCCCGCTAGAAACTCGAAGTAACCCGCCGCCGAAGACCTCCCGCTCCTCGCTTATAAAAGTGGGTGCTCCGCCGAAGAGAATTCAGTATTTGGCCGTCCGGCCCTCAGCTGGAACAAATACTCCCAGCATCCGGGATGATGCTGGCCGCTGGCATCCGACCTAGTAGTAATTGATCGACCGTTCAGATTTCGCCGTGTGATCAAACCGAAAGTAATTATATTATCCCGTAAATATTTGAGTAAGTAACTTTGAGTAAGTACCCTACCTCGTTCGTATCAAATAAATTCAATCTGTTCATGCTGGGGAATTGGGAGTGCTGTCTATGAAGATCGATCGATTTTCCCATCCTGTGTGGCCCTAGCGCCTGTAACAGGACGATACCGGTGGAAATCGATCGCATCCGGGTAATGGGCGGCTCTTGGTGAAATCTTAAGGTAGAACAAATTGATTATTTGCGACGGAGGAGCTAGCGGCGTTCCCCCAGGCGATTGCACTCGCGTGCTATTACGAGAATTGCCCGCCGATCCCGTCTCGGAGCCGGCACCGTTCGGTGCTCCCACGAAATCTTCGAGACCCCGTAAATATTCAGTATTGATCATCCGCCGGACCGCAAGCGTTCTATCTGGACACTCCGTAAAAACCGTGTTTGATTTAAATGTAAATATCTCGTATTTTTGTATATATTACGTTTTTATCTATTCAATTCTATTTTATTTATCGTTCCGATTTTTACAAGTGTATATAGTTAAATTAATAGAGTACCGTTTCATTTTCTTTCTGTTGTGTTATTCGACGTTTAGCAATAGTAACATAATATTTGGACCCACCCTTCTGCGACTACGAGCAAAAGGATGACCAACGTATAAGTCTTACCTGACCGTAAATACAACCCAAGAAAAACGTTCATAAGCGAACGATCCGACCAGCGTATCCCAATAAGTGATACCGAGTGGTACCGCTGCATATTTAGGGACCGCACCTAGAACGTCCAGAACTGGCGTACGAAATAAACCCAGACGAAAGTTATCGTTTTATAAGTGACGTCCGAAATCAGGAGAAAGCAATCGTTGTAAACTGTAAGATGGCTTCGCCAATTCAAAAAAGAGGTACTTGCAAAACTAAGTTAACAAACTTTTCAAAATTCAACGGTAAGGTTCACAAAACCGATGTAGACTTGTTGCAGTTACATGATCGGTTAACCAAAATCGAAACATTGTTAACTGAATTCGAAGAAGTTCAAATTATAATCGAAAGCACCGCTGAGGATGCTGAAGACGAGGCTAGGGAGCGCTACACATTTGAAAATAAATTCTTTGAGCTAACAGCACAAGCAAAAAAGATTCTTAACGATCATGAACGTACTGTAGCGTCCTCTCGTGACCTTTCTTCTGCTCTATCCGACGGTGGCGATGGCGAGGAGGTTATTTCCGTAAATAGCAATAGAGTTTCTGGTCAGCACATTAGGTTGCCGACAATAGAACTACCTAAGTTCGACGGATCATATTCTAACTGGCTGGAATTCCGTGACACGTATGAATCTCTAATACACCAAAATGCGTCCATAAGCCCGATTCAAAAATTTCATTACCTCAGAGCATCTCTGACAGGTGGCGCCACGCAGGTCATAAGTTCATTGGAATTTACAGCTAATAATTACCCAGTGGTGTGGGATGCATTGTATGATCGATATGATAATCGGAGATTATTAGTTAATAATCACGTTAAGGCCTTATTTAATTTAGAGTGTTTGCAAAGGGAATCGGCCAGTGGTCTGCGAATAATGTTGGATTCTGTAACAAAAAATCTACGCGCTCTAGAGCAACTTCAAGAGCCGGTAAACAACTGGGATACTCTCATCGTTTTTATAGCATCTTCAAACTTTGACAAAATACCGCTTCGCGAATGGGAGAATTATAAAACCGGAAAAGATGTACCCACGTTGCAAGACCTCAAGTCTTTTGTAAAATCTCGCGCGGATTTGCTTGAAACATTGCAGTCATGCCAACATGACAAACCCACCGACAAAAAAGGAACCAGGGGATTTTTAGTTACAGAAAACAAGCAGCGAAATAAACAAGGCACCAATAATTTCGTAGTAAGATGTAGGTTTTGCAAGAAGCAACATTACATACAGGATTGTTCAGAATTCCTGCAGCTGTCACATAACCAAAAGGTCGAAAAGGTTCGTAGCTTAAAGCTTTGTCAAAATTGCTTAAGGCCAAGGTCATTTTCAAGCGAAAATTGTCGCAGAGGAACATGTCAAAAATGTAACGAAAATCATCACACGCTCCTGCATAGCAACGGCGCTGTCAGCTCAACCGAATTTTCGTCGTCTAATTCTAATAGTGTTGTATTATCGTCCGGTGTTTTTGACGCGCACGTACTGTTATCCACTGCTTTGATTCAAGTTTTAGATAAGCAAAAAACTCCACATACTATACGTGTTTTACTTGACTCGGGCTCCCAGTCGAACTACATACCTGAAGAATTGTGCAAAGTTTTAAATTTAAAACATCCAAGCAACCCATCTCTGTACTTGGACTTAATAATACTTGTTCCAATATAGATACGAGCTGCGAGGTCATTATACAGGCTTTGCACAATGATTTTTCTGAAAAACTTGTATGTTTTGTTGTTCCTAACATTACAGGCAATGTGCCAAGTATACAATTGAACGCTTCAGAGCTCAATATACCAAGAAATCTGAAGTTGGCTGAACCGTCATTTTCGACGCCACAGAAAATTGACATGCTTATCGGAGCGCAGCTGTTTTGGGATTTAATGTGCATTGGGCAAATTCGTTTGGGAAAAAATAAACCGGTACTGCAAAAAACACGTCTAGGGTGGATCATATCGGGAAAATTTCGCACATCAAAAAAGTCGGCAACGGTTTTCTGTAATTTCACGCATCTCGATATTCAGGCGCAACTAGCACGTTTTTGGGAACTAGAAGAGTGCAGTCCGATCAGGCCACTCTCCCAAGAAGAGATTGCGTGTGAGGAACATTTCATGAAAAATACAAAACGCGCATCTGATGGACGATTCATCGTCAGCCTCCCATTAAAGGATAACCTCGACAAGCTAGGTGACTCTTATACACAAGCGGAGCGCAGATTTTTGTCCCTCGAGCGCAAGCTACATTCTAAGCCGGATTTAAAATCGAGCTATACAGAATTCATCTGTGAATACGAATCCCTATGTCATATGTCGAAAGTAGGATTGCCAGACGTCGCTGAAATTGCTTACTACATGCCTCATCACGGCGTAATTCGCGAGGAAAGTCTAACCACGAAACTGCGCTTCGTATTTGATGCTTCAGCAACAACAAGCACTGGCCATTCCTTAAATAGCTTACAAATGACGGGCCCTTCAACTCAAAGCGAATTATTTTCGATTCTTGTGCGATTTCGTCAACATAAATACGTCGTATCGGAAAACATCGAAAAAATGTACCGCCAGGTTCTAATTACACCAAATCAACGTTCTCTACAGCGTATTCTATGGCGCGAAAGACCGGAACATCCCATAGAAAAATTTGAGCTCGCAACGGTAACTTACGGGACGACAGCTGGGTCGTATCTAGGAATTCGCTGTATCCAGCAATTGGCACAAGAAAACAAGGCCGAAAATGAGTTACTCGCGGGGATAATTGAAGAAGACTTCTACGTCGACGACATGTTGACGGGCTCAGATTCCATAGAAGAAGCGGCTCAAATTGCAAGAGGAGTTGCGAATATTCTAAAACAGGGATGTTTCAATCTGCGAAAATTTTATTCCAACAATTGCGACATTCTAAGTGTTTGCGAAGATAAATCGTCAGCAAAAATACTGGAATTCGGAGCCAACGAAAACGCCAAAACTTTAGGGCTTTCGTGGTGTATTACAAACGATCAATTAATGTACAAAATTAGCGAGGCACCGGAGCCGGGAAGGGTGAGTAAACGCACTATATTGTCAAGCATATCGCAGGTATTCGATCCCCTAGGCTTACTTAGTCCATGTATCGTGACAGCAAAAGTTCTACTTCAGCAATTGTGGTTGGAACGAGTTACATGGGATGAAACGGTGCCTGCGAACATTCATACATTTTGCGCGAGTTTCGTTGCGAATTAAATGAGCTGAACAACTTACGTGTTGATCGGCACGTAATTTGTGAAGATTATGAAAGCGTAGAAATGCATTGTTTTTGTGACTCGTCTGAAAAGGCTTTCGGCGGTTGCGTGTACTTAAAAAGCACAGATAAGAATGGTAAAACGGTCGTGAACCTGCTATGTGCAAAAACTAAGGTGGCCCCGTTAAAAGCAGTCACACTGCCACGGCTAGAATTGTCAGGAGCCTTAATTGTAGCCAGACTTGCGGACAAGGTTGCCAAGTCACTGCGGCTAAGTTTGGGCAAACGCATATTTTGGTCTGATTCTACAATTGTGCTTTCTTGGCTAAAACTACCACCAAATAAATTAAAAACATTCGTGAGCAACAGAGTAGGTGAAATTCAAGAAATTACATGCAACGATACTTGGCGTCATGTGCGAAGTAAAGACAATCCTGCTGATTTTTTATCACGCGGTGTACGACCGAGTGAAATTCTGAAATTAGATTTGTGGTGGCACGGATCTACCTGGCTGTCCGAATCTTCTGAAAATTGGCCACAAACTAAAGGTTTTGAAACGAATACAAGCATCCAGCTTCCTGATATGAGAAGGGACAATACTCATAGTTTTGTGTCACAACATACAGAACCATTTCCGTTCAAACAATTTTCGAAATTGTTGCGTTTGCAACGCACTGCGGCATTTATGCTCAGATTCATCTTTAATTGTAAAAACGAAAAGAAAAACAGGATCATAGGTCCACTTTCGTTATTAGAGCTAAATGCAGCATTCAAGACTCTCATCAGAAGCGCCCAGCAGAATTCCTTTTCTCAAGACATTGCGTGTTTAAAGGCAAACCTGCCGCTGAATTCTAAATGTAGAATATTAAGTTTAGATCCATTTATTGATAATGAAGGCATACTAAGAGTAGGCGGGCGTCTTCAAAACTCAAGTTTTACTTATGACAAGAAACATCGTGCTTTAATCTGCTCAAAACATCACCTAACAAAATTAATTTTTGAAAATGAACATGCAATGTTACTCCACGCTGGTCCACAACAGCTCTTAGCCTCAGTTCGAGATCGAGTTTGGCCTGTGCTGGGCAGAAGTTTGGCAAAGAGGGTGGTCAGACAATGCATCACTTGTTTTAAGAACAAGCCGCGTGGTATTACCCCAAAAATGGGTCATTTGCCTGCGTCACGCCTTCAACCAGAACCACCATTTGCGGTCTCGGGTGTAGACTACGCGGGTCCTTTACAAATCAAAGATTGAAAGGGTCGCGGGGGAAAAATTAGTAAATGTTACATAGGATTATTCGTCTGTTTTTTAACTAAGGCGGTTCATTTAGAACTCATATCTGACTTGTCAAAAGATTCGTTCTTGATGGCTTTAAGGAGATTCATATCACGCCGCGGGAACCCAGTAAGGTTATTTTCCGATAACGGTAGTACTTTCCTTGCAGCTCGTTCAGAGTTAAAATCACTGGGGGAATTTCTTAAAATTTCAGGTAACCACGTTAAAAATTATTGCACAAATGAAGGAATTGATTGGCAGTTAATTCCTCCCTATTCCCCGCATTTCGGGGGTTTGTGGGAAGCTGGTGTTAAATCTTTTTCCAAGCTTTGCCCTCCTTCTACAACTGATTTGGAAGACACCACCAAGGATTGACTATTGCAATTGCCCAGTCCAGGGCATTTCCAAGGCGGGGGGGGCATGTTGGAGATTCGAGTGTTTGTTTATCAGAATTTATTATTTGTTTTATATACTTTCCTGTTCTTGTAGTATTTATTAATTTATGTAATACGTGCTTTATCTCATTGCCATGATAAACATTTTATTTAAAATGGCGTTGCGCCGTCGCAAGGGCCGAGAGAGAAAGTGTGCGTAAAAAAGATTTATATCGAGGCAGGCGAGAGAAAAAAAACGGAATTAATATTTTTATTGATTTGTCAAGTTGTTGTAAAAAGAGAGGAATAAAACGGTAATCACGTAAAAGTTGGTTTTTGTAAAAAAAGTAACTGGATACAGAACAATTTAAGAACAGTAGGGGCTTCTGTTCTGAGTATGTTTCTTATCTTTTGCTCATCGCCTCTCCTCAGCCAATACGTTGCTGCGTGATGTTTTACTGTTAGGTCTAGTGGCAGGATTCCCAGCACAACTGCCAGAGCATCATCAGATGTGGTGCGGTAGGCCCCGGTCATCCTTACCATCAAGCCTCGTTGCCCTCTGTTTACTGCTTGTCGTGGTTTGGCTAGATTGAGGCGATGTGCCCAGGCACTTCCGGCGTACGACACTATCGACGCCATTACGGAGTTCATATATATTCTGACACAACTTAAAGGGATCTTGTAAAGTATCTGCGCCAAGCTCACAACGCTTTGCATTACTTTTGTGGCTTTACTGCACGTATTTTCTATATGTCTGGTGTAGTTTCTTTTCTCATCTATATTCAGCCCCAGGTATATGTTTTCAGTTTTTCGCTTGATTGTTTTACCGTTGATCTTTATGGTTGGGTCCCTCTTCAGATTTCCCTTGAGGAGTGCGTATGTAGTATTATTTTCAGCTATATCTAGCTTATTCGTGGTACACCAGGTTTCTAGTACAGCTACAGTTCGTGCGGCACGTTCCTCAAGTTCAATCCTAGAGTCTCCCTCCACCACAATTAAGAGTTCAGCTCCGTACGCAACGACAGACTTCATCTCTCTCGTGGCTTCAAGGACCCCGAGCAACCCTTCCATCAGCACATCCCACAAGATTGGGCCGCAGACCGAACCCTGTGGGCAGCCCTTAGTCAGGAGTTTCGTTGTCTTGCCAGTCGGTACAATGATGTGCACGTACCTGTCTTGACAGTAGCTTCTGAGGCTTTCATACAGTTTGAGAGGGCATTGGATTTCTTTCAGTTGTTTAAATAGTGCAGGCCACCACAGGTTATTGAATGCTCCAGATAAGTCGATAGAGACGGCTATCACGTAGGTGGTCTCAGAACTCTCGACCACTCTTAAAGCTTGGTTTATTGCGTCCTCAGTAGACTTTCCCTGCCTGAATCCATATTGATTTGGGTGAAGCCCAATGGTTTCTCTGTGGTGCTGCAACCTGCTGCACAGGAGTCGTTCTAAGATTTTCCCTAGGGTGTTTATCAGGCAGATCGGTCTATAAGAGGACGGCAGTGCTGGATCCTTTCTGGGCTTGTCTATGACTATTACCTCCGCTTGTTTCCAGATGTTCTGAAACTTCCCCTGTCGCAAACATTCATTCGCAAACTGAGTTAGCGAAGGCGTAATCATCGGTTGCAATGCCTTTAGGACTTCGGCTTGCACACCGTCAGGCCCAGGCGTTTTCCCTATTTACTTCTCCCGATAGCCTCCTTTACTTCATATTCCGTAAAGGGATTTACTAGTGTTTCGTTGTTAAGTCTATTCATTATGTGCCGTCTTATTTACTCCTGCGTATCGTTATCTTCTTCTGGCTTATCGTCTGGTAGTAATGTATGTAGTAGTAGGTCAGTGGTTTCTTGGGTGTTGCTAGTGTATGTGCCGTCGGGATTCCTCAGTGTGGAAATAGTTGTGGGGGGTCTTATTTTGTCTCTTACGATTTTGTAATGGATTCCCCATACGTCAAGTTCTAAGTGTCTTTCCACAAAGAGGTCCCAGCTTTTTTGTCGTAGTTCGAGTATTTTTTCTTTGTATGCCATTTTAGTTGTTCTGTATAATTCGAGGAAGCATTGTCGAGCTTCGTTGGTTATCGCTCGTTGGTAGTTCCCTCTCATACGTCGTGTTAATTGTTTTAAGTCAGTCAGTTCTTACTTCCACGGGGTTTCATTAGTTTTCTTGTTGTTTCTTAATCTTGGTATTGTTTCTTCCATAGGTTTTTTAATTGTTTTAGTCAGTTTTTTAGCGTATTCATTATCTTCGTTTCTAGTCATTGCTTCTGGTGGAGTATATGTAGCACACATCCTCCTCCAGTCAGTTTTCTGATGGAGTATATGTAGCACACATCCTCCTCCAGTCAGTTTTCGTATTGGTCTTGTCGTAGTTTCTGATCGGTTGTTGTTGGGAGTAGAGTTCAATTGGAAGGTAATTAAGTTGTGGTCACTGATGGTGAGGTGGTTGTGCACCATCCACCATGCCACCATGCCCTGTTACTGAAGGTTGGCGGGTTATTAGGCTCGTTTAGTATTTCTAGTTGGAGTTGTTGTATTAGTCCTTCCAATTCCTCCCCTCTGTCGTCGGTAGTAGTGCTATGCCACAACGCGGATTTAGAATTCACGTCCGCCATCACAATTAATTTCCGATCTGTGCATCCCTGCACAATGCTTTCTAGTTTTCGAATATGCGGACCTATCTCCTCCGCAAACTGAAAGTACATATTCGCAAGTACCCAAGTCCCGTGTGATGCGGATGCAATCTCCACACACGTGCCGCACTCGTCACTATATTGCGTCAGAAGTGTAGTTTTAGTAGTCGGTTGAAGTTAATAATTGCTGTCATGGGTCTTTCTCCGGTGCAAATTTTCTGGGCTGCTACCGGCATTCTGCTGATCTTTCCTTTTGCCGTGTAAGGTTCTTGAATACAGAGAATATCCAACTATCTGTCCTCGGCCAGCTTTCTCAGTTCTTTTATGACTGTCGCACTGCGCATACCATTAATTTGCCCAATTCTGATGACATTCTCGTCAGCCATCAGGGACTCTAGAGTAGTGTTTGCACATTGGCCATTTCTTGGTGTGGTCAAAGGCTATTTGTCCGTGCATCATGACGAATTGCTTGCACACTTCGCCAAGATTTAGCGTCTCGTCTCGTCGTTGGAATACTCTTTTTACTAATTCGGTTAGTTCTTCGATGTCTGTTGACAGTGCGCAGCATTTAAGATGAATGCGGTCTACAGCTTCCAGAGATGGGAATGTTATGTTTTTCCCGTTAGAATGGCTTAGTCTGGTGATGTGCCTAAGCGCCGTGGTCAAGGTCTTTTCGTTTTCTAGGCTGGTCAGTTTCATAATGTTTTCTTCCTACTCGTAAATTTTAGTAGGGTCTTCGCTTATATTTTTTTCTTGGTGTGTTGTGTTGGTGTTGTTGTTGATTGGTTTGATTAGTAAATTACTCTTATACATAAAACTCTCACAAAAGGTGTCCGTATCACAGTCTTTCACATTTAAACTATCACTATTGGTGTCCTTATCACAGTCTTTCACTTCAATCTCTTCATCTCTTCCTTCTTCTTCTCTTCTTTTCTTTGTGGACATATTTATCCAGAACTTCTTCATCTTCTTCTTCAGGGTTTTTAGTTTGGTGTCGTCAGTCGTGTTAGTGTCGGTAAAGTCTGTTTGGGTTGTTGTGTCATTGTTTTCCGTTTTCATTTTAGATTGTTGATATTTTTGTGCTCTCATTTTGTTTCTTAGTACTACTGAAGGTGGCCTGTGTTTAGGCCTCGCTCCAGTAGTAGCAGAATCCAGAGCCAGTTCGTCTTTACAGTTCATAGTCCGTTGGATAAGTCGTTCGATCATCATCTTATTGGTAAGACAATCTTTGTGGTTTGGTGAGCACTTTTTACCACTTTTTGTGCAAGGCACACAAATCGAGGGAGTCTCTTTCTTCGGGCACGTGGCCTCTTATGTTCAGCCGTCTCTTCTCCACAGTGGCCGCAAGTTTTCGCCGTTTTTGGGCAGTACTTGGTTACATGCCCCAAGTCCTGACACCTCAAACAACGGGGTACCACTATATAGTCTTTCACAGAGATTGCGCTGAAGACCACGTACAGCCTTTCTTTTCGGATTATGATTGATCGTAGTTTACCACTGACTTCTGCCACATGGTGTTCCGTGGCACGCCCCCTAGGACCGACTTTAAACCGCAGGTTAAAGTCTTTCTCAAAATTCTCTTTGGTTATGGTTTCTTCGAAGTTTTGCTCGTATATTGTTCTTTTAAGGTCAGTCGCGTTCATGTTAGAGGGCACGTCGTATAGTATGATAAGCGGATTGCGTTTTCTTGGCAATTCACACTTCAGGGTTTCCGCTAGTTTCTTATTTGCCATTATTTTTTCAACGTCCTCTTTCTCCTCAGTTTCTATTATCAGTACTTTATTGGTGGTTCTTATTGCTCTTATCTTGATCTTGTCGGTTGCTGGTTTAATTGTTGATGTGAATGTATTTTGAATCTTTCTTACGTCTTCGTTATTTTTGATGATATGAATATTGTGGTAGATGTCTTTGACGTGTTCCTTTCTATTGTCATTTGAGTTTTGTTGTGCGGTTTTTTAGTAACTGAGGCGTAAGACATTACAGGTGTTGTGTAAGAAGGCTGCTGTTTAAGTTTTTCATCCTGCAGTTTTTCAATTTTCCTTTTAAGTTCTATATTTTCCTGTTTTAACATTCTTCTTTGGCCGACCACTTTAGCTTGCGCCAAAGCCCACTTCATAATTTTCTCTTTCAGTGTTGATTTGCTCTATATTCTCATCCTATCGCCAGGATCCATTTCAATGTCGATAAAGTGGTTCAGTTCAGTCAATCTTTTTGATATGTTCTCTAGTAAGTTCGGTTGTTCCACGGAAGAGATTTCTATAGATTCCTCGCCCTCAGACTCCAAGGGCTCCGTTACATAGCTCCTTGTCGACTCCGTAGACGGGCGTCCTGTCGTCGCCATTTCGCATTTCGTCCTTTTCCCTTTTAGTTTACGCTCTGTCTTTGGCCGCTGAGGGTTTTTAAACCAACCAGAGTTAACTGGCAGTCCCTCAGTCGTGGACACCCTAGACCTCGGGGAGGCGACAGAGAGGCTGGCTGTTTTAAGCGCTGAGACACTTTTTAGCAGTCTAGGCTCTACAGCTCGTAACCAGATGCACACACGCGACTTATACTGGTGCCCTAGGGCAGTGGGTAGGGACAGTGGGAATCTCGTTAATCAAATCAAATTTATTCGCAGCAATATATGTACATTCAGATAAAGAAATGGAATGAGAAAGACGAATAAACCACACTCTTGTCAAAGCTAAATCAGCTCGTAGACGAGTAAAAAAGTTACATAATATAGGTCAGTTTTTGTTATTAACAGAGAATATAAAAAGAAAGATTACGTGACGCGCACTACACACTCATGACATCGAAGAACCACTCAGACAGCGTCTTCAATTTTCACAATTCAACAATTTCCCTTAATTATTTGTTATATTTCTGTTTTTATGTCCTGTCAATTAAATTGTGTATTGTTATTCTAGAAATACCTCTTAACCACTCTCTTAGATCAATCTCTTAGATCAATTCAAGAATCTTAGATGTTTACAGAATGCAAAATAGTTGGAGGTTTTTATTTTTGCGGGTAACATATTGTAAAGTTTAGAGCTATTAAATTGAAGACTACGCTGACACAAGCTTAACGTTTGTTGAGGAATATACACATTATCATTTACCCTACCCCTAGTTCTATAATTATGATTAATGGGGCTTAGTATATTTTTATTTTTATGAACAAATTTTAATATTTGGAAAGAATATAGCTGTCTTGGATCAAGTAAGTCTGTTTCGTTGTACAAGTCTTCTGTTGGATACCGTCGAGGTTTCTTAATCGTATTTTTTATAATTGATTTTTGTGCTATTTCTATCTGTTTTGCTAATGTTTTGTTGCAGGATCCCGATACTATAATGCCGTATGTTATTATTGATTGTACAAGTGAGAAGTAAATTGTTTTTAAGTATTCGGTGCGCAAAATGTTTTTTAATTCCTTGAAATAAATTGATAAGAATCTAAGCTTGCTGCATATGTATTCTATGTGATAATTCCATTTCATGTGACTCAAAATTTATTCCAAGGTACTTCATTTGTCTCACTTGGGATACCACATTCGTGCAGGAGCAATTTGCATTATTACAGTTTTTTTGTATGTAAAATTCAATTATTGTAGTCAGGTTTAGAATTAACTGTTGGTGTGAAGGGAAGGTAGAAAGTTTTTGAAGTATTTAGAATGAGCCTGTTAAGAGATAACCAATTGTTTACTTCTAGCAAAATGCGTTCTGATTTTAATTTTACGTCCTCCCAAGTTTCCCCATCCACTAACAAAACAGTATCATCTGCGTAGCATATCACTGTACAATTAATGTCTATGCTAAAGAAATCATTGATGTAGAGGAGAAACAGGAGAGGCCCCAGTACTGTTCCTTGGGGTACACCACATGTTACTGTACGAGGATCACTTACTTGTTCATTAATTTTTACCCGTTGCACCCTCTCAGTGAGGTAACTCTTCAAGAAACTCAGAATCTCTCCTCTAAAGCCGCAGGTCTCAAGTTTCTCGAAAATTATCTGATGGTTTACGGTATCAAACGCTTTGCATAAATCCAGGAATATACCCAGAGCTGGTCTACCTTGGTCCAGGCTTGCGTGTACCTCTTCAGATAATTGGAAAATAGCGTGTTCAGTGCTCAGTTGTTCTTGAAACCCATACTGGTTTTTGTTGATAATATCACACTTTTTTTATAAAATTGTACATACGCTTAGAAACCACTTTCTCCATAATTTTTGCAATATTTGATGTTAATGATATAGGTCTATAATTATTAACTAATTTTTTGTCATTAGACTTAAAGACAGGAATGACGGTAGCCTCTTTAAATAATTTTGGACAATATCCGTTTTGCATGATTCGATTTATTAATATTATTAACGGTTGAGAAATGGTAAATGCTACTGTTCTTAATAAGTTTGTGCCAATTTTATCCGGGCCCGGTGACTTATTTAGCTGCAACAATCCTATATGTGAGTCCACCTCTTTTGCATCTGTTGGTTCTAAATAGAATGAACGTACCTTGAAGTTTTTACAGTAAAAAGGTATTTGAGAATTATTAAGTGAATTTGGATTTAACTGCGCAGGAACATCAACAAAAAAGTTATTAAATGCGTTAGCTATTTCATATTTATCTGAAAGCAATTCTCCTTGTTGTCCTTTTATAATGTCAACAACTGACGGTGATTTTGTTTTATTTATTATAGAATTAGTAGTTTGCCAAAGATTTTTACTATTTCTGGAAGCGGTTTCAATTTTGTTTGAGTAATAGTCATTCTTTGCGTTTTTCATTATTGAATTTAATTTGTTCCTATAGGTCGAAAATTGGGTTTTGAAATAATTGTTATTAGGATTCTTCATTAAAATTTTGTGATACTCGTCCTTCTGCTTAATAGAATTTATTATTGCTTGGGTAATCCAAGGTTTTCTTTTTTTGGAAGTTCTTATTATCCTCTGAGTGGTGGTACAAGCTGACTGGAATAGGGAGGTTCGGAGAAAAATAAGATATCTATTTTTGGCATGAAAATGACAGAAAATTGTTATTGTAATTGATTTACGGCGAAATTTTTTTTCTAAAAAATTTTTTTGCGGCGTAATAAGCGAAAGAAATTAGCTTATCACGCCCACATGCTAGTTCGCTTTGTTATTGGTTTGACGTCAGAGATTCGTAAGGCGCTCCTCCCACTTCTCTTGAAGGATCCGTGAAGCGGTACCTATCTCATAACATACTTATTGGGACTATTTCGAGCGTGAATTTTTAAAGTAAGGTGTCAAGGAAACATAAAACAAAGACAACATAATCGATATAATGATGCAACAAGGGTATCAAAAGTCAGATTGACATAATTTGCCATATTTATGTAGTAGGTAGGTAAATGTCCCGGTAAATGTGGAAATGGTGTGTGATTCTTGCATCTAACCCCAATTTCATTCGACCTCAAAACAGTAGTGTAAAGGCAGACCGGTATAAGCAAAAAAAAAGTCAACAATTTATTAACTGTACATGCCTTTTATAATTCAGTATAAGTAGGTATGTAGATTGTAGATACCTGCTTACTTTTGTTTGTAAAATAGGTACCTACCTATATTCTCTAATACAATACAATACATACCTACTCATTTATGTAGGTATGTATACCTAAGTGATTGACAAGTTATCAAGTTAACAGTTTTATAACGGATTGGAAATTTTTTAAAAAAACGGAAACAAATACAACTCACGCGAATCAAAAAACTACGCTACGGTACTAGGTACTAGTTTATCAAAAAGAAACAACTGCTATATTCTGGAACGGTTAATGTAGAAACTCGGAAGAGACTCTTAAAGACGCATGTATGGAGTACGAAATTATACCTATGGGTGCGAAACTTGGACAATGGGAGAAGCGGATTGAAAAAGAGTAGAAGCGTTTGAAATGTGATGCTACAGACGGGTGTTGAAGATACCGTGGATAGACAAGTTAGCAATAAGGAGGAATTAGAAAGAGTTGGGGAGAAGAGAAAAGTATGGAAGACAATAAAGAATAGGGGATAGGATCGTAGGATCGTAGGATGGTAGGACACCTTCTGAGACACAAAGGAATAGTTCGCGACATACTAGAGTCAGAGATAGGAATAAAGAGGTTGGAGCAGATTAGACTACTGCTCTCAAATAGTTGGGGATGTAGAATGTTCTACTTTTACAGAAATGCGTAGGCTAGCTCAGGGAAAGGATGGAGGTACGCGTCCTACCAGTCTTCAAAAGAGAACTTTATGATGAGAACTTTATGATGACGTACTATTTAATTATTATTAATTATTATTGGAACGCTACGGCGATTCAGTATTTGGTTCCGTCATGCTCCTAGCATCCTGTTTCAAATTATGCTAACCGTAACACGTTACCAAGTACCAAGGGGTCCCAGAAAACTGCCGATAAATTACATTATGTTCGAGTTTATTTAGAGTGGCTGCAGTGGGGCAGCCGATAATTTTATAAACTTTTGCAATAATAAGCTAACTCGCGAAAATATCGATAACGCTGACCGATTTCCCTTCTGGCTCCAACGAACCACTTTTTCCGTTTTATTGGTGTGCTGTACGATGTATTAGTCTGGGTACAACACAGAAAACACCAGTTAGAACCAGTTAATAATATTTAACAATTTAACTACACATGCATATGCATAATACTTATGGGACTGCTGCGCGCTGAAGCTGGGACTTGTATGTTATACTAAGTTCTGACGTCACGCGGCCTACTCTCGCTGCAAGGTACGATTTTTAGCCTTCAGTATAATAAACTCTATAAATTTTAATGAAATTTGAAAATTACCGAACCTGCCTATTCCAGAAGTTTATTTATAAGAAACTGAGATGCATAGTCTAGTTCGAGATTTTCTAATTCTGACCAATTTTGCTGGGATATTAAAGAATTCAAATCTTCAAAATTTACAGTTGTTTTAAGAAAATATTCGCTTTTGGGTGCTCCAATTAATATATCAAGAAGAGTGGGGAAGTGATCAGTTATTTTGCTTTCCAGTATAATTGAATTGAAATTGTTCCATTCCATGGATGTTTTTATAAAAATGTGATCTTGAATCATTTTCCACTCTAGTGTAACCGTTTATGAAAGACATATATCCGTTGGAATTTAACATAGTTAAATAATTATTTTTGCAATCTATGTTGTCACTCGTGTCACTGATATCAATATTAGTATCCCCGATAATAAGCTCCGTTTCAAGTATAGAGTGCACTTGCAAAAACTGCTCCAAAATGAACAAGAAATTCACTTTGTGAAAAGAAGGAGGTATGTATAATGTATATACCGTTTATTCCAATTTTTCTGTGATTATGTAAGTCAACTATTACTCTCAGAAATCTAAAACCATCTATATCTACACACTTAGTTTCGTGTTGTATTGTATTTTTCACATAGATGACCACGCCGTCATTTTTGTTAATTGTACTATTATTTAAATAGATACTATAACCCCGCATTTGGTACATATTTGCATTATTTATGGTAAAGGATTCTGATAGAATGACTATATCAAACTCGGATTTGTACACAGAAAGCAAGACAAGAAGGTGATCAAAATTTTTGCTTAATGAGCGTATGTTACAATGGAAAAGCTTAAGATGTTCATCCGGTTTATTTAAATGTAAATCGCGAAATATCTGTGTGTAAATATAATTATCAGTAGCTGAGTGAGTCTGTATATACTCCTCAACATTACTCAGCCATGTATCAAACCCTGCCATTTAGATTCTTATATTTGCGTTTTAATAATTTACAGTAATACAAGACAGGACATAAAACTTACAAATCGGCTGCACTCAGAATGCGATTTATTTTACTGTTGTCTGACTTCCTAACAAATAATTTCGAATTCTTAAACCACACGTATTTAAAGAACTTCTCGCCATTTTCACTCTTCTTGTATTTGGCTTCATACATTAGTTTTTGAAAATAGAGGGTCATATGTTAATTAACAAAAATGGGATGTTTTTCATCATCGGGGTATACAGCTTGGCTGGTGGGTCGCCTACTTTTGCACTTGGCTAGATAGTCGTCCCTGACAGCACGATTAGTGAATTGCACTATAACAGGCCTTTTTGGTGCAGATTGGGAGTTAACACGATGTATTGCTTGAATATCTGCTTTTTCCAAGGGAGCATCAACAGTTCTGCCGATCTTCATTGCAATATCGCGGAGATTTTCATTTGCAGACTCCGGTACTCCATCTATTTGCAGATTGTGGTTTCGTGCGTGCTGTTTATCATCCTCCGCCACTGCCTTGAGATCTGCAAATTCCTTTTCCAGATTTTCATATTTTTCTTCAAGCTTTTGGCACTTTTCTTTCAGCTTCTTATTGTGTTCCGTCACTTGCTTTACGACATTCATAAAAGTATCAAATTTGTTCCCGTAGTGCTCTATAGTATCTCACATTTTGCTTCCTAGCTCGGCATTCTCTTCCCTAATAATATTTCTTATGATACTGGGCAAATCCTTCACAACGTTGGCCTATAAGTGCTGTGAGATACCCTGCAACTTGCACGCAAATTGAGCGACGGGAAACTTCGGAAATGGTCCTATGTGCCCCCCCCATCGTCGAACACTTACTACGATTTCGCGGTCCCTCGCCAGCGAAACACCGCATAACTTGGCAGATAACCGAATACGACCGTCCCGCATGTGAGACAGTCACCGAAGTGTTCCTAGTTACGGCTGGCCGCGATGGACGACACGATGCCAGGTTCCGCGAGAGCACAATATTTGCTATAAGGAACAAATTGATATTCCGGGTCTTTGAGTAGATGAATTTGAACGAAATTTGGGCGGAGCTATTCTCTAGTCGGGGACATTGCATTTCCGTAACCACAAAAAATTACATGTTACTTGGTGTTCATTGGTTGCTGTTAGCGTCAGCATGCGTACCGCAACAGTCGTCACTAGCAGAAGCGTCCATCTGAAGGACCCATTCTTGGTTACTCTTTTACATCATGACCCGTTGCAGGTGGTGTCCAAAACGTACACGAATTGAGCGGCGCGTAACGTCGCAGGCGCTCCTGCACCACCCCGCTACCTAACGGCACATCCGATCAGCGAACACCTTCACTGAGATTACGAGGTTTTCCTGCCAGCGAATCATCGCATAACTTGTTATATGTATAACCGGACGTGTCCGTCACGAAGATGAAGAAGTCGCCGGAGTATTCCTAGTTACGGCCGGCCGCGATGGACGACACGATGCCAGGGTCCGCGAGAGCACAATATTTGCTATAAAAAACAAATTGATATTCCGGGTCTTTCAGTGTATGGATTCGAACGCAATTTGGGCGGAGCTATACTCTAGTCGTGGACATTGCATTTACGTCAGAATGCGTACTGCAACGGTTCTCACGAGCAGCGCCAAACTAGAGAAATCCTTTGTCTTTTGGTTGTTACAAGCAGCGTGCTTGGGGGCCGTGAAAATGGCCGGTGTACAGCTGCAACAAGATCTCAGGGGTTGGTGGTGATGGCTGAAGTAAAACACACTTGAAATTTTTTGGAAAAAATCTCAAAGACTAGCAGCTTCCCTTCCCTTCTTCTTCTGGGCCCTAATAAGAGCCGGAGTTGATAACACCTTATCGGCCGCGTTAACCTGGATTCACCCAGATAGGTTCTGAACACCTGGTTTAGCTTGGAGCTGGCTAGGTAGTAGTATCTTCTGATTTGGCTTGGGTCTTCTTGTCGTGGAGACTGGATGTCGACTGAGATGTTGACTGGCTTCTGGTTCTTACCAGCGCGGTGGCTGGTGTCTCATTGAGATGCAGAGCTTAGAAACTCGGGGTTTTTATGTGATTTCGTGACATCATGGCGCGCTGCTATTTGTGTAGCCTCTTGCTGTGGCTCGGTAACATGGTTGTTACAAGCAGCCTCTTTGGGGCCGTGAAAATGGCCGGTGCGCTGCGTGACATAACTCTCTCAGGGGTGGTGGTGACGTTGATGCTGTTGAAAGGAAACACAATGATTGAAATGAAAATTCCCAATAGCTCGCAGAAGCCACGTAGGGGAGTGTTTGGTAGCGGTTTCTTGACCTGGAGGAGCAGGCTGAATTCCTTCTTCTGGGTTCTGATAAGAACCGGCGATGTGAACACCACTTCAGTAAGGTTGACCTGGATTTGTCCTAGAAGGAGCTGGGTCCCTTGGATTGGCTTGGAGATGGCTTGAATGTCTGATGTTGGCTTGGAGTTGGTCTTCTGACCAGCGCGGTGGCTGGTGTCTGACTGAGGTCGCGGATCTCGAAAAGCAACGGCTTTTATGCATCTTCCTGACGTAATGGCGAGCTGCCATTGGTGGAGACTCTTGCTGTGGCACGGCAACACTCCCCCCGCTTGAAGGCTTCAACGTGGCAGCGAGCCAATTGGGCATTGGCTTTATTTTCTTAAACACAAGCAAACATTTTACAAAAATGTACAAGGTGAGAAAATTAGAACAATGCAAAGCTGAAAAAAAAGGATTAACAAAAATTGGCAAGCGCGAAAAAAAAGATTGAATTGAACGAAGTGAAGTATGTACATGTCAAACTTAAAAAAAGAAACTTAAATCTAACTATGTACATGTCACTTACAGCTACGACCCTGCTTAAGTACTTCACTTAAAGTAGCGCGTAAGCTTCGTTCGTGGTTGACGTGGGGAAACCACCTGGTTCCCATGGGCATCGGTTGCTGGGCCGGCGTCTTGCATTGACGCCTGAGTGTGGGTGCGTGCGCCCGTCGGGCGGACTGGGGCCTGGAGCTGGACTTGATCTTTGTTGCGCTTGTGCGTCGCTTCTCGCGCTCTTCCTTGGTGGTGCGTCCGCCTCTGCGTAACGCCGAGGAGTCTTTCGGCCTGACCCTTGTGTCTTATGTCTCTGCGCCAGGTTTGACAGTCGTGCATCGGCAGGACCAGAGAGTGGCTCTTGGTAGCTCTTCTCTCCTTCCTGGCGGCTTGAAAGACTTGCGTCAGCCGCTGCTTCCTCTGGTGGCTTGGAGGCGTTCACCCTGGGAGACGGGCTCGCCTGGTCTGGGGTGGCAAAAGGAATTGCTGACGGAGGATTTGACTGGGTACCGGCGATTTGCGTAGCCGGTTTGAGAGAAGATTGATTTGGTTGCGTGTGAGACACGGACTTCAGAAGCGTGAAGTCGTGGGTGATTAAAGCGGCTTCTTCTTTTCCCTGCATGGCGGCGTTTACCCTGGGAGACGGGCTCGCCTGCTTTGATGCGATGAAGGATTGCGATGGAGGGTTTGATTGGGTGCTGGCGATTTGCGTGGCCAGTTGGGAAGAAAATTGCTTTGGTTGTGTTTGGGACACAGACTTCAGATGTGTGAAGTTGTGCGTAGCGTCAATGCATGCAACGGCTGGTTCTTGTTGCATGAAGGCGTTTACCCTGGGAGACGGGCTCGCCTGGTCTGACGCGACGATGACGCTTATGGACGGAGTATCTGACTTGATGTTTTGCCTCGGAGCTTCTCGGTGCCTCGGAGTTTCCTGGCGCGAGGGCGATAGGCTTCGCCAAGGCGATGGCGCGCCGTGACTGCTTGACGGGCGTGGACGTGTTGCTTGAGCGTGCGAGACACCTGGAGTCTCTTCTCGGTGTTGCACGGTATGCATGGAGGCGCTTGCCCTGGGAGACGGGCTCGCCTGGTTTGATGTCAAAACGGGCCTCACTGACGGAGGGCTTGATTGCCTGCTTGGCCACGGAGCTTCTCGGTACCTCTGAGCTTCTTTGTGCGAGGGCGATAGGCTTCGACGAGGCGGCGGCAAATCGTAACTGCTGGACGGGCGGCAGTACGGACGTGGAGCTGGAGGAGACCTGGACTTAACTTGGGCCTTGCAGTCTTCCTCGATGGTGCGTGCGACCTCGATGAATTCTGCAACAGATCTTAAAGCAAAAGATCGCAGGTATTGTCGTAAGTCCGGTCTTGTCAAGTCAATGATCGTCTGTAGCATTTGTTCCATGGGCTCGTGGACTTGGAGGCGGCGCGCCAGTTGCACCTTGGTTCTGATGAAAACTTCCACTGACTGGCGGGCGGGTTGAGCTTCTCCATGGTACGCTACGCTGACCTTCATTCTCGCCCGGTCACTGTCAAACCTGGCAAGAACTTCTCGGCGGAGCTCCGGCCACGGAATGCGGTTATGAATTAGGGGCTCGAAGGCTCGCCGAGCCTCCCCTCTGAAAAGCCGCATTGCTTGCCGAGACCACTGGCGCTCGGGTATCCCCTCGTCCATGAAGTATTTCTCCGCTTCACGGACAAACATCTCGGGATCCTCGTAAAGGTGGCCGGAGAACTCAGGTGGAGGGCCGTAACTGTCAGACGAGCGACAGCACGGACGTGGACCCCTTGCTTCTGCGTGCAGGGCACCTGGGGCCGCTTCTTGGTGCTGCACGGGACCTGGACAGCCGTTGACGGAGTCTTCTCCGGCTGTGCTGAACGTGGAGGACGTACCCTGAGAAGGGCGTGACTGGCTGGCCAGAAACAGCTGGTTCAGCTGCTGAAATTGTTGCTGAAGAAGCAATTGAAATTGCTGTTGTTGTTGTGCGACCTGGACCAGGGTGTCTTCTACCCTCTGGAACCTTTCGTCAGTAGTTGGGCGCCACTCGGTTATTCCAGTCCGAGAACTGTTATTTGGATGCTCCATGACGGCCTCGTCTTCGGCGGCGTAGGGGGTACCGCTTCTTGTCGCCATTGTGTACCTTTCGAAAATGTCAAGCAGCGGTGTGTACCTTTCAATTTGTCAAACAGTTCGCCCTTGCTTCAGCAAGGAAATGCCCCACGTTGCTGGGCGCCAATTGTTACAAGCAGCCTCTTTGGGGCTGTGAAAATGGCCGGTGCGCTGCGTGACAAAACTCTCTCAGGGGTGGTGGTGACGTTGATGCTGTTGAAAGGAAACACAATGATTGAAATGAAAATTCCCAATAGCTCGCAGAAGCCACGTAGGGGAGTGTTTGGTAGCGGTTTCTTGACCTGGAGGAGCAGGCTGAATTCCTTCTTCTGGGTTCTGATAAGAACCGGCGATGTGAACACCACTTCAGTAAGGTTGACCTGGATTTGTCCTAGAAGGAGCTGGGTCCCTTGGATTGGCTTGGAGATGGCTTGAATGTCTGATGTTGGCTTGGAGTTGGTCTTCTGACCAGCGCGGTGGCTGGTGTCTGACTGAGGTCGCGGATCTCGAAAAGCAACGGCTTTTATGCATCTTCCTGACGTAATGGCGAGCTGCCATTGGTGGAGACTCTTGCTGTGGCACGGTAACATGGTTTATGAGTTCAGTTCTCGGTACGTGCACACATTACATAAGCGAAACACTTTCTGGGGTGTTATCGGAACGTCCCCGAAGTCCGTGAGTATAATTTATCTCACTGCTGTTATGGGCATTGGGCCAAATGCAAAACAATTTCGCTGATAGACGTTTCGTTTTGTAGGAAATGGGTATTCAAGCAGAAAAATCCCGGACCACGGTCGTCAACTAATACAGGGCATCACCGACCTTGCGTACCTCTTAGAAGAGGGGAAGCATCCCTTTGACGACGAGATGGAGCAAATCCTCAAATTCACCGTCGACTCAATGGAGGCAGTGCCGCCTCCTGAGGTCGCCGAGGCATCGTCCGTCGAGAGGGTGGAGGAACAGACGCCTCCTTTGGCCATAGCAACCGCCTCGCAGAATCGGTGGTCCACAGAATCGGTAAGATCCACATGACGTCCCGCAATGCCCAGCGTCGGCAGAGGAGGGCTGATCGTAAGTTACAGCAGACGACTCCGATAGCGGAGACAATAGCCGTCACGAGAACGGCAACGCCCGTCGGCGTATCGTCGGAACACTCCGAGTTGTGGGTAAGTTATCCACATTTTCACAAACTTTAAAATTTCAAAAAGGTGCAATGGCATTAGTGATGGACAATATTAATTGCGTGTTGTCAACAACAATTTTGCGAACGTAATAACAAAGAGAGCGAGAGCCGAGAGCGATACGTTCCTACGGCAGCGCCAAGACATACTGGAGTAATTTCAGGCAGTGATACGGTGTCGCGCTCACCGCTGTCCCCACTGGAAAGGCGGAGATATCCCCTACAACAGAATGAAGACCTGACATGATTCGCTAGGTGTGGCCGCCTCATCTATTACAAGTTCAAACAGTGGTTCACAAAATTAGTTCCTGACGTAATATTCACTAACTCCGATTAGGCGACGTTGACCTGGGCAAGATTTCCGATTGGCTGAAGTGAACTGGGGGACTTTTCTGTTTAATATAAAAGAAGTGAAGCTGCCATAGCAATTCAGTCATTCGACTCAAACCACTATTTCCAAGCAATTTCTTCAGGATCGGAATGTGAGGCTGCAGATCCGGTAGTGGTAATTGAGTCTGAATTTGGCCACTGTTTCCAAGTCTTTTAATCTTCAGAGTACAGGACCTGAGGCTGCGTGCCTGGCAGTGGTCATAATTCAGTTTTAATCGGTTTTAAGTTTCCCGATTTGTACTATACAGTGTGTTATCAAGAATAAAGTTTAAGTTACATTCACAAGTTGTTATTCTTCAACACAACCAACAAAGTGGTCCTTCGAGCCGGATCGGAAGACTTATGCCGTTAAGAAGAAGTGAACGTATCAAGAGAATGGCAGAAGAAAAGAAGATTGAATTTGCTTTTGAAGAACGAAGAAAAGAAGACATAATGGTACAAGACAGAAGTGCCAAGAAGATAATTCAGAAGCCGTCAGTATCAAGAGTGAAGTCTGTGTCATCAAAGTTGTCTGCTGCTTCTACAGCAAGAAAGAAGATAGAAGTTGAATATGAAACGGCAAAACAATTGGCTGAAATTGAGAAGAATCTTCTGTACAAGAAAATGGAATTGGAAAAGGCGAAGATTGATGAAGAAGAAGAACGAAGTTTGGCTGAGTCAGAAGTTGAATATGCCAATGCCGGTGAATACATCAGTAGTAATGACGCTGTCCGACAATGGTTAGAATCGACATCACCCAAACAAGAAGAAATCATCCGTCAAGAGCCAGTTTCAAATGAAGACAGATTGGTTGAAGCTTTTGCCCAAGTATTACATGCACATGCTCCGGCACCAGATAAGTCAATGTTTGCCAGAATGACACTCCAAAAAGATTTACCTACGTTTTCTGGTAATCCCATGGACTGGCAGAATTTTATTTCTCGGCTGGAAGAGACGACGAAGTTATGCCAATTCAGCAATGCCGAGAATATGGATAGACTACGACACTGTCTACAGGGTGAAGCAAAAGGACTAGTGTATCCGTTGCTGTCAAACCCAGAAAATTATGAGCAAATTGTCAACACACTTCGAAGACGTTTCGGCAGGCCTACAGCACTCATCAAGAGCATGGTTCGAGCTGTGAAAAGAATGCCAGCAATTGGAAAAGACATGCGATCAATACTGACTTTCTCCTCAAAAGTGCAGAATTTGGAATGTGCTGTTAAGTCAACCAAGCAAGAATGTTATCTGTACCATCCTGAGTTAATGGAAGAGTTGATCAGTAAAATGGATCGAGACTTGAAAAGAAGATGGGCAGACTACTGCAGCCGCTATGATGGAAGAGAACTCCCTCTAACGAAACTTAGCAAATTTCTGGTTGAAGAAGCTGAAAAAGAATGTGAAAGTGGTGTGTTGGATCTTCAGGAAGAAAAAAGAAAGGACAGAGTTACGTCCAAAAAAGATAAATTTGTCTACGCAACAGAAGAAAAGAAAATTAAGGGTGATTCATTCGATTGCCGATTTTGTGAAAAAGGCACCCATAACATCAAGAGCTGCACCGAGTTTAAACGAATATCTCTAGATGAAAGATGGAAATGGGCAAAAGAGTCGCACCAGTGTTTCCAGTGTTTAAGGGGAAGACATTCTCGTTTTAGTTGTAAGAGAAAGAAGCCGTGTGGTGTTAGGAGATGTTTCAGGAAGCACCATCCTCTCTTGCATGCAGAAGTTAAGAAACAGTCTTCCGAAGTTGATGAGAAACCTGGTTACGAAAAATCTGAATCATCCGAAAAAGAGCCTGCAGCTTGTGTCGAAAATGTAGCAAATGTTTGGACAAATGACAAGAAGATATTTTTGAAAATGTCTCCAGTTGTTGTACAAGGGCCAAAGAAGTAGAACCTGGGCGCTTTTCGATGAAGGTTCCACATTAACCATGATAAATTCTGAATTGGCCAAAACTATTGGGGCAGATGGACCTGCTGATTCCTTATTTTTACGAGGAATAAATGAAATGAGCAATGCAGAACAGCACAGTAAGCGAGTTTGCTTCGAAATTAAGGGTGCTCAAGAAAACTCCAAGTTTCAACTTCGAGGTGTCCGTACGATCAACAATTTGAATTTGCCAAACAGAAGCATCAGCATAGAAGAAATGAAAAATGTGAGCACCTGAAGAATATCCCAATGGAGTCAAATGCTGAATGTCTAAGAATCTTAATTGGTCAAGATAATTGGGAATTAATAACGCCAATTCAGATCGAAAGAGGCAAGAAGTATTCACCAGCTGCTTCGTATACCAAGTTAGGATGGATGATCCATGGGTACGAATCACAGAAGAGAAAAAGAAGTACGGAAGAAACATGTCTAAATCTAAGAAATGAAGAAGACGAGAACCTTCATCAATTGGTGAAAAGTCAATTTAGCATCGAGTCTGCTAGTATTGAAGTCACTAGAATCAATAGTGCTGAAGCCAGAGCATTAAGAATACTGGAAGAAACTACCAGAAGAAACGAAAATAGCTGGAAAACTGGTTTGCTCTGGAAAAGTGAGGATGTAGAACTTCCAAATAATTATTCGAATGCGCTGACACGTTTACATTCCTTGGAAGCGAAAATGGACAGAAATCGATCTCTTTCCGAAGAATACTGTGCCAAGATAGAAGACTACATCGCCAAGAACTATGCGAGAAAGTTGACGCCAGATGAAATTATGGTCAACCACTCAAGAATATGGTATTTGCCCCACTTCGGTGTAACCAATTTGAACAAGCCTGGCAAATTGAGATTGGTTTTTGATGCCGCTCCCAGAGCAGGGGGTACCAGTTTAAATGATGCGTTCATGTCAGGCCCTGATCTTACAAAATCCATTCTGGGAGTATTATTCCGATTCAGGGAGAAGAAAATTGCCTTTACCGCTGACATTAAAGAGATATTCCATCAGGTGAAGATGCGACATGAAGATCAAGATTCCCAGAGGTTTCTTTGGCGAGGCACAGACCGCCATAAAACACCTGACGTGTATGCAATGACAGTATTGACGTTTGGGTCCACATCATCGCCATATTCTGCGCAATACGTAAAGAACAGAAATGCGTCCGAATTTGCCAAATAATTTCCACGTGCCGCAGAAGCAATTATTTCACGACACCATGTTGATGACTACCTGGATAGTGTTGACACAGTGGAGGAAGCGCGTCAATTAATTAAAGAAGTTACCAGAATTCAAAGTCGTGGCGGATTTGAGTTGTATGGTTGGACCTCGAATGACGAAGAAGTTTGAAATGAAGTTCCTACTGACCGGCGTTCAGAAAGTTCCAAACATCTTCAATGCAAGGATGAACTTGCTTATGAACGTATCCTGGGATTGAAATGGAATCCTCGAGAAGATGCATTTAATTTTGATGTGCAATTAAAGAAGATTCCAGCAAATGTTCTTAATGGTGAAGCCATACCAACAAAAAGACAAATGCTGCGAGTGATCATGTCAATTTATGATCCCCTTGGTTTGCTATCTCCATTCGCCATAAAGTCGAGAATTTTGTTGCAAGATGTCTGGCGATCCAAGATTGAATGGGATGAGGCGTTAGATGCACGTGCATCAGAAAAATGGAAACAATGGTTGACAGAACCACAGACGAATTTAACTACTAGACGGCCCATCTATGCATTCAAATTGTTGCGCGGTATTGGAAACGGAGAGCACGCGATGTGGAAACGGACAATCCACAGTGCTGTTAGTTTCGCTAGCTACCTGTTGATGTCGCTCTTCTCTTCTCTAAAAAATATCAGCGCGCTAGTACAACTTTTCACCAACAGATGTCGACGTTCCTGGTTACTGCAATTATTTTCTATAGGAGACTTACATCACAGACGAATTTAACATAACCCAACTTTACGGTATATGGTTTTGACAGGTAAACACAGCAAGTTTCGTGTTTTATGTTTTGTGCTGAATAATTAAAATGCCCAGTAATTGTTGTGTACCTCAGTGCACCTCGTATTATAGAAAAAATAAAGACCTGAAATATCACAAATTTCCACAATGCCGTAAATTGAGGGTGAAGTGGCTGGTCGCTATTAGATCATATAAACGGCCTTCTAAACATGCAAAGGTATGTTCAAGACATTTCACTGATGCCGACTATAACGTGACAAGTATGGGTAAGATTTATTTAGAAGATTTTCAAAATGTATAGAAGCTAATTTAGGTTTGTGCTCTTAGGGAAATGGAAAATTTTAAAACCTAGGGCAGTTCCCTCACAAAATCTACCAATTCGAAAGTTGGACAAGAAAGATGATAAAGTGTCTGGCACAACTCAGCGTTTTCTTAATAGGCAATGGGTGACTCATTTCTGCGCTGTGGCTAGGGCGCGCCTTGGATCGCCTATCCAGCTTTACCTAATGAGGTTTTCCAGGTTTTCCAGGTTTTCCTCATTCTCGCACTAAATGGTGGGTAGAGTACTAACAACTGTAGGTCGTTCCTGTGACGCACCTGCGGCCAATAGTAATATGCCGCCTCCTCCGTCCCGCACAAGCTATATAGTTAGCTTCTGGGGCTAACCTTAGGGTTAGTAGGAGTGAGTAGAGATATTATTATTATATTATTATAAATAGCAATTTAACCTCGAATTTAACTGTCGTAGTTAACTAAGTTAGACAGTGAAGCCATACAATGCCTTTATTATTCTTGCAGATGCTGCTGGACCAAGCTCTTCGACTGTATCTCAAGTTAACAGAAGTACAGCAATCCAGACCATAATATCACTGAAGCGTTCACAACTAATCTCAACGTCATTTCTTTCCGAAAAGCAACGTAAACATATTTCTGGATTTAACAAAAATGAATTTCTGCTAATATGTGACTTTTTCACAACAAGCACTCATTATTCTAGTGCTCTAAATGTAGAAGATCAAATTTTATTTACATTAACACGTTCACTGCCACCAACGCGACTCCCGCGTTCTTGTGTTCTTGGCCATGTGCCGAGCATGCGTCTTCCGCGTTCTGTACCTATGGTAATAAAGAGGGCTGGCATTCCGTCGGCGTGCTACAGCTTACAGCTTATTGCAAGGTGGCACACAGTACATATCTAGTATATGTGAAAATGAGTATTGGTTTCCGAATTTCTTCGTTGTATATCTGGTTGCAGATTTGTATTGTTTTGTGAATATTCGAGATTCCTTGCAGTGTTGCAGAGTGACAGGCACATAGTAAAGATCTAGTCAAAGACTTATAGAGGGGACTTAGCTATTTACATTTTCGATTGAAGCAGGTTGAATAATCACAGTCTAAGCGTTTTTGTGTGGAAAAGGCAAAACAAAACAGCCGACCAGTTGTGTAGTGAACAGGTGCCGCTGCGGAAACAGAATATCGCGGAACATTCGCTTGGTCCGTTGCTTGAATATAATAACAAACAACGATCCCCGAGACCCGCTGGCCTACGAACGCGTAGGCTTCAAAACAAAATCAGCTGTTCCATAAGGACGCTAGGTCCATTCTAGACGTCTTTGGATCTAGTAGGTGCTGTAAAAATACGGTTTGATTTACGAATTTCTCCATTGTGCTTCTGTGGTTCTGTGTTCGGCTAACGCGTTGTTGGCACATGACACGAATTTTGTTGCCGCGTGCCACCAACGCGTTTCCCGCGTTCCATTTTTTTTTATAAAAAAGTTTTTCTCAGCTGATTTTTCATCGTAATAAATGAAAATAACGACATTTTTAATATTTCAGAAAATAAAACGAGAAAAAAAGTTTTGGCAACTGGATGTAGCCAGTCTTATTGGTTGGCAGTGAAAGTGTTAATGAAGTATATGCATGATTTCTATTACCGAACTTTAGATATGATGTTTGATGTTGATAACAGAGTTGTAAATAGGATAATTAATTTTTGGACAAATCGTATATTTATTCGAAATTAAAATGAATAGACTTTTGGTCTGTAAGACGTAAAAGGGCGGAGCTTGAGTATGATGTGATAATAGATTGCATTGAGATTATGATCGAAAAAAGTCAAGATCCAGTAATCCCGCAAGTTACTTTTTCATCATATAAAAATACTAATACATTTAAAGTGTTGGTGGGATGTACCGAATACGGTGCTGTTGTTAATGTTTCTGATATTTATGGTGGTAATACGCCAGATCGAGTTTTAGTAGGAAAATGTGGATTCTTAGAGATTTTAGAAAAAGAGCAATTTATTTTAGCAGACAGAGGTTTTGATATATCGGATTTGCTAAAAACTAAAGAAGTTCGACTAAATATACCACCATTTAAAATTCGGAATCAGTTAACTGAAAAAGATGTGAGTAAAACTAGGGCAATAGTTAACAGACGAATTTATGGATTAGCAAAAAAATCTTATGTTGGTACATAAAATGCCAACACATATTTGGCCATTAGCAAATCAAATTGTGTATAATTGTTTATGTTAACATCATTCATAAATTGTATTGTAAAACGTTAAATAAAGTAATAATTTAATTTGGTTTGGTTTGGTTTGCAACATAGCGTTCTATAAACTTGGGAAATTAAATAAAACAAGTAACATACAAAAAACATTTTTTTTATTTATATACCTTTTTTCATTGCTCAGAGTAAAACTTGCCACCCACTTGCCCGTCACACCACGGCACGGTCCGTCCCGTCAAAATGCGGATAGAATGAAAACAATGCAAATGAATGGACAACGCTGGACCGTGCCGTGCTGTACTAGTGGGCGGCTGTCCATTCGATTGCATTGTTTTCATTCTATTCGTATTTTGAAGGGACGGACCGTGCTGTGCTATGACGGGCAAGTGGGTGGCATGCTTTAAACTTGCTGCTTTATTTTCAAGAAAAAGAAGATGGCATGTCTTTTATTTTAACCAACAGGCTAAATCAAGATCCGCTGGAGAATTTGTTTTCAGTATTTAGACAACGGGGCAGTTTCAATAGGAACCCCACAGTAAGTGCTTAGAACCAATTTTCGAACGGTAGCTGTAACTGTCCTACCCTTGAAGAGTGTGCTTCTATTTATTACGCTGGATACTTGGTAAAAAAAACTACAAGCCTGCATGGTGTGAATGTGCACAGCAATCCGCAGACCGGTTTCGTCCTATTGGGACTCTTCAGTACGGCGCCGCTATGCACAAACACACCCTGCCCAACGATCTCCCTATGAATAACTGCGATAGTCATCCATAAGGGAGAGCCAAAATCACGCCATCTAGAACGTAAATTGTTGAACAGCTGCCGACTAATACACCCGCTCAAACAACTACACCTCGAGCAAATACTCCGCCAGGCATTGAATTACAGAACGGGCCTACGTCGGCAGAATGTACATTAGGATGCACACAAGAGGCCTACCCCAGCAAAGCTGGCCTTGAAAGCCTCCATACGTGCCCCATCGTACCACAGTGAACCAGGTTCACTATTCAAGCTAGAAGCCTGCATGGTGTGAATGTGCACAGCAATCCGCAGACCGGTTTCGTCCTATTGGGACTCTTCAGTACGGCGCCGCTATGCACAAACACACCCTGCCCAACGATCTCCCTATGAATAACTGCGATAGTCATCCATAAGGGAGAGCCAAAATCACGCCATCTAGAACGTAAATTGTTGAACAGCTGCCGACTAATACACCCGCTCAAACAACTACACCTCGAGCAAATACTCCGCCAGGCATTGAATTACAGAACGGGCCTACGTCGGCAGAATGGAGGCTTTCAAGGCCAGCTTTGCTGGGGTAGGCCTCTTGTGTGCATCCTAATGTACATTCTGCCGACGTAGGCCCGTTCTGTAATTCAATGCCTGGCGGAGTATTTGCTCGAGGTGTAGTTGTTTGAGCGGGTGTATTAGTCGGCAGCTGTTCAACAATTTACGTTCTAGATGGCGTGATTTTGGCTCTCCCTTATGGATGACTATCGCAGTTATTCATAGGGAGATCGTTGGGCAGGGTGTGTTTGTGCATAGCGGCGCCGTACTGAAGAGTCCCAATAGGACGAAACCGGTCTGCGGATTGCTGTGCACATTCACACCATGCAGGCTTCTAGCTTGAATAGTGAACCTGGTTCACTGTGGTACGATGGGGCACGTATGGAGGCTTTCAAGGCCAGCTTTGCTGGGGTAGGCCTCTTGTGTGCATCCTAATGTACATTCTGCCGACGTAGGCCCGTTCTGTAATTCAATGCCTGGCGGAGTATTTGCTCGAGGTGTAGTTGTTTGAGCGGGTGTATTAGTCGGCAGCTGTTCAAAAAAAACTACATATAAATTCAAATGTGTTAGTTGTCAGGTGAACATGCTTACCGATAACGTACTAACAGAAAAAAGAGAATTATATATATTACATAAAAATTATCAGATGTGAATGAACAAGACACTTTGTTTTTAACAGTACCAACTGAGTATATGGCAGATATAATTTTATTAAGTTTGAAAATTTTTCATTTGCACTTGGAAGCAAATGTCCATCGGGAAGGTATGGGGGACTTCTTATTTAAAAAAATTCAAAACGAAATAATTAAATGCAACGCAAATTTTTTTAATGATGAATGTGGAGAACATAAAATATTTTTAATACGCCTGTTAGTGCGAACCAGTTTATTCAAATCTTGCAAGTGGCGCTCTGAAACTCCGGCAAATAAAGCCTCGGCGAATACTGCTAAACTTAAGATCCTTGGACACATGTAAGGATAATGAAAATATTTAATTTGGATCCATAAGTTTGCAACATAATATGGGGGAAAATTTAATAAGATTTTACCGCAAAACCAGCGATCACGTGACATATGCCGAAATAAATTTGTATTTGATTACATTTTGGGATTGTTTGTTGAGTTTAAAGGCCACTTTGTTAACCATACATTGAGTCTAAGTCTTGGGCTCCGGCGTTAAAAATAGTAATTTTTTAAATTTCTTCAATTATAACTTGGAAACGGTACGAGATAAAGAAAAATGACTTACATGTTCATATCCTAGTTTTTAATTCACTATCTAATAGGTCTGGAAAATACTGGTTCCTGATTGGTCACTTTTTGGTCATTTTTTGATCAATCAGGAAGCAACATTTTCTATACTCATTAGATAGAGAATTAAAAACCAGGATAGGGACATCTAAGTCATTTTTCTTTATCTCGTACCGTTTCCAAGTCATAATTGATGAAATTTGAAAAATTACGATTTTTAACGTTAAAAATAACGCTGAACCGTAAACTTAGACTCAATGTATGGTTAACAAAGTGGCCCTTAAACTCAACAAACAATCCCAAAATGTAAACAGATACAGGATGTTCCATTTAAAAAACAAAGTTAGGTGCTGTGCAGAAGAAATGGAACATCCTGCATAGCCGAAAGTAATTTTAAAATGTGAGGAAGTTGATTGGATGCAACTTTCATTTGAATAATTTTTCGACATCTTACTACTCCCCTTGAGTTATGGAGAAATTACGCTAGCTTGGGACACCCTGTATACGTATAAATATACAAGGTTTTGATAAAGTAAAGTATAAATTTATTATTTCTGCAAATATGCATTTCTAAATCAAAACGGTATGTTTCAATACGTTTTGTAACGATGCAAAAGAAAATGCAACAATTATTCAAACAAATTAATAATCATTTTCTCCGGTCGTATGAAGCGAGATGCCCCTTCTACATTTTGGGAAAATATGGTCGCGCCGCGCGCCGAAGCCTCCTTCCAAAATCTCCCGCCGCTGGCCTCTCGATATAGTCCGAACGCGCCGGGACCTCGGGAGCACTTCTCTACGAGTGTTGGCACCTAGTAGAAATTGTTCAAGGTACACTCCCGAGGACGTAAAGGTTTATGAGATTAAATGTTTATTGTCGTACCGCCGATAGAACTGTTAAATACTTGATAGTTGCTAACCGAAACCGTCGATAGTATGTCGTTGTAATACCTAGAGTCTTACAAACCCGATTACTAAGTTAGAGGTGGGCCCTAAGATACCTGAAGGCACATTTTCCAATAATCCGTAAACGCAGGTAATCGATTAGAGCTAGTCGAAAGGCTAAGTTGCAGGCGGTGAAATACCAGCCGCTCTTAGGGGGTACATACAGTGCAGAGTTTTTTGGCATAGTATATACCTTGCTATTACATAACGCAACACAGTCATCATTTACACTGGACGGAATAGTTCCAATCGAAAGACGGAATAATTCTCTTCTCTGCACATTCATTAGGGAAAGCTTGCGTCGAAAGGCTGCGAGAGTCCCTATCCGTTACATCACACTGAAACAACATTTACACCCCGTGAATAACCACAAGGTAGTACGATTTACATACCTTCATTGATTTTGGTTTGTGATTTTCCGAATGTGGGTGCCCGATCGGTAACCTACATCACCAAGAGCGAAATAAGTTATCTATCCGTCGCACGCTTAGTGTATACAGTGATACCGAATCTGACCGCCAGATACCGCTGGTTGTCATTATTTTGATTAAATTTGTAAATAACTTTTTATTGTACATTAATGAAATGAATTGTAAATTATTTTAAGATCTGGGGGCCAATTTTTGACCATTCGCAACTTAAAACTATTCGCAAGTTTAAGGCGTATTTACAAAATTCAATTTTTGTGTGATCGCATATCTGCGTATGCCCAAGAGAAGTGCACGTTTTGTTGCGAGTGGGCAGTCAATAGTAGGTGTTTTTGTTATGACGTTTACTTTTATAAATCCTGTAGAAAAAGGGCCGTCTAATATTCGTGATTTTTTCTGGGTTTATTAAGACTGTTGAGAGTTGAGGTTGAGCTATAATTGAACGAATTAATACACGTAAGTATTTGCTATACGCAATTTAGAAAATGCAGAAATGCAGAAATGCAACAAAACACGGCGAAATAGAGTTCGCCGTGAACAACACCATAATAACCGACGCAACCTGAAAAGCAGTTTATTAACATTAATTTCCAACTTTCAAAGGCATTGTGCAATTATGCGAATGGGGAATTGGAGCCTTTTTTGCGTCCAGCGGCAGCGCGTCGAGAATAAGACTTGGATATAAGGACGAGGGTAAGTAATAAACACTTTGTAATTTAATGCATCTCGCACACTAAGAAATTTTAAATGTTTCATAAAAAATTAAAAATTGTAGCGCGACACCCCTAGTTCTCTTAAAGTAGTTTTGGACAGCCCTAGCGAGACGAGAAGGATAGCCGTGTGCGGGGTGTGTGAGAGACAGTCGAAAAACAACCACGCGACGTTGCGCGCGCAATCGCCTAACATTTTTATTATTCATTTGTTTAGCTAAGTAAATTCTTTGTTTAAACCCTTTGTTAAATTGTTAGTATTGTGTGATCCCCAGATTCGAATCATGGGCCAACGCAATGAGCCAACGCAATGGCTGGTGATCAGTTCGTATCAAAATTTCGGAACACTCTACATAACCTCTGAATTTGCCCACACAATGAACGACTGCCAGTGCTTCGCGCTCCGTTGTGCTGTAGCGGCGTTCGGCTGGTTTCAGTAAGCGGCTGGTATACTCAATTGGGTGTTCTTCACCCTCGAATTCTTGTAAGAGTACCCCACCAAGAGCAAAGTCGCTAGCATCGGTATTTAAAATGTATGGCAATGCTTCATTTGCGAGTGGACGACTCGCCCGGTGGGCGTTGCAACTACAACCCTTTAATCTGAAAATCATCTACACACCTGGCAAAACCAACAAGGTCGCTGATACCTTATCCAGGCCTGTATGTGCTCCTGAGCATGAAGATCTTTGTGGAATTTGTTCCCTTACTGTCGTAGACTTTCCTCATCAATCGTCAGATCAACTACGGCATGAACAACTCATGGATCCGGAGATTGCCAAAATAATTAAGTCATTTGAAGAGGTTCCAACCAGTGTCGAACTGAAAAACTGGATTGAAAAGGGTATCTCATGTGCGATGGTGTCCTATATAGGTACTTCGATCTAGAATCAGACGAAGCCCAATATGTGGTTCCAGTTCAAAAACGTCGCGAGATAATGTTTCAATACCACGATGCGCCCACTGCTGGCCATTATGGCGTGGAGCGTACCATTCGTAGAATCTGTCACCGATATTATTGGCCCGGTGTAAGAAGATATGTACAAGAATACGTTAAGAAGTGCAACGAGTGCCAAAGGTACAAGCCAAGTAATCTTAAACCCCCAGGGTTGCTACAAACTCCTGTTTACAATCGACGTTTCGAGGTGTTGTCAATCGACCTTTTTGGCCCATTACCCATTACCGAGAATGGACACAGATGGATTTATGTCATTGAAGATACAGCTACCAGATGGGTAGAATTGTTTCCACTTGCAAACGCAACCGCCTACGAATGTGCAAAACTTTTGGTAGAAGAAATCTTCCTACGCTTTGGATTTCCTCGACGCATTTTAAGTGACAATGGCGTACAGTTTGTTTCGGAAATTATGCAACAGACTATGTACGTATTGAATGTAAAACACATTCTCATTCCAGCCTTTCATCCGGAAGCCAATCCTGTTGAAAGGAAGAACAGGGATCTTAAACCCCAGTTAGCGATTTTAGTCGGAAACCGACATGACAGTTGGGATATTTATCTCCCAAGCATCCGATTTGCAATGAATTCAGTAGTGTGTCAGACCACAGGGCATTCCGCAGCTTATTTGAATCTAGGGAGGGAGCTTAGGACCCTAGATGATGTTAATCATGATGCCCGGGCCATCGTTGAAAACGATAACTTTGTGCCTCTCATTACACCCTATCTGAGGAGGCTGGCAACTTCCTTGAAGGATACCCAAGAAAGGGTCGAAAAGGAGCAGGAGAGACGAAAGCGTTACGCAGATCAGCATCGCTGAGACGCCCCATGTTACATGCCTGGTGACAAGATCCTCTTAAAAAGTCACGTGTTAGGCAGCGCTGCAAAGGGCATTACTAGCAAATTTACGCCGAAGAGAGATGGCCCATACATTATATTAAGGGAGGTGTCTCCGACTTCGTTTGAAGTAGTCGATCCAGCTGACCCAGACGTGTCCATTGGAAAGTACCACGTGTCTGAATTAACCCCGTACGTGGTAACTAGTGGAACTGCTGACGCCCAACCAGTAATTCCCAAAAGGAAAAGAGGCAGGCCCAGAAAGAAGACCGGCTCTTCCTGTACCACGCGCGAGGACGCTTGCATGGTCCAGAGGGGGAGTATGTAGCGCGACACCCCTAGTTCTCTTAAAGTAGTTTTGGACAGCCCTAGCGAGACGAGAAGGATAGCCGTGTGCGGGGTGTGTGAGAGACAGTCGAAAAACAACCACGCGACGTTGCGCGCGCGATCGCCTAACATTTTTATTATTCATTTGTTTAGCTAAGTAAATTCTTTGTTTAAACCCTTTGTTAAATTGTTAGTATTGTGTGATCCCCAGAATATGTGCTTATTTTTATCTGTTTAATCGAGTTTTGTAACCTTCTTCAATAAAGTTCGTTTGAATATAACAGTTGCCTTACAAAATGCACATATTAATCTGCATATTTTTGCTATGTTGGTTAAGTTACCTTTTGTTGACTTGTACTGGCAGTCCTGACCATAAGCTGAACTAACTGGACTGACTGGGCTGGACAATTATTTAGTATTTTTTAGAGAGCTTTTAAAAATTACCTGCTTAGTCTAATGTACCTAGCTGTCTGTTGCTAATAATTCTACTCTGAACATAGATATTAGGAGCACTTAAATGTTTTGCAAGCTGTCAGCCGGACATTGGTGAAAATAAATACATAGATATACATACATATGCCAGTCAACGGTCAGTCAATGTGTGAAAGAAGTGACAGATGCATTAATTCAACCTGCCATATTTATTACTTGGGTTCATTTTCCAAATAATTTCGAACAATTAAATACAATTCCTTTTCTTAACTAGATACTAATTGGTTCCATCTTCTAGATTTTATGAAAAACACAGATTCCCCGGTGTTATAGGGCGCATATAGCATGTAGCAATTCGTCCCTCTTTTCACAAAGTGGCGTATATCGTATATTTGTCCAAAATCGGGTTTTGGACGTATATGCATGCCACAAGTATTTACTATAACCACACCAAGTGGCGTATATGTACGATAAAGCATTCAGATTATAATAGCAAAAGTATTTTAGGCGTATATGAGAAAAACACAACTTTTAAAAGCACAAACAGACGTAAATGATGTAAGTAGGGATGCCACCTTTAAAAGTCACTTGACCCGGAGATTTACTGACGACAAAAAAAAAATTGAATGGAACTAATCTTTATTCCCTTTAATTAAAATACAATTGCAACTTCCTTAAACGATATTCATTTATTGCTTTATTTAAACTTAAAGCCATATTTGGTTTTACTTTGGCATGTTTTTAATAAAGCATTTTGTTCGCCTTTCTCTAAGTACCTGACTTAAAGCAATTGAAAACTGCCACGTAATTCAAACCCAAAACAAACAAGTAAATGAAGTAAAAAACGAGGATTTGGGACGACTAGTTAACTTCACCCAACTGACATCTTACGTCTGCTGATCGCTGCTATGTTGGCGATTGCCGCTAAACATTGTACAACAGTAGATTTCAGAGTGAAAATAGGAGAACAGTAGATTGAGGGTAAAAGCAGTAGATCTACTGTTAAAACAGTTGATCTGGCAACACTGAACGCGATATGCGTACATAAACTCGCAACGAAATTGCGCGATTGCAAGCTGCTCGGGAACGTACTGAAATTGCTGCGCCAAATATTTATTTTTTCTGGCATAAGAATTACCTACATTGTTTTTGTTTTATTTTGGTAATTTTGTTTTATTTTGTTAAATGCAGTTTTACCCGGAGAAAATATCTAGTAACCCGGAGACCGGAGACCATATGTCAAAACCCGGAGTCTCCGAGCCAAACCCGGAGAGGTGGCAACCCTAGATGTAAGCCACTTTGTGAAAATTATGTAGCCTATACAAGTCTTGTCAAGGAAGGCGTATATCGTTATATTTATATAGGTACGCCAGTTTGAGAAACAGAGTAAATCGCATTTTAACCTTTGAAAACTTAACTTTACCGCTATAACATTAGTCGCTCTGATATTCGGTAGCTATTAAGCATTATTGAAGTGAAACTTCTTAGTCGACTTCGGAGACGGTTGCGTTAAAAGTTTAACGCTACTATGGTGGGGGAATGCGAGTCATACAAGACGTTACGCTACCACGAATTCTCAAATCTCTAACAAAGACGTTACGCTACCACGAATTCTCACGTCACTAACACCTTTAATCCCCATTTTTGAAGTGAAACGTCTTAGTGGACGTCGGAGACGGTTGCGTTAGTAAGTACAAGAACTACGTAGTTTAACTAGTTTAACTTACAAAAAAGTATTAATGTAAAAAATTGTCACGGTTCCAAAATCGAACCGCGCAAAACCTGCATCCCTCTCCCAAATCCGGCAACCGACAAGCTCAGTGGAGTCGGGGTGGGTTAAAAAAATACAACAAAGTTGAGCATAAAAAAATATGAGGGCGCCACGCAATTTTCTTACCAGATCGGGCACCACAAAACCAAGCTTAATTGCGAAATACTAGGTCAAGCAACGGGCATAACAAGTAAGGAGGTATTCACATAAAAGCCAATAAATAAATAACAACCATCTAATTAGCCAGGCAGTAAAAAAAAATTAGGTACAATAGGAAACATAAACGCGTCAATAACACAAAAATCAGTACTATCGGTTTACAATAAATCACGATAATAAGTCGATCCAGTATCACGTAACTTACGTACCTAATCAAAACAGAAAACAACTATACATATTACGTTTATACAAGATCGTAACCTCTATTCAAAATACACTTTAAGTACTTCTTAAATGAGGATCATATTTACTAACCGCTCGACTAACCAAAGTTACAAGCTCTTTAAAATTTCCGCGATTTAGAGATTCAACAGATTCATCGTGACCCCTGAATGGTAATTCTTGCATACATAAATGCAACGGAATGTCAATAAGGCTTCTTAAAATTTTGCTATTTTCCCTAACTCTCGAATTAAAATTTTCTATTTCTATTTTACGCGCAGTATCCACTGCCGTGGCGATATTCTGCTTTTGTTTTCTTATAAGAACTAACTTACAGAGTGAAGAAATATGTTGGCTACTTTTGTTGTGCAATGCTAAACCACGCCATAAATTCTTCAAATCCGAATATCCATTTTTCCACCAAACTTTCTCACTATTATTTGCGAACAAAATACATGGCCAACAAAATAATTTACTTAACTCTATGCTTCCGGTAAGCCAGTTGTATTTTTCATACCAAGTTTTACAGAAAGCCCGATTTGATTTCCCACCTACACCTAAATTAATTAGCGATTTGCTTAAATCTGGAACTGGACGCTTCAATTCTTTAACCACGTATAATTTATCCTCGTATGTGAGACTCGAAAAGACGCATTTATTTATTAAAAAGTTGACAATATCGGGTGTGTTTCTAATATTAATATTGTTTATATTTACGTTTACCTCGGCCGCGAATTGCATTCCATTTCCATCCATTCTAATTGCCGCTATTCTATTATGCCCTCCTGGCTCCTGAACACTTCACTTAATTACTATCACTTTCCACTAATCGATATTTGACTGCTGAACGTATATAAAAAACCTATTTTCAGAATTCAGACAAAACAATAAACGAACTTAACAACTTTGAAAAAATGTGTGGTTATAATGCATGCGCACGCGAACCGCGAAAACAACACAGGCGCACCCTAGAAGGCAGAATGTCGTATATACATTACGCATGTCTAGTCTATCACTGTTGCTCCTTAGAGATTAAATGCGTATGAGGCCTGCCTCAAATCGGTCCTTTTTCAGCTCATTATTACTTCAAGTGTGCATTGCAGAAAGCCTACCCACAAGCTACATGCAGTGGGAATAGCTTGATTTTAGCAATACAAGCGCGAAAGGCAAATTCGAATCAGCCTCTCTGATGCGGTGTCTAGTCGACGCGGAGCTGGTACTGCGCGTCACACAGACTGTGGAGCGCTGTTTTAAATAGAAATACGGAATACCGAACGAAAATTTATTAATAATTCCAATTCGAAGTTATATAATTTGTTGAAAAAATAATACAGTTTGTAAAATTACAAATTAGGCGCAAATTTACTGGTGAGGCACTGCCTAACCTGCCTCATGGGACAAGCCGCCACTGCAAAACGGAGATATAATACAATATTTACTAGATCGACGGAAACGTAAAACCAGGGAAAAAAAGCCTGAAATAAACGAACGGAGTTAGGGATCTCCAAGTAATTAATTTTTATCTTTAAAACTGACCTGTGGTGAAAGGCGGCTTTATGTAGAAGGCGATAAGGAATGAAATCGCAAACGGGTCGAGCACGTGTAAAAGAATCCCACAATATGTGGTTTCCAGCACCGAATTTCAAAACTCCAAAAATCTTCAAGTACTGGATTACATCAGATCAATGATTAAATCCGTCCACAAGGATGATTAACAAACTCAATCGGTAATTAATTCTATACCACTTAATCTGTCTCACACACGCTTCAATGCTCAAGACCAACTAGCAGTAAAACCAGCGCAGATACGGAAGGTGCAAAAAAAGGCGACAAGAAGAAATCCAACAAAAATGAATAAATGCGAGGGGTTAAAAATACGCAAATTTTAAATGTGACAAAATGAATTAAAATAACCTCCGCTTTTGAATATCATATTGTGAAGTTTCACTTCATCTGCGCGTAGGGACTCCACGCACTAGTTTTTTTATATTAAAAATGGATATATTAATTGAATGGCGAAATGGAAAAAGAAATCACAGAAATGCAGTGTCAGAAAATGAGTTACAACCCTTAAGAAAGGGCGAAAAATTTAGTAAAGGAGTCGGTGTTAAAATGTGTTATACGCAAGAAGGTGGTATTTTGGAAAGTTTATTGATCTAGAAATTCTCGACTGTAATGTAGAAGAAGGAGAATTAAAAATTTTAAATGTCAATGAGAAGCAAATTCCCCCCAAAAAGTGACAAAAGTGTCACTTTGCCAAGGGAAAAATCCCGTGGTGAGGCAAGACATTTACAAAGATTTTTGTTTTAAACTCAGGAAGTAGTTTTTTATACTTATACTTAATTAGATAGGTGGAAGTTAATTGTGAAAAGGAGTTTATTGATTTATTTATTATTTTGTTTGTTCCATTCATTTATTCGTTTATTTATTGAGTTGTAATCCCAAATGGGAAACAATAAAACCATTATCTAATCTAATCTAGTTTTTTATACTTATAGTACTTTGAAGTTTAAAATGTAACTTTGACGTAAATTCACTATGAATTCTTAATAAGTTGAAGATTAATCTTCAAAGCCTGAAGATGCTGAAGTTGTCAGCGAAACACGTGTCGAGTTTAATTACTGTGTCACTGTCTTTTGGCGTGTGGGTTTATTTATTAAGAATTCATAGTTTAAAATGGAAGAAAATGATAAAATAAACCTTATCTAAAGCTTTTTCGTTCTTTTTCTTTGACATTACTGAGGTCGTATTCTTTCATAAGCTCATAAAAAATACTAAAAGGCGTATATGTGTTTTTTCAAAATACTAGCATAAAAAATATTTTTATTTAAAATCCTAGCTGGTAATTCTAGGGTTGAGCTAAGATTATATATATACTACTGAAAAATAATCTCAAATTCTTAAGTATTACTCTTAATATGGTCAATTTCAAACTCTTGAAATTCTAAATTAGCTCTCCTGTAAAATTTTAAAATTCGATATACGTCATTTTGTGAAAAGAGGGACGAATTGTTCCTCCTAATATTAACGACCCAGAATACCCAGAATATTTATATGTAAACAGAAAACAGTACCACTCCATAAATGTCCAGTTGGTAAATAATTAACTGACAAATTAAATTATACTGCAAGTACTGTGAGAGTATTTTTAGGAATGTGATGCAACCCTCAAAATCTTAAATGTTAGTGCAAGATATCCTGGAAGCACAAATGATGCTTACATTTGAAGCATGTCTAACCAGCAGAGTTCTACGGAATATTCACGCTGATAGCCACACTGAATACTTTTTATTAGGTTTATATCAACATTGTACGTTCATGCTATCCTTGTATATCTAAATTTGCATCATAGGTGACTCTGGCTACCCCCTTCGAACGTGGTTGCTCACACCGTTTAATGCAGTCGAGCCTTATAATCCTGAATACACATATACCTAATATAATGCATAAGAATACCCCGAGCTAAAATAGAATGCTGCAACGGGATGTTAAAAGGACGGTTTCGATGTCTATTAAAACACAGAGTCCTGCATTATACTTAAGCCTGATGTGGTTTGCAGAATTATCAATATTTGTGTTGTTTTGCACAACATGTGCGTTGAATATAATATTCCGGATGCAGATGAAAAAATTGGCGAAGAAGTGGATTTAGGTATGATGGATGATGTTGGTAATTTAGGCGAAGAGGAAAATGCTGCCAGAAGAATAAATACTAAGCTATAGCTGATGGGAGAAGAGCTAGAAGACAAGTGACTGAAACCTTGCACAGAGCCAATCATTAATAACATCTCGTATGTTATAGTTTTAGTTCATTTACCTACTGTGCAAAATGAAATTATTTGGTTATTGCTATTGTTACAATATGGAATAATTAATATTTAACTTAATATTATTTTTTTGTAGTTGATTTAATTTTAGGTTTCATACGCAAAATTTGCAACCAAAATTAAATAAATGATATTCCTGTATAAATTGTATATGTTTCAAGTTTATGTGAGGACTAGCTAGCTTATTCCATTTTTACCACAATACGAAAAAATTTAATCGAAAGATTCAAAAAATGACAAGCACTAAACCTAGATAAGTCAAATTAAGCAAAACAATCATTTCCATGGAAACGAGAACGACCCTTAATTTGTTTGCTATGTTGCGATATTCACCATTAGTTTATGATATGCGAGCACTCTCATTTCAGTTGCGAATGGTAGTGAGAATTTGAACCTTCAGTAAGTATTCGTTTCCAAAATTTCGCAAATAAGCGTGTACGTAAGAAAACGATCAATATGAAAAATTGACCCCCTGGTTTTTTGTAAGCCAAAAGGCGACAAATAAATTATATATCATTACATTCGTTTTTCTTTTATTTGAATTTTCTGTATACAGGGTGATTCAGAACGGGCGTGCCAAATTAAAATGGATGCTAGAGGAACTCCAAATAAGACGAAAAGTTTATATGAACATATGTTCTAAAGTGACTACTAACAAAGATACAAAGATACAAAGATACAAAGATACGTAGATTTCAAATACCTACATTAATATCACCCGCATTCGCCAGTGACATAACATTGGATTGGGGAAATAAATAATCGGCCTACCCCCTAGCAACGCCTCTGATGGGGCTAGGAGAGTAAATTCTTTTTGAAAAATTAGACCTTGGCAAATGAAAACGACACCTTAAATTTCAACTCAATAACTTTTCTAGTTACTAAGATAATACAAAAATATTTAAACTTTTACACCCCGTATCTTTCTTAGTAGTCACTTTAGAACATATGTTCATATAAACTTTTCGTCTTATTTGGAGTTCCTCTAGCACCTATTTTAATTTGGCACACCCGTTCTGAATAACCCTGTATAGTTAAATTAATAGAGTGTGTTTAAGTTTCATCGTGAGTATTATTTTTGTTTTGCAATAGTTCCAGAGAACCCTGTCTCAGACTAGAGTTCAGGGTATATTTATCGACGACCAGAAGTCCACCGACCGACCGACTGAAGCAACACCCCGTATGGTCACAAAAGGTGACGCAACGGGAAAGGTCGTTGTAGTTTCTCTTTAGATTTCAATGTATAGATTTATTTTTTTTTTAAATATTATCTACTCTTATAGTTTCTAAAATATCCTGAAGATTTGTTTCGCCTTATTTTTGACCATATTTTCATTATGGCATAATGGCATTAGAATTGCCCTGAGATTGTTAAACAAATAAATACTGAAAGTCAACTTTTTTATTTCCCATTTTGGGTTTTCGAATTTTTTGATGAAGGCATCTTTTCATTTAGACTTTAAAAAACAGACTTACTCATTGTTTGAAAGAAGAATTTTAACTTAATCTAACTTGAATTTTTTAGTAAGTTGTATAATATGGGAAATACGTGGCATTGTGTAAATGACAGATAGAGAATTTAAAAATAATAGTTATTGTTCCGAGAATATGTCTGATTTTCTTTCCAGGTGCTCGAAAATTTATTAAGAAATACTTTATATTTTTACACTGTTTCTGAATTCAGAAAATTCAAAAATAATAGTATACCCTAAATTTCTTTAAAATCCAATATGACGCCCGAGAAATAAAATTAAAGTTGGCTGTTTTTATTTATTCCTTTCATTCGTTTATGCATTCAACTAAAATCCGCTCAAAAATATGGTACCTAGCTATGCATATTAACAAAATGAAAAATCAACTTTCAGTTTGTTCGAGATATCTCAGAACTATATTAAACAATCATATTGACGAGCATCAACAATGTCACCTTTATTCCCATTCAAGCCCTGTCCTGTCGTCGTTTATAATAATTGAGCTACTTAGGGATAGCGGACCAATAAAAATAATAAAAACCCTGTATCCTGCCTGTGCTCAAATATAAATATTTTATTGTTGTTTTGGAACCTCTAAGTTTTCTGTCCAATTTTATTTGTGTTGTCATTAAAGTCCTTTTAGTTCTGTTAAAATTCTTTTATTTCTCCGAGAAAGACATTTTCCTACTCCTGTAATAAAATAATCGAGGAAGAAACTTAAACACGCACGTGCACCATTCAACTCAACTCTAAAGAGGCCGCCGACGCCGACAACCGTCAAAGAGTAGCGGGACTACACTGCAGCCGGGCGACTTGTTATTGCCGGTTCTTGAATATGCTAAATATGTAAATTTTTCTATGCAGCTGCCATCTGTTAACACCATTTCATATTATTATTCCGCGCAACGATTATCGCTATCTCATGAGCCGTCTGGTAGTTAAATTCGTCTGTGACAGAACTAAGAACATTGAAAGCATTTAAAGCGAACCGCTGCTACTCAGCCAAAGTGAGAAGTGTGAAGACTGAGTTACACTTATTCTGTGATGCTAGTGCCCAAGCTTATGCAGCAGTGGCGTACTTACGCCAAGAAAATGAAGATGGGGAAGTCGAAGTATCGTTTGTAGCTAGCAAGAATAGAGTGGCGCCGCTTAAACGTCAGTCCCAAGGTTGGAATTACGAGCAGCAGTATTAGCAAATCGTCTGTCACATACGATAAAAAGTGAACATGAGATGAAAATTGACGAAACTGCTTTCTGGACAGATTCTAAGACAACTTTAACTTGGATATGTTCAGATCCGCTCCAGTACGAACCATATGTTGCACATCGACTAGGAGAGATCGAAAATTATTCACTGAAGTCAGAATGGAGGTGGTTACTAAGTAAAAGTAATGTGGCAGATGAAGCTACACGTGACGGGAAGAAATTCAGTTTAAATATGGATGGCAGATGGTTGAATGGGCTTGAATTTTTGAAACTTCCTCTGATCAATGGCCGAAAACACTTACCTCCGGTGAAGACAATCTGGGAAACGATGAACTGAGAACAAAGTTTTGTGCCATATGTGAAGAATATTCTCACTCCCTACCAGGCATCACAAGATTCTCATCCTGGCAGCGGCTAATTAGAAGCACCGCGTTTATCCCGAAATTTATTGAAAGATGTCGCAAGCAAGGTACAAGTGAGCTGACGGTGCTGGACTTAAAGATGGCTGAAAATCTGTGGATGAAACGATCACAGGGAGAAAGTTTCGTAATGGAAATAAGAAATTTAAAAAATGGTACAGCTTTAGAACTCAACAGTCGCCTCAAAGAGCTGACTCCCTTTGTTGATCAAGAAGAGATTTTGAGGTTGCAAGGACGAATTGGGTTGGCAAAAGGAATTCAATACGAAACTACCAATCCAGTGATATTAGATGGGAAGCATCCATACACGAAACTGCTTGTTGCCAATTATCATGAACATGCTGGACACCAACATACAGAATCTGTCATAAATGAACTAAGACAACGATTCTGGGCGATTCGTCTGAGACCAACAGTACGCCAGGTCATTTTACGATGCCAGTTTTGCAGTAACAAAAGAGCAAAACCACAACAACCAATCATGTCAAACCTTCCAGAAGCACGACTTGCTCATCACATGAGGCCTTTCACTTACACTGGTCTGGATTATTTTGGTCCCATGGAAGTTACCATTGGAAGAAGACGTGAAAAACGATATGGAGCTTTATTCACATGTCTCACAACTCGTGCTGTCCACCTAGAACTAGCAGCATCTCTGTCCACTGATTCCATGATAAATGCCTTAAGAAGAATGATTGCCAGACGAGGTATTCCAAAATGTTTGTATTCGGACAACGGTACGAACATGCGAGGGGCAGATAATGAACTAAAACGGGCTGATGAAGAAATTGAAAAGGACTCAAGGGAAGAATTAGTCCAGCGTGGTGTAGAATGGAGGTTTATACCACCGGTTACGCCTCACAGAAAGCAATGGCGAATTGCACAAACCCTAGCTGATCACTTTTGGAAAATATGGCTGAAAGAGTATTTGTCGACCCTTACGAAGCGTACCAAATGGCATACTGAAGTAAAATCAGCCAAAGTTGGAGATGTGGTGATAATTGCCGATTGGACGTTACCACGAATTGCATGGCCGAAAGGGGTAATCTTGGAGGTCCACCCAGGAAAAGATGGACGAGTACGAGTGGTAACGGTGAAGACTGCTACAACCATGTTCAAGAGACCAACAAGCAAAATCATTGTTTTAAATACAGAAGATGGTGTCTCGACACGGGGGGTGGAATGTTGTCAACAACAATTTTGCGAACGTAATAACGAAGAGAGCGAGAGCCGAGAGCGATATACGTTCCTACGGCAGCGCCAAGACATACTGGAGTAATTTCAGGCAGCGATACGGTGTCGCGCTCACCGCTTCAAGTCGTGCGCAACTATGTCCCCACTGGAAAGGCGGAGATATCCCCTACAATGGAATGAAGACCTGACATGATTCGCTAGGTGTGGCCGCCTCATCTATTACAAGTGCAAACAGTGGTTCACAAAATTAGTTCCCGACGTAATATTCACTAAGGCTGCATATCCGGTAGTGGTAATTGAGTCTGAATTTGGCCACTGTATCCAAGTCTTTTAATCTTCAGAGTACAGGACGTGAGACTGCGTGTCTGGCATTGGTCATAATTCAGTTTTAATCGGTTTTAAGTTGTAGATGTTGTACATACGTTCATAAATCAAGAATAAAGTTTTAAGTTTTCCGATTTGTACTATACAGTGTGTTATCAAGAATTAAGTTTAAGTTACATTTACAAGTTGTTATTCTTCAACACAACCAACATTGCGCATGTGCATGTTCAGTTCTAACAACAACAGAAGGCGCCCCACCGCCATATACTACGCCGGCGTAAGCGCCACCAAGACCGCGCTTCTGTCAAATACGCAGCGTTTGTCAGTGCGGCTGCACCCGACGCCTATGAGGTATGAACGCAAGCATTAATACTTAGTATGCATACTGATATGAAGTGTATTTTTTGTTATCAGGAAATGGTGACTTCGATAATGACATTGCTGCAACGCACGCTGTGGCAAATGGCACTGGACCGTCACAGACAACTTAAGCGCCAGCAAGACCACACCGTCGATGCAGTTGCAACCAATGTCCACGAGGTATGAACGCTATCATTTGTACTTTTTATGCATAATGATATGAGGTGTTTTTGTTAGCAGAAAACAGTTTGCGCACTATTGGGCCTACTTCATCGAGCGCTGTGCAGTTTCCATTTACACAACGGCAAATGAAGTTACACCGGCGCGAACAACACCAGCTTCAGCGTCATCAAGACCGCGAAGCACCTGGCACCTACGGGGTATGGACGAAAGCATGTATTCTTGTTATGATAATTCTATGAAGTTTTTGTGTTTCAGAACGACCACGAAGCCCGTGAGTAAACTTACCTCACTGCTGTTATGGGCATTGGGCCAAATGCAAGACATTTTCGCTGATAGACGTTTCGCTTCGTAGGAAATGGATATTCGAGCAGCCGCAATTTTAAGAAAAATCGCGGACCACGGTCGTCAACTAATACAGGGCATCACCGACCTTGCGGACCTCTTAGAAGAGGGGAAGCATCCTTTTGACGACGAGATGGGGCAAATCCTCAACTCCACCGTCTTCGATGGAGGCAGTGCCACTCCTTGGAGTCGCCGAGGCATCCTCCATTGAGAGGGTGGAGGAACAGACGTCCCATTTAGCCGTAGCAACCGCCTCGCAGGATCGGTGGTCCGCAGAATCGGTAAGATTCACATGACGTCTTTGGCGATGAGGTATGTGATTTGTGCATCTGTATTATTCTAGGTGGAGCAGCAGAGGCGAGCTGCCAATGACCGCCGCAATGCCCAGCGTCGGCGGAGGAGGGCTGATCGCAAGTTACAGCAGACGAGTGCGATGGCGGAGACAATAGCCGTCACGAGAACGGCAACGCCCGTCGGCGCATCGTCTGAACACTCCGAGTTGTGGATAATTTATCCATATTTCCACAAACTTTAAAATTTCGAAAAGGTGCAACGGCATTAGTGATGGAATTTATTAATTGCGCATGTGCATGTTCAGTTCGAACAACGGCAGAAGGCGCCCCACCGCCACAAACTACGCCGGCGTAAGCGCCACCAAGACCGCGCTTCCGTCAACTACGCAGCGTTCGTCAGTGCGGCTGCACCCGACGCCTAAGAGGTATGAACGCAAGCATTAATACTTTGTATGCATAATGATATGGAGTGTATTTGTTATCAGGAAATGGTGACTTCGATCATGACATTGCTGCAACGCACGCGGTGGCAAATGGCACTGGACCGTCACAGACAACTCCAGCGCCAGCAAGACCACACCGTCGATGCAGTTGCAACCAATATCCAGGAGGCATGCACGCAATCATTTGTACTTTTTATGCATAATGCTATGAAACGTTTTTGTTAGCAGAAAACAGTGGGCGCACTATTGGGCCTACTTCATCGAGCGCTGTGCAGTTTCCATTTACACAACGGCAAAAGAAGTTACTCCGGCGCGAGCAACGCCAGTTTCAGCGTCATCAAGACCGCGATGCACCTGCGGGGTATGGACGAAAGCATGTATTCTTGTTATGATAATTCTATGAAGTTTTTGTGTTTCAGAACGTCCCCGAAGCCCGTGAGTATAACTTATCTCACTGCTGTTTTGGGCATTGGGCCGAATGCAAGACATTTTCGCTGATAGACGTTTTGCTTCGTAGGAAATGGATATTCGAGCAGCGGCAATTTAAGAAAAATCGCGGATCACGGTCGTCAACTAATACAAGGCATCACCGACCTTGCGGACCTTTTAGAAGAGGGGAAGCATCCTTTTGACGACGAGATGGAGCAAATCCTCCACTCCACCGTCCTCGATGGAGGCAGTGCCGCTCCTTGAGGTCGCCGAGGCATCCTCCATCGAGAGGGTGGAGGAACAGACGCCCCCTTTGGCCGTGGCAACCGCCTCGCAGGATTGGTGGTCCGCAGAATCGGTAAGATCCACTTGACGACTTTAGCAATGCGGTATGTGATTTGTGCATCTGTACTATTTTAGGTGGAGCAGCATAGGCGGGCTGCCAATGATCGCCGCAATGCCCAGCGTCGGCGGAGGAGGGCTGATCACAAGTTTCAGCAGACGAGTGCGATGGCGGAGACAATAGCCGTCACCAGAACGGCAACTCCCGTCGGCGCATCGTCGGAACACTCCGAGTTATGGGTAAGTTATCCACATTTCCACAAACTTTAAAATTTCGAAAAGGTGCAACGGCATTAGCGATGGACTATATTAATTGCGCATGTGCATGTTCAGTTTGAACAACGGCAGAAGGCGCCCCACCGCCACAAACTACGCCGGCGTAAGCGCCACCAAGACCGCGCTTCCGTCAACTACGCAGCGTTCGTTAGTGCGGCTGCACCCGACGCCTATGAGGTATGAACGCAAGCATTAATACTTTGTATGCATAATGATATGAAGTGTATTTGTTATCAGGAAATGGTAACTTCGGTAATGACATTGCAACCAATGTCCACGAGGTATGAACGCTATCATTTGTACTTTTTATGCATGATGCTATGAAGTGTTTTTGTTAGCAGAAAACAGTGGGCGCACTATTGGGCCAACTTCATCGAGCGCTGTGCAGTTTCCATTTACACAACGGCAAAGGAAGTTACACCGGCGCGAACAACGCCAACTTCAGCGTCATCAAGACCGCGATGCACCTGGCACCTACGGGGTATGAACGAAAGCATGTATTCTTGTTATGATAATTCTATGAAGTTTTTGTGTTTCAGAACGTCCCCGAAGCCCGTGAGTATAACTTATCTCACTGCTGTTATGGGCATTGGGCCAAATGCAAGACATTTTCTCTGATAGACGTTTCGCTTCGTAGGAAATGGATATTAGAGCCGTCGCAGTTTTAAGAAAAATCGCGGACCACGGTCGTCAACTAATACAGGGCATCACCGACCTTGCGGACCTCTTAGAAGAGGGGAAGCATCCTTTTGACGACGAGATGGGGCAAATCCTCAACTCCACCGTCCTCGACGGAGGCAGTGCCACTCCTTGAGGTCGTCGAGGCATCCTCCGTCGAGAGAGTGGAGGAACAGACGCCCCTTTTGGCCGTAGCAACCGCCTCGCAGGATCGGTGGTCCGCAGAATCGGTAAGATCCACATGACGTCTTTGGCGATGCGGTATGTGATTTGTGCATCTGTATTATTCTAGGTGGAGCAGCAGAGGCGGGCTG